>CM044965.1:26340246-26547746 GCA_024516035.1 Bactericera cockerelli | reverse complement strand
ATACAACAGCAATACAAAATTATTTGTACAAAGAGGGAGAGAGAGGGAGGGGGAGAGAGAGGGAGAGAGGGAGAGAGAGAGGGAGAGAGAGAGGGAGAGAGGGAGGGAGAGAGGGAGGGAGAGAGGAAGAGAGAGAGAGAGAGAGAGAGACAGAGACTTCTTAATTTATATGGGGACACATATTTAAATTAAGAAGTTGTTAACAAACAAAACCATTAAACACAAAGTAGGTCATGATGATCTACACGTATAGAGAAGTGACACGAAGTATTCTCCGCGTCGGACGTTGCTTAACTTCGGTGATCCTTCGAGAACCGGTGCATTCAACGCGCCACTGACACTAGCTGCTGACAGTGCCGACCCTATTTGGGTTGGAAAACTGGTTCTGTTGACTAACGTAGGTACGTTACGGTTCGCTTTACTAAATCTACGCTAAAACCGAGACTTGAACCACCGAACTCCAGGTTTTACAAGTCAACCGCCTTATCGATCGATCAAGCTACTAAAAAAATATTTTTATGTTTCAAGTTGTTTTTTTTAAGTTATCATATTTTTGTGTTACAATGAACTTAAACCAGCCGAATGTCTAATAAATTGGGAAACATTTGCGCAGGATAGACTACAATGGAGGCAGCTGGTTCATGGAGGTTTTGGGTCCCCGCGACCTGTATAAACCCAACAGTAAGTAAGTATGTAGGTAAGTTTTTTTTTTTTTTTTCATTATTTATTTAATATACACAATATTTCATCAACAAAATCGTACATAAGTATTATTTTAACAACCCTTTCAGCATAATGCTGGTGTGGGTTGTTTTGAAGCATAATTTAGAAAAGTAAAGAACATAATAATAAAAATAAAAAAATAATAATAATAAAAAAAAATAGGCTGAAAAAGGAAAAAAAAACATAACAAAAGTAGTATCATATTTGTGTTAATCAATTTCGTGATATCAGAACTACCCAAACTAGCTTTCCTAAATCTATGAACTGACCTCAGTAGCTTGATTGATAAAGCGGCGAACTTGTAATCTGGAGGACGGTGGTTCAAGTCCCGGATTCAGCGTAGACTTAATAAAGTTCAAGTAGTTGTGACATCACGAAAGTGATTAACACAAATATGATAAATTCTAAATCTAGACTGCAGACCCAAGATCGGGAAATTATTTGCTGCAACAAATAAGCTTTGCAGTTCAACGAGGCAATGCTGCAAGAGTTTTGGGTGGTCATCCTAATGATGATGTTCTTAATAAAAAATCTACGCTGAAACCGGGACTTGAACCACCGACCTCCAGGTTACAAGTCCGCCGCCTTATCGATCAAGCTACAAGAGAAGGAATTTTATTATCAAAGAGTCCTCGGCAGAGATTCAAGGTTTGTTTATCAACAAGTGAGTATTAATAATAAGAATAATGTACTATGGATGCACAACAACGCAATTACCTAGTTTCCTAGTCAGTTTATCTTGTTTTTTATAGAGAGAGTTGGAGTGGCTATATTGTCTGACATCATGTAGGTAATTAAATATGTACCCAGGTTGTGATCGTGTTCCAGTGTCATTAATCTCACCTGGGGACACCTGGGTTCGATCCCCGACAAACGGCATTACTAAATAAACTGGTATTTTATTTAGTAATGGGTTGGGTGGAAGAGATTGCCATAGGCAATAACCCCAATAAGCACTTTAGTTAGGACATATTCTTTATATTTATTTTTCTATTCTTTTTATTGTATATAGTGTTTCCATTTTTTAATTATTATAATAATTATTTGTACCTTATATTTTGTGACATAATGACACAAAGACACCACATAGGAACCAACATAATGCCAGGGATCCTGTAGGTAACTTATAGTAATTAATAATAATTCCGTGTCCGTGAGATAGGTATTGATACCTAAATCACGATGGTGAGAGGATTATATGGACGCCCAGATAAAATGTCTAGGCCCCTTTCATGTCCATTGATTCTATTTGGTTTTAACGTCCTGACTTAAGGTAGACAGGACGGGGGTTCTACCCTCCATTCGCTGGGAATTGTACCAGCTACTCACATTAACCTCACCCAGCCTGGGTAGGACCGGAATTGCCAGCCTCACATGTTCGGAGGGAACAGAATTTTCTATGCGAAAAGTCTGCTTCAACCGGGAATCGAACTCAGGATCTCTGAACTACGGGCAGTAGTCACAACCAATACGCCACGGAGGCTGGCGTAACTAGTAACTATACAAGTATGTTCCACTGTCATTAATCTTTCTGAGCGTACCTTGCTAATAGGTTCATAACAATTAATGTCATCAACAAAATGACGGTGTGAACAACCTACCCATCTGTTTTTCATCACGAGAGAACCGGAAGATATGCCTTAAAAACAAATAAACAGACCTCTTTATCATAATAAACAGACCTTTTGCAAACTTCGATGGCGCGTTGAATGCACCGGTTCTCGTAGGATCACCGAAGTTAAGCAACGTCCAGCGAGATGAAGACTTCGTGATGCTGGCTTTGCGTCCCAACCCAGGCTGTGTGAGATTACTGTGGGTAGCAGGTTTGTGAGTTTCCTGCAAATGGAGGGTAACACCCTCGTCGTGATATGACCATGCAGTTGAAAGCGACGTTGAACCCAAATTAAAAATGTTAAAAAATAGACCTTTTGTCAAGAAGTTTCACAGAATTTAGAAGCTTGTGGTCCGTGTTATAGCTTACCGACCTCAGTAGCTTGATCAGTGAGGCGGCGGACTTGTAACCTGGAGGTCGGTGGTTCAAGTCCCGGTTTCAGCGTAGATTCAGTAATGTGAGTTTGAGTAGTTGTGATATCACGAAAGTGATTATCACAAATATGATGAATTTTTTACTCATGTTGTTGTTTTTGTTGTAGCCAGCTTGGCTACAGCTGGGGGAAACCAACTTAAATTAGGTGGAAGGGATTGTCTCAGGCAATAACCCCGCCCTTTCGTTAGGAAATAAGTTTTATTTTCTTCTGTTACTTATTTTGTAACTTTCTATTAATAAGGTATAGAAAGTAATGTCTCGGGCGGTTTTTTCGAAATTGAGATGATAATTTTACTGTTCGATCTATTTTCTTTTCTTTTTTACATTTTATACTTTACATATTGTACTTTGTCCTACTACCTAATAAAGAATAATAATCTCAATGAGTGGGTGGGGCTTCCGTGCTCGCCAGGTAGGTACCAGGTTTACAAGGTAAGCGAGTTCACACCTGACAAGTTATTAATAAGGCTCTGTCTGTACAAGTGTACATATACCTACCACATAACTACACTGTAAATACATATAATATTAAATTATGAACATAATACCAGTATTTTGTTTATTATACTTTAAGGTCTAGGACCTAGACTCTAGGTATTTATTATTATTACCTATCTGACCTGGTTGCAGGGTTTTCAGTGAAACCCTTACACTTAACACTGCGACCTAATTAGATCTATTATGACTTTATGACCAGTTGATTCTATTTAATTTTAATTCGCTCCATTGGCTGGGAATCGTACCAGCTACCCACATTAACCTCACCCAGCAAATGCCAGACTGGTTTATATAGGTAGACAGTAAAAGAATACTACCGAACCCTCAGAGTCCTATTATTATGTGATCACAAACTCAAATTAATGAGGAATAAATTCAGAAACTGGGTGGGATTCGAACCAACGGATTCCTACGCTACTAGTATTACAGGACTAGCGTCTTAACCACTTGCTATTATTGACTACTAATGCACAACAAAAACACTCTGGATGGGTGATTTGACGTTTGAAAGGGAGATTTGGGAATGAGAGCGCTTTCTAGAATAAGACCAAGGGTTGGGTGGAAGAGATTGACATAGGCAATAACCCCGCCCTTTAGTTAAACCTTTAGTTAGGACATAGTATGTTTAGGTATATATATGTTTCTATTTTTTTCCCCCCCTTCTTTTATTGTATATATTGTTTCCATTTTTTTCATTGTTAAAGTAATTATTTGTATTGTACATAATTATGTCCATTTTATCTAATAAAGTGTTGAATAATAATAATGATTTGGGAATTTTGAGAATGAGAGCGCTTTCTAGAATAAGACCAAAGTTATCTATCTATATTCTATTTTATTAAAGTGGTGTTTTTCAACTTTACAGTTATATACACCACACCAAGGTAAGTAAAAAGACTACGTGCACTGGTAGTCAAGTGGTTAACGCGCTAGTCTGGTAATCCAGGTAGAGCAGGGATCCGTTGGTTCGAATCCCACCCAGTGCATGAATTTTTCCTCATTAATTTGAGTTTTTGACCACATAATAATAAGATTCTGAGGGTTAGGTGGTAGAAAATGCTTTGAGCATTAACCTCGCCTGGTGGTTAACTTCCACTAAGGAGTGTTATTATTATTATTATAATAAGTAAAATAATGTCAGACTCACCTGTACGCCAGTGACATACACTCGAACAGCTTTATAGTTACATACACCACACCAAGGTAAGTAAAATAATGTCAGACTCACCGGTACGCCAGAGACATACACTCGAACAGCTTGGTGAGCGAGGTCTCGATGACGCTTGACTTGACGCGTCCGCGACGCGACATAATCGCGGTGGGCCGCCACTGGTGGTTGTACAGGGTGGCCGCAGGTTCGATCCCCAGGGTGGCCGCAGGTTCGATGACCATCTTGATGTCGTCCTGCGGGACTTGCGGCATTATTTCGTCTTCCTCTTCATCCACTTCGAACTGGCTGATCATAAAGTGGCCCGAGTGGATGCTTTCCTTCCGCTTTACGCTGTTGTTGTTGTTGTTGTGGTAGTTCATGAGTTTGTAGTCGGCGGCACTGGTGTTGTAGTTGGACATGGTCGAAACGTGTTACTGTTTTTAGTCTGAAGAAACACCACTTTTCGAGAACTGTTTCAAGTTTCGTTTAGGCTCCAAGGAAACACGAAACACTTTTAGAGCTGTTTAAAGTTAAGTTTAGTTTAGTTTAGTCTAAGGAAATATGAAATATTTTAGAGAACTGTTTAAAGTTTCGTTTAGGCGCCAAGGAAACTCAAAACACTTCTAGAGCTGTTTAAAGTTAAGTTTAGTTTAGTCTAAGGAAACATGAAATACTTTCGAGAACTGTTTAAAGTTTAGTTTAGGCGCCAAGGAAACACAAAACGCTTTTAGAGGGCTGCTTAAAGACTAGTTTAGTCTAAGGAAACACAAAATACTTTTAGATGGGTGTTTTTTTTTTCAATTACGGCACTTTAAACTGTTTTTTGCAAGTCGTTCGCGCCGGAGATTGCTGTTTGAAGTTTAGTTAGGAATATTGTGCAACCGATTCCTATTCTAAATGGATTTATATTAGTCTAATATCCAAATATCTACCATGTTACAAATCACATGTGGTGATACCAGGGCCGGGACATTTTTACGCCAACGACTGTCATTGGCAGTCCAGCGTGGAAATGCCTCGAGCCTATTAGTAAACTTAGTACCTACCTATACCAAGTGGGTACCTCCTCATACTCAAAACAACTTCTAATACAGTCATGAACAATTCTGAGCATTAAATTTTGCATTCTCCTGATTAATTCTGATAAGAAAAAACTCAAGGACAGTGAGTAGAGTTTATTAAAGTTCAACAGGAATTTTTTGTTGACAATAATAAAGACAATTTATAATTAGTATAGGTCTCAGTGAGGTCTCAGTAATGATGAACATTGCCAAATAAAAATAAAGAGGTCAAAATACTTGAACAAGGCCTGATTGGAGGATTGAGGTGATAATATCTCAGAAGCCTTGGGACTCTTGGGAGGTACCTAATAGACTTCATTAGTTCGAATATTACCTCAGAGAATTTTTTCTTTTGTTTGACAGAATATTTGATCACAAATTGGCCTTTCTTCTTTTTTTATGGTTCTAGGTAGTTAGGTTTGTTGTTTTTTTTTTGCTTGCTTCTTCAAGGTAAACTCTATTTTTGTTATACTAACAACAACTAAAAGTCAAAATACTAGAGGCAAATAAATTTATTTTATGAAACTAATGCATTGTTTACTAACAAATGTAATGCTGAGAGTAAGGGCCATAAAAGCTGTGAGAAGAACTTAATTTGAAGAATCAGTGGAAGAATTTAATTTGAAGAATCAGTGACAATTTTACTACAAGGTAGGTGGGGTATAGATTATAATTTCACAGTTTGTAAAGCAATTTCTGAGCGCAAACAGATTAAAGATTAAGATCATTTCAATTTCTATGTAAATATTCAATGTCTATAACTTATTGTAAATAAACTACATAAAAAAAATCAATAAAATAGATGAGAGACAAGAGCATTATACCTAAAACTAATGAATGATCCTCCACTGGTCAGTATCCACCTACTTTTTATCTGGACCCTAAACTATAAAAATCCCTGAGGGAATAAACAGTCATAAAACATGGCCAAGTGCATATTACATAATGTAGATGAGATCTCCCACTATAACCATTTAGTTTATACCAAACAGATGTCGTAAACTAGATTGAGCAGGATTTTAAATCTGAAATCTAGAATTTGTAACTGGTTAGCAGTACATCTACATTATTAGTCAATCTAGAAAATTAAAACTGTCAATTTTTTATTATTATTATTATTGTCTAGTAGTACAATGTACAGACAGCTATAGAACATCTAGTTACATGTAATAATATAGAACATACATGTTGTAGGTAAATATAAGCAATTCTATTTGTAAGTACTTAAAATAAAATCATGATTCGTCTGAAGTACCCACTTAACTGAACCCACAAAATAATGTAGATATTATTGACTATCTGGAGATTTGATACTCTTAAAACTTAACTGTCTTAACAACAAATTTGATCAGAATGGAAACTTACACACAGAAATAATTCACACAAACACAACTTAGAAACACTAAAAATTGTTACATTACTTCGTAAGAATAATGTGTTATATTAAATAGTGCAAACTTCATTAAAAACACTCAATATCACTTACAAAAAATCGAGTCTAGAATAGGTAGTTCACTGTCAAAAATGCAACAGGTTGGATGTTTCTCAGAAAAAAATTGGTTTACTCGGATAAATTACGACGGAATTGTTTTATCACTTGAAATCATTGAATTTTACGTCGATTAAATAAAAACCATGTAAATGATTGTTGCGTTGTATAAACAGTTTTGTTCAAATTAATAAATTGTTTAATTTGAAACATACTCATAGAATACGAATAACAACCACACGAAACGAGAGACTGGCACTAAATTCTTATCACTTATCAAGAAAAATTCAACTGCGAAGAATGATGATAACAGAATCCAAACATTCCAATGTACTTCGGGTTGGTTCGTGCTGTTTCGCTCATGTTCGTTTTCTCTCAAGGATGTTTACAGTAGTGGCTAAACCTGAAAGGTGAGAAAATAGTGAAGCTTACTGGATGTTTACAGTAGAGGGCAAACATGGAAGGTGACAAAATAGTGAAGCTAACTCGATAGTGAGATGGCCATATTGTTTATTTGAAGTTCGTTGCTGTGATAAACGTGCTAATTTTGGAACCTAACTTGAGTGTGGTATTTATCAAAAAGTAAATTTATATGAGATATGACTCTAAATAAATTTGTTCTATTTAAAGTCATATATCTCTATTTGTGCGCTCTAATAAATACTTGGAGCCAGAAAACAAAGTAGGTACATATTATAGTACTTAAATATAAATACAGTCATGTAACGAAGTCGATGAGCATTACATAATCTCATATTCAAGAGAGAACAGTTTAGTACTTATCAGTCAGCACACGGGGCTGTCAAAATTCTTTTATCTAACTCTCATAAGCATACAGGATGGAAATGAGAACTAATATAATAAAAGACTTTTTAATGCAAGGTAAACAGGCGAGGAAAATGCTCAGAGCATTTTTTACCACCTCAGAGTCTTATTATTATGTGGTCGAATACTCAAATAAACCAACAAAAATTCATGCATTGGGTGGGATTCGAACTAACGGGTCCCTACGCTACCTGGATTACCAGACTGACGTCTTAACCACTTGATTAAAATGGTACAAAAAAAAACCCCCGCTAGGTATAGGTACTGGATGAAAATCGTGAAATTATCAGTCATTACTGTCATTAGCCGTTTGATTGTGAACAGATTAGTTTCGTTAAGATCATGATTAAATCTACCCTTTAGCAACTATGCAACTAGGGTAGTTCTACACATCTAGATATTTTTTTAAATTATATTACAGATTAGGTGATACTGTACAATATTGAAAGAAATTGCCTCAGGCAATAATCTTGCACTGTCTATTTCTTTTGAAAGGCAATTTCTTCACTCTTTCCTAGGTAGTTATGAATATTTCTAGTTTGTTACAATCGTAGGTAAGTACTAAATTACAAAAATTTCTAGGTATCAATATTTAGTTTGTTTAAACTTAGTTTAGTAATTTGTTACAAAACTTTTTAGGTATCAATATTTCTAGTTTGTTATAACCGTAGGTACCTAAGTATTTTGTTACAATCATTCCCAGGTATCAATAATTCACTTCTTGTATCAATAATTCTAGTTTGTCACCAACGTAATTCGCCAGGCCCAACCCTGTAAGCCCGCGAGCTACCTGGCTTATCAGTCGAGCTAAAGTTCTCTCTCTTATCAGACGCCTGATAACTCCTCAATACTCCCCATTCTCCCTCATTCACAAACACGTGAGGTTTTCCACCACTGTGTACTCACGTCATGAGTGGGACCTTTTGTGATTTGACTGGAGCCCAAATAGATTTAATTTTGAGAGTTGACTGTAGCCAATATTGATTATTTTGACAATCGACGAAAGCCATAAAATGGTTATTGTGATATTTGACTGAAACCAAAATAGATTTACTTTTGTGATTTGACTGCAGCCAAAATTGATTTAATTTTAGGAGTTGACTGTAGCCAAAATTGATTATTTTGATAAGCGACCAAAGCCATAAATTGGTTATTGTGATATTTGACTGAAACCGAAATAGATTTACTTTTGTGATTTGACTGCCACCATTACATTTTAAGATTTGCCTGAATCCAATTATTTTTTCTTGTTCCTCTTAGTCTTTTTCCAACACCTCTAATTATTAAGAATTGGGTTTGTGTTAAAACCCAACTTTTCACTCTTGAAAATGATTTTTGTGATTTTTAACTAAGTAAATATGTCTGAAACCGATTTGATTTAATTTTGTGATTTGACTGAATCCAAAATTGGTTTACTTTTGTGATTTGACTTTGGTCAAAACCACAAAGGTTCTTTTTTTGTGATTTGACTGTACTCTAATTCACAAAGCATTTTTTTGTTGTAATTTTACTTATATTGTAGTCAAGAACACAAAGGATCTTTATTATTATATTATGCTTTATTAGGTAAGACAAAATATATACAGTAAAATACAATGAAATTATAAACAAAAAATAAACAGATTAAACAAAGAAACAAAAACCAAAAAGAGAATAAAGCTACCTAAAGGGCGGGGTTATTGCCTGTGGCAATCTCTTTCACCCAACCCTTATCGATCGAGCTACTAAGATCGGTGCGGTTTTCTTGGATAAATTCATTCTTACCTCTTCTAATTCTTACCTCTCTTTTTCGGGTTTGAACGTCACTTTCAACTGCATGTCAGCACGGGTGTTTTAGCCTCCATGCGGTGGAAACTCACAAATCATCTACCCAAATTAACCTCACCCAGCCTCAGTGGGGCCGGGAATAGCACGAGAATCCTAAGGGGACTGAACATGATCCTGCTGTTGTTCTGCAATCTGTTGAAAACTTTCCGACCCAAAATAACTTTCACGATGATAAGCGAACCTTTGAGGTTGTATATTTTTTATCATTGATAAAAACTCGTTGTTTTTTTTACTTTCTTGCTGTTCTATTTGTTGTTGTTGTTGTTGTTTAGTTTATTGTTGTTCTATTTGAAGTTACACACGTATGCCACTTCATTTCGCTCTTGTTTCTAAGAAATAACACATTATATCTTATCTGATAAAGCAACCTCTACGGGATATATCAAATTAGCCGAAAGTATGGGTTTTGTTTTTGTTTAACATCTCTTGAACATCTAGGTCATTTGATTCGGAGGTTATACCCTCCATTCATTGGAAATTCACAAGCTCTCCACGTTGCCCTCAACTAGCCAAGGCAGCATGCTCGGCTTGCACTATAGGTGACCCGGGTTCAAATCTCGGCGGGATCGGAATTTTTTCAGCTCTGTACTTTGGATGTCGGGGCCAACCCTAGCCTCATAAGGAAAATTGGGGTTGTTGTTGAGTGATCAACCACCAGTGGTGGCATTAGGAGATTGATATTGGAATATGATGGCTGGTTGAAGCTGATATATTAGGATGCATTAGTTCTCGTAATGTCGATTCTACCCACTATTGTTTATACTGTTTTTATTTTCGGTTTATACACTTTTCTGTTTATACTCATTATACTTATACTGATGTGACATAGGTAATAACACAACTAAATAGCTCTTTATCTTATCTTATCTTTACCCCACCTAGCCAGGGTTGAGCTATGAATAGTCAGCATCACGAGGGTTCAAATTTTGAATATTCACCCCTATGTCCTAACCTCGCTAGTTGTAGCTTAACTTCAGTGATGGATGATGTACTGATGTATTGGACGTGCTATCGCGACGCTAGCTATGTTTTGGGGTTTTTTTAATTTGACGCTTAACCTGCTACCCACATTTTTCTCACCCAGCCTAGGTTGGGCTAGAATGCCAGAATCGCTTAGTCTTCACTTCGCTGAACGTTCTCCAACTTCGGTGATCCTACGACGAGAACCGGTACATTCAACGCGCCATCGACGCTGGTATTTTTTTTTTTTAAATCTCTAAAATGTTTCTGTAAGATTTGCCTTCCAAAAACTTTGAACTCTTTCATTGTTCTCGAGATATCAGCGAAATGGTCCTACAATCTGGGCCCCTTATCTTATCTCGCAAAGGTCAGTCTCAATCCGTCCAGGTCAGCGCTACCGGTTGCTATCTCAGCGTGATAGCGACTCCTTCGGTGGTTTCAAAGATTTTGAGGTGAGTTCGTGTTTCCTTCGCAGTGTGCACTGGTGGTCAAGTGGTTAACGCGCTATTCTGGTAATCCAGGTAGCGTAGGGGTCCGTTGGTTCGAATTTTACCTAGTGCATAAATTTTACCTCATTAATTTAAGTTTGTGACCATAATCTCCAAATCTCCCTTTCAACGGTCGCACAACACACTCTGATTGGTTAATTTGAACGCAGTCATGTGACCGTTTGAATGGAGAATCGGGGATTTTGAGAGTGGACAATGTTTCTAGAACGGGCTACAGGTCTTATCCTCTTATCGTAGAATCGTTCATTTTATCAATACATTATAGAAGCGTCAATTGTTACCTTGATATCGTAGAAGCCTCAATTGTTACCATGATATCATAGAAGCGTCAATTGTTACCATGATATCATAGAAGCGTCAATTGTTACCATGATATCATAGAAGCCTCAATTGTTACCATGATATCATAGAAGCCTCAATTGTTACCATGATATCATAGAAGCCTCAATTGTTACCATGATATGGTAGAAGCCTCAATTGTTACCATGATATCATAGAAGCCTCAATTGTTACCATGATATTGTACAAGCGTCAATTGTTACCATGATATCATAGAAGCCTCAATTGTTACCATGATATCGTAGAAGCCTCAATTGTTACCATGATATCGTAGAAGCGTCAATTGTTACCATGATATCGTAGAAGCGTCAATTGTTACCATGATATCGTAGAAGCGTCAATTGTTACCATGATATCGTAGAAGCCTCAATTGTTACCATGATATCGTAGAAGCCTCAATTGTTACCATGATATCGTAGAAGCGTCAATTGTTACCATGATATCGTAGAAGCGTCAATTGTTACCATGATATCATAGAAGCGTCAATTGTTACCATGATATCGTAAGAAGCGTCAATTGTCTTATCATATAAAAGCGTATCAATTCGTACCATAAAGAGTTATAGGTTATCTCTCAAATGTAAAATGTATTGTTCCTTTTAAATCTCTTCCTATTAAAATCTTATTGTTCGGGTGAAATTATAGTTGTTTTTAAGTTTGATAAGGTTTCAAAGTGTTGTTTTTTTATTTTAAATGAAACGAGAACCACATCTTTAGTTCGACCTTTGCTTATCACAATGTAATTGAGAAATGATGCAAGCTTTTGTCTGGGAACTATGTAGTTCCAACATGAAGGTCTCCGCGATTCAGGTGGGGTCGGTATAAGGACCCCCACATCTCATAACAATTTTCGATCCCACCCAGGGGTCGAAATAAAAATCGCTTACTAGTCACCTTGGCCAAGTGGTAAGATGCTCGGCTTGCACTCCAGGTGACCCGGGTTCAAATCCCGGCAGGGTCGAAATTTTTTCGGCTCTGTACTTTAGATGTCAAGGCCAACCGTAGCCTGGTGAGGACAATTGGGGTAGAATTAGAGTGGGCAACGACCAGTGGCGGCATTACGAGATTAATATTGGAAAATGATGGTTGGTGAGAGATATGATGCATAAGTATTAGTTCTTCGAATGTCAAAAATTGTGACATAATAACACAAATAACTAACATTATCGTTATTTTAGTTTGGTGAATATTGCTGGGTGAAAGTGAAAGTGTCTGGCGGGGAGACTGTAAACAGGGAGTAGACCAGCAGTCTGGCTGGGGACTATAAACAGTAAGTAGACCAGCATTGGCTTGATTCTGGGGGCCCTTGTCAATTATTAGTCTCCTTGTATAGACAGTGGTAGTAGTTCTGAGTCATTACTCCACTGTCTGGGTACCATCGTTCACGATGAAGCCAACCTATGATGATGAAACTTTTATAATCTTACTTTTATAATAATAAGAGTTGTAAGTTTTTGTAGAGCTCAAAAAAATTAATGCGATCTGCTTTTTTAATTTTGGGTTTAACGTCGTTTTCAATTGCTAGTGACGGGAATGTTACCCTCCATTCGCAGGAAACTCACAAACCTGCTACCCACATTAACCTCAACCAGCCTGGGTTGGGTGAGGGTAATACTTCTACCGAATGATAAGATAATTGTCCAAAAGCACTATACATCATGTGTATTTCAATTTCCTGTAAATGTTAGTACGCCTCCTTGTGGTTCACCCTGGGCAACACATTGACATGCGGCTAAAGTACTGACAATTTTGGCGATCAGACAATCACTGCCATCAGATTTCCTGATCAAGTTTCTTAGTTATGTCTTCTCACTTTGAGATGTGTAATAAAGCCATAAGATAAATAAAATCCTGTAAATTGATTTATCTATGAAATATGAAAACGTTATGTAAATATTTTCTATATTTCCTATTTGTACTATAAATAGGAAAACTACTGTTTATACACGAGAGATATTGTTTCTGAGGCCCCACACAGAACAAACAGTTCCATTTCAATGTTGTCTATTTATTTTAATAAACTAGAACAAAATGGTTGTACACACGTGATATTTATAAATTTATTCAATTAATAATATTAAATAAATCTACTATCATAAAAAATATGTTTTCTTTTAAAATCAAATGTTTATATGCACTTGGAATGTTTATAAATTGATAAAAGTAGATCACATGTTTTTTTTATTTTTTATTTTTTTATTATTTATTATTTGGCCATTGACATTTTCATTGATAGACCTGTAACTACACTGTAATATTTTTATGTAGTCACTGTGGCAGAGCGAGTTAGCGCGCTAGGCATTGCACACATGGTGACCTGGGTTCGATTCCCAGCGGGGGAGGATTTTTTCTGCTCTGTACTTGGATGTTCGGGGTCCACTCATACCTCGTGAGGAAAAATGAGTAGCTGCTTTAATGTGAAGCAGCGACCAGTGGCAGAATCTTAGGCAAAAAAATAATACAAGATATTGTAAATTAAAGTGGTAAAGTCCTATGATTCTG
The DNA here is from genome assembly GCA_024516035.1 of Bactericera cockerelli. Lineage (NCBI taxonomy): Eukaryota > Metazoa > Arthropoda > Insecta > Hemiptera > Triozidae > Bactericera > Bactericera cockerelli. The sequence goes on along the minus strand of CM044965.1, from coordinate 26,533,817 downwards.
CGCTACCCACTAAAATTGTGACATAATAACACAAAGAAAAAGCATTATTATTATATATTATTAATATTTTTATGTAGTTGGTTTTTTTTATAACTAATTATTTCTTTATATCTTCGATAAATTCTGTATTCTTTCTTGCGCACATTTAGGACTTTTATGTATCTTAAATATCCTAATATTTTGTCCATTTTTGTCCATAACTTTTCCACTGGTCACTGATCAATGCTCACATTAAACCAGCTACTCATTTTTCCTCACGATGCTCACGAGACATCCGCAATACAGAGCCGAAAACAACATAATACTTTGCCCCAATGTGACAGAACAGGTATCCTTAAAAGTGACTAATATAACACTGAGATCTAGGGTTAACCAAGATTTTTTCTATATTGATAAAAAACAACAACAAAAAATATACCTGTAATCGACCATACCATCAGGTCTCTCACTATTTGACAGACATTCTCGATGTTACCGGAGAGGTACAAAGAAACATCGACTCCGCTAGGATTCGAACCGAGGTCACTGTGCGTGCTAGCCTAATGCACTACACCAGTCAGTCACGCGTGACTACTTAAACATAATAGGATCAAAACTTTTACTTTTACGAAATGTAGGACATGTGATTGTAATAGGAAAAAAAAAGAATCTTGAGAAATACAAACGAATTATTGTGTGAATTACAAGAAGAATTTACCAATGAATAAACGCTTGATTAAATTTTCTGATATTATTCTCCTTGTATTGCACATTGACTATATAAATATGTATTTGGGCGTTCATAAAAAAATAGTGCTATATTCATCAGCGGATGCTGGCTATTGATGTCTTTATAGTTTATTCATGTACTTGTACCAACAAAAAAGTAACTTCAATAATAATAATAATAACACTCTTTAGTGGAAGGTAACCACCAGGCGATGTTGATGCTCAAAGGATTTTCCACCACCTAACCCTCAGAGTCTTATTATAATGTGGTCACAAACTCAAATTAATGAGGAACAATTCATGCACTGGGTGGGATTCGAACCAATGGATCCCTAAGCTACCTGGATTACTAGACTAGCATGTTAACCACTTGACTACCAGTGCACATTACATGCTGTAAACCCTAACATACAGCAATATCTCGAAGGGTGTGTTCCGAGATGGAATTTAAAATTAGCATGCGATCTTATTGCACATTGCATAGATGAAATATGTTTTCAGGCGTACATAAAAAATATTGGCCCATTATCATCGAATAATCATGAATGCCACAGCAGTGGCATGGAATCACAACAGTAATCAGAGATCGATAGTTAGGGCCAAATTATAGAAAAAGACTAAATTTGAGGACCTACGAGGCTAAGTGGTTAAGAGCATTGGTTGGTGACCCGAAGGTTACGGGTTCGAATCCCGGGCGGAGCAGAAAATTCTAACCGAGTTTTTCCGCTTTCGGAATGGCATGAATGTAAAAGTATGTAATGCGAAAGTGGTTGCGAAAGGGGCACACCTGTCTTTTTTAATAAAAAAGAAAAACAAAAAGAAGGTTCAATAAGCCAGACTGTCCCTCAAATCAGGCTAAGTCGTCATAATTTAAATTTGATCTTGTTAATAATTGGGCCTTGAAGTCCAAAATCATTAATTTCAATTCCAATCCTAGCTCCATAAATGCGGAATCCCATTTTGTACAACATACTGTTGCTTGTGCCTGGATCTAACAGGGGCATGTCACCGCGGCGGTAGCTGCTAAATCATCTCGCTCTAATTTCGTGAACTCTTACGAAATCACTGGTTGTAACGCTTATACTAAACTTTTACTTTATCTCTTCTTTTATTAAGGTAATTATGCCCCGGAACCGCTTCCGCATTACTTCAGGGCACTTTACCTTTACATCCATGCCATTCCGGAATCGGAAAAACTAGGTTAAAATTTTCCGCTGCAGCCGGGATTCGAACCCGCAACCTCCGGGTCAGTAACCAATGCTCGTAACCACTCAGCCACTCTATCTCTCCTGGTAATGTCGTAGAACCACTAGTGATCATCAGTTGATCACTGATAATGAAACCGAATACAAGTCAGTTCTCTCAAGGAGTTCATAGTTTAGATAAAAGATAATATAATGGAATATTAAACATGGCATATATTATATTATCTACTTGTCATTATATAGGTAGGTAGGTAGGTACATTATCTATGTATGTACATGAAGCCAACCACTAGTGTTTACCTACCTGCAAATCTGCGACCACAAGTGAACAGACGATTATTGCGTATAGAATCAATAAAACCTACATAAAGTACCCGATACATCAGGTAAAACCAGATTAATCTATAGTTCTATTGATTCTATACAGATACACTACAATTTGAATTTCTTGAGAGTTTATGAAGAAATCAGCTTGTTTCTTTAACTCTTCTTGCCCAGAGTTGATAAGTTCGTTTGACAACACTGTACCATTCTGTGAAGTTTTAGTTCATATTTTATTCGCCAGAGCGTGCTCCTTCCCGTAAGTCCCCTTCTTTTCTTCTGTCTGGAATGTGCGTGACTGCGTGATTCACATGAAGACGAGATTTTTTTGTTTACAAAATAAAAAGATAATCGCGAGATTACTTGGCTCCAAGTTGAACATTTGAAGAAGGATTTTTTCTTATGAATGGAATTTTTCTTGTTCTTTTTCTTCCTAGCTTATATGATCACGGTTTTTTTGTTTTCAATTTAAAGTTTTTATCACCAGCTAAACCATGAGTGAATATTAATTTACATCGCAATTCAGTGTGTGTTGATTCATCGAGTTCCCCTTTTATAAGATTGTTTTTTTATGAGTTAATTTTTGTGGAGTCTGCTTTCACTTCATTCTTGTGTCTTTTCTTTTTTATCAGTGTCCTGTGGTGAATTATTGGTAGTAAGGATAGAATGGTTCAACCTTTACCTAGCTTATCTATATTCAAAACATTGGTATCTCTAGCCATTTTAAATTTAACCAACAGCTTTCAAGTATTCAGTTATTGACATCTAAAACCTCTTAAAGCAACCTGTTGCTTGCTACAATATAACACCAAAGTAAACAGATAATTGCCAGTTACCAATGTTTAAATAATTCAAAAAATAATTATTTATCTTTTCTCTGTGAGGTGTTTTTTTTTTTAGTTATTACATACCTCTTTTTCAAGTATCCGACTTTTGGATAGGTACCTACTTAAAGTCTTACTGCAGTTAACTGAATTGAGTAGTACATATAAAAAGTTCTATCCTAATTTATTCCTAAACAAATTTGATCAACTTTAATTTACACTGTTAAATATTAAATATTTACATACATATTGTTTTTCAATATTTACCTACGTGTATCATAACAAGAGTCAGTGCTAATGCCCATTCTCTCACTTTTAGACCTACATAATTGTAGGTCTGTGTAATTTAATTGGTGTGGACAGTGTTTATCTTGAAGCTAAAGTGAATCCAGTGTAATGGGTTTATTTCCTCCGGAGACGTTTTGCAAATCGTACAGTCTGAGGAATGAAATCAGAGAGGTAAGTCTCATTTACAGACCTTGTTTCTGTAAATTGTTATGCTGACCTCAGTAGCTAGATTGATAAGGTGATGGACTTGTAACCTGGAGGTCTTTGGTTTAAGTGGAAAGTTTCAGGATTTATTTTGCTCTATACTTAGGAGTCTGGGGTCCATTCATACCTTGAGAGGAAAAATGAGTACTTTGCTCCTTATTCTAAATTCCAATGACTTATGACAATGACAACTCTTGATAACTCTAAATGATGCTTCTGTCCCTTGAATTTTAAGTTAGAGGGATTCTACTATATGTATATATTTTTTTAAAGGAAAAAGTCCTATCATTCTATGGTAGCCACTTAACTTGTGATATTATAATAACACAAAGAAACACAAAATTATTTTTTTATAATTAAAGTTAACCTATGTTTGCTCTAATCTTGCATTTTAGCAGTTAACAAATTGAACCAATATAGGTGAATTTTCTCCAATGCAAAAACTCCAGAGTCTGTTCATAGATAGATTATACCTTTGGTTGAATGTATGTTCACCTTTTTAAACCTCCTTGCTGTTTCTTTGAAATGAAACTGGTCAAAGAACGTCGTAATACTACCTACTAATTTAATTTATTCTTGTCATGTACTCAGTGGAGAATTTCATTTATACGCAGGTAGTTTCAATTGCAACCAATACCTGACTTACAGGTGCATAAAATTGGGGAGGAGTATGGGGTTATTTTTTCATTAAAGCAAGTAGGGTGATTTTTTTCACTCCTGGGGATGAATCATTTAAGTTAAGATAAGCCAGACTGTCCCTCAACTTGGGCTATAGTGTACTGTAATTGGTTGAAACTCCAACTTGAAGGCATGGCTGGCTAATCTTAATTTTCATCCCATTTTTTAATTTGGCCCCCAGTGAAGGATGTTTGGCCCCCTAGGTTTTTCTTGCATAAAGTCTGAGAGGCTATTTTTTTTATAAATTGTGTTACCCTTGAATGGAAATTGTTTTATTATTGAATGCAACAAAAGTTATATGTTAGTTATGCTTAAATTTTGAAATGTTTATCAAGATAATTCTTATGCAGTTTATTTTTTTTTTCTATGTGCCAATTTATATTTTAGTGAATAGGTAAAAGATCTATAAATTGGTTCCAATTTATTCTTTGTTTTTTTTTTTTTTTTTAATAAGAAATTAACTAAGGAGATCTGTTACACTTGAATTTTGACTAGTTTGTATAGTTATACAATTTTTTTTAGGAGGGGGGGAAGTTACACCAAGCAACAACTTTAAGCATGGGCCTGTTAAGCCAGAATGAGGATTTGTTGACATTGATGGTCCACGTCTAAGTAAAGGTACTCAGGTTTGTGTTTAGCAAGAACTGATGTACAGGGTTTTGCTAAAATTTATGACAGAAAAAATAAAGAATTGAAAAAATCTTGGGGTGGCATCATGGGTAAAAAAAGAACTTGTCATTTGCAAAATATTCTCAATGTTATTTTTGTTCAAATATGGTGGACATTTGTAAAGACATTTTTTACCATTTTCTGCTGGTATAGTATAAGTGTATACGTACCATTCATTTAACTATGTACTTCAGTGTAAATAGTATTGAAACAGAAAAGGTAGATGTTGTATTACATGTACCTACCTAAATTAATATCAGAACATACCTGTAGCCCATTCCATAAACAATCCACTCTCATAATTTCCCTTGCAACTGTCACACAATGCATTCTGATTGGTTAATTTGAATGCAATAACCAATCAGAGTGCATTGTGTGATGGTTGAAACAGAGAGTTGGGGATTTTGAGAGTGGAGAGTGTTTCTGGAATGGGCTATTGGACTTATTTATTTCAAATAATTTAGTGAGAAGGAACCTAGTTTTGTTTTCAGAATATGTTGACATGATTTTGTTTATACCAAAGTAGATCTTTACTGGAGACTCATTGCCAAATTGAGATTCATTAGCTGTTTTGGAGCTTTGTTAATTAGCAATGAATTAATGTAGGTAAATAGTTTTTTTTTTATATATATGAAGACGTGCAGATATTGGGATTACAATAAGGAGATTGGAATCACTGAAATTTCTGGAGGCAGAAAATCTTTGAGGCAATGGACCGACTACGGTCTGAGATGCCGCAGCAGTAGGTAAGATTACAGACAATCTGTTTGTGAACACCCTGTATAGAGTGGAGCACCCTGTATAGAGACCTCCTAGAACAGGTGGCATGTGGAAGCATGGTCTAGCCAGCCTTATAGGGCAAAAGCCTCGTTCCTCGTGATCCCAGTATCACTGCAAAGTGCCTACTTCTTGCATTACATTTATTATTTATTACATAGATCTTTATTAATTACAAAACAAGTCTGAAAGCTCTCACCTAGGTTGGATATATTCATTTAAAATAATCTTAAAATGGGGTTCGGTGGAAGAGAAAGCTTTAATCTCGCCCCTTGGTTCACTACATATTCAAGAGACTGCCATAGGCAATAACCCTCTTTTCTCCGGACAATGTTAGTCAGTTATCATATTTGTGTTCATCACTTTCGTGATGTCACAACTACTCAAACTCGCTTTACCAAAACTACGCTGAAACCGGGACTTGAGTCCGCCGCCTTATCGATCAAGCTACTGAGATTGGTTGTAAGTTTTTGGCCCATGGTTTCAATGAAGTGTTTGGTTTCTGCACTCCAGAATAGAATTGGAATCAGATTGACCTATAACTTTGCAGGGTACACAGCTCTTATCAGCAGATAAGGTATAAATAGCCACAACGTGTGATAGATGCAATTTAGTTGAGGTATTAATGAGCCTTATTTAGACTGTTCAGGTCAGAGATATTATAATAATAATACCTCATTTCTACTGCCCTACCAGGAATAGTGAGTATTTCAGCAGCCCAAGACGTGTGCACTGGTAGTCAAGTCATGAACGCGCTAGTCTGGTGATCTAGGTAGCGTAGGGATCCGTTGGTTCGAATCCCACCCAGTGCATGAATTTTTCCTCATTCATTTGAGTTTGTGACCACATAATAATAAGACTCTGAGGGTTAGGTGGTAGAAATTGCTTTGAGCATTAACCTCGCCTGGTGATTACCTTCCAATAAAGAGTGTTATTATTATTTTTATTATTGTTATTATTAAAACACTTAAATTTGTCTAGGTTTCGATTCCTAGATATATAGTAGTGTTTTAATTATAAATTCACATTAGGATGTCAAATATAAATAACATGTTAAAAAAATGTTTTATTATATTGTCAAAATCTCAATGGGGAGGATAACTTTTCATGTTCTGGCTGGGTTTTGAATCAGCAAACTCTGGATTACTAGACACACGCCTTAACCACTGAGCTACCCAGACCGACGGGATATTCTAGTCCGTTTTATAAACTCTGCAATGTTCAAGTTTGCAAAGAGTCTACAACAGGGAGTCTACATAGGCAACAAAGCAGAAAAGTCAGGTGCCGCTACCATAAGTCTACAAATAAAGCTAGATAAACCCTATCTATGAACATGGAACAGTATAGTTGCAATTATTTCCTACAGAAAAAAAATCTTCTTATAATCATTAAAAAAATCCAATAAAGATACATACTCGTAGGCATTGCACAACGACATAGTAAAAACGACAATTTTTTATTATAATTACCTACAACAACAAAAAACTACTTATGCCTAAATTTGAAAGATTAATTAAATGACTTTTCATCTTTTGATTTCAGTATTTGAAAACCAGACTCATCACCAAAGACTCCTCCAAATACATCAAGGTAAGTCAACCAATGCAATTTTTCAGAGACACAAACACGCAGACACACACACATCATTGGTCTGGATAATTTCCACACCATCCATAGACACACTCTATGGATGGTGTGGATAATTTGTCTGCCACGTTTTGGAGAGAGATTATGAATATATGTTTTGATAAGATGAGAAGTGCCCCCCATGTGTCATGGCAGCCATGTGTGTGGAGAATGAGAGATAGGGGGGGGGTGAGTGAGAGAGAGAGAGAGAGAGAGAGAGAGAGAGAGAGGGAGAGGGAGAGATGGGAAGGGGGTGTGAGAGAATGAGAGAGAGAGATTGATGGGAAGGGGCTGTGAGTGTGTGTTTGTGTGAGAGAGGAAGAGACCGTATATTATTCTGGATTCCAGATGTATTAAATTTGCCGGTCTCTGAGGAATCAGGAGGAATGGACTACTCATCAAGATCTTTTCAGATCATACATGAGATATTAGCTCATGTATGATCTGAAAAGTAGCGCACGATTAGCTCAGTGGTTAAGCACTCGCTTGCCATGCGGAAGGTCCCGGGTTCGATCCCCCGTGCCGACAAAAATTTGTATTCTTAATTTGGTTACAGTTGTTTGTAAGGGATACCTTCCGGTGCGCTCGTGTTGACCCAGCACCTAATTGGGAAGTAATGTGTCACTTCTCGCCCATCAGAGGGGAGGCATACTACGGGATGGGCAGGCTACAACACAGACCACTAGCGTCTACAGTAGCTCCTGTTTCATGGCTACGAAATAAAAAAGGCTGTGAAACACTCATCTTTAAAAAAAAAAAAAAAATATATACTTTAATCTTTTGCATCTAGAGTCTTAGTTAACTATTTTTTTTTTAAACCCCCATAGCTTATTAATTTTTATTTTCGCATATTTTTTTTTTTTTTTAACTCTTGTTTATTCTCTTCTTGTCTTACTCTATCTCTTTGTTCCCCTCTTTTTTCTCACCTTTCCAGTCTCTTTCTTTTATGATTATCTTTCTTTCCTTTTCTCTCTCTCTCTGCCTTCTTTTTCTCTCTTATGATGTTTCTCTCCTTCAACCGTTTCTTTCTCTCTCTCTATCTCTCTCTCTCTATCTCCTCTCTCTCTCCTCTTTATCCTCTCTCTCTCTCTCCTTCTTCTTCTCTCTCTCTCTCTTTCTATTTATCTCTATCTCCTCTCTCTCTCTTCTTTATCCTCTCTCTCCTTCTCTTCTCTCTCTCTCTCTCTCTCTCTCTCTCTCTCTCTCCCACCTGCATATTAGCCCACATCACATGTCGTCGCTTGAGAACCAAAGGGGCGTAACTACAAATTTTTGGTTTTTTTATTATTAGTGATTTTTATGTATTTTTTTCTGATCTTTCCACTGGTAAACTCAGAATTTCGAAAATATCGTTATTTTTTGAGCAATTTGCTAAAAACGAAAAGACGTGAGCTCTAGATACCAGAAAGTGTTTAGGACCTAATCAACGTAAGTAAACTTACATTAATTTGGCTTGAAATATGAGGGAAGTAAGTTCACTTTGGCCCACATGTATCGAATTTTCTTGGGGGTATTTGCACTTAAGACATCATGCATAGAAATTGAAATATAATTCTAAAATAAGTAAATGCACTTAAGCCCCTAACTTAGGAATATTAATTATGAATCCAAGGAATTGAAAGGACTTAGGCCTATCTGGTTCTGTGATATTTTCATTTTCATAATTTTTTCTCTTTTTCACAAAGACTTACGCCCCATGAAGCTCTTAGAAGCTCTTCAAAGCTTAGGAGAAGTACCTTTGTATAAATGTTTCTTTATAAAGAAAATAAATAAATAAACTATTATTATTAAAAAATAACAAGAAATAACAAATAACAAGAATGATAAACACTCTAAATGGTGATGCGTCTCTTTGGCTCTAAATATTTTTCAAAAATTGCAAATAACTATTTTATTTTTTTACATTGTTTAATTATGAGATACGTCTTTGGATACGTCTGCTTTACAAGAGACATCAAAATAATGTGTTATCTTTGAGGTTATGTTGATTTTAAAATTTTAATATTTTTGGTGGTAAAAATTAAAACTGAATGTAATGAAAATTCTTTTATTTTTAAAACTTGTGAATTAATTGTTGTTTAAAAAGTGAAGAAATAATTCGAAATTTTCATTTATCCTATCCATTAATTGAAATATAAAATGTAAGCACAGCACCTACCAAGTACCATGTTAATTTATTAACTATTAACATACTGGAAATTGTTGGATTACAAAATGTATAAGTAAGTACTGACTCACACTTTTTTGAAGAAAAATTTATCTGTAGGTACCTTCATACTTAAAAAGCACTAATTTGTGGGGTAGCTTTTTAGTCAGGTTTTGATAGAAGGAAAAAATAAATGATCTGAAACACCTGTTTACTCCACCCAAAGAAGTTCACAATAATAAGTTGTATGTATGGCTTATGGTACCTGGTATCTTAAACCTATCAATAAATACCAAATAAGTTGTTAAGATTTGGTAAAATAAGTTGTCAAGATATGCCTATGCCTAACAATACCTGGCACTAGGAATGTATTATGAAGTGTTCCTACCTAACCATAATATTATTACTCTAGGTAAAAATTCAGATCAGTTACCTACTTCTTTTACTATGTGATTTTGGTATTTTCTTTGAAAGAGGTCACTCTTTTGTTTAAATAACTAAAAAAATAAGACCTTGGTTTAGCCTACTAAAGTAAAGGAATTTTTAAATCTCATGTTGTCAAGTAACACTATAGTTACCTACTAAATACAATATTTATAATTATATTGTATTCTTTTCTATTCCTGAACCTTATTTTTAGAACAGATAGTGTCTTATCATAGGTTTTCCCTCCATTAGTGAGGTTTGAGGTTAATAAGGGCATCCACTTGTCAAAACTGTTTGTCAACACCAAAGTTGTCAACCACAAAACATAATCATACTATAGGGGACTGCATGAGGTTGACGCAAAACACCAACCCTGCTTGAGTAAGAAACGGTGAAGATAATGATGGTGTCTTATCATACATTATTGTTCCCATCAATACTTTGTCAGTAATAATAATGATATACCTTGCTAGAGCAGGAGTAGCTTATTCATATTCAGACTTTAATAATAATGAAGAGTGTATTTTTTTTTGCAGGTGTAAAAATTTGAAGTATCAGAGAAGACGGGGTAGTGTATTGTCTGCTCGTGTTGCACTAATAAAAAAGCTTGTGGAGGATAAAAACAAAAGGGTAAGTTTTTTTTTTAACTTACAATGTTTTCTTCTCTCCTAAATAATTAATACAGAATATTTTTACACAATATTAAAATTCTATAGATCCGTCCTGGTGAAGTTTACACTTATAACTTAGGCACCTACATAATAATTATATTTGTTATCTATAAGACATATAAAATAATTATTATTTTATCTCATTCCTCAGGTGGATGATATTGAGCAAAACACTAGTGTGATGTTGGACAATGCAGGTGCAGATGGCCAAGAACAAAGTCACTCTGACACAGACACAGTGACAGACATAAACATTCAGCCAACAATGGTTATACGAGGTGCAACTATCAGCAGACAGGAGATTTTACTGGATGAGGGCACTACTTGTAATAATAATACTTACTGTACAACTTTGAATGAATGCCCAGATACATCCACTTCCAAAGAAAGTGTAGAAAGGTGTAGAACTCAGGCTGAACAAGAAAGTGGCACTACTTGTGGACCTCCAGCAGAAGAATTGTATCCAGGAAAAACTTATTATCTGTTTTCGGATAGTTGTTCTGGACAAAATAGAAACAGATATATCGTCGCGTGTTTACTTTACACAGTGACCACGTTAAATATCGATAATATTCATCAGGTATTCTTTGAACCTGGGCATAGCTTCATGGAAGTGGACAGTGTCCATGCAAGAATTGAAAAATGTGGACAAAAATTAAATATATATGACCCATCTGGGTGGTATACTGTGGTGAAAATGGCTTCTAAAAATGGAAACTACGCAGTACATGAAATGGACCAGGAGGGAATATATGATTTGAGAAAATTGGAAGAAAACATGTTCAAGAAAATATTAGTGGACAACCTGAAGAATCCTGTGAGTTTGATGAAAGTTAAACGGTTTCTTTTCAGAAAAAATGAGCCGGATAGAGTGTATTTTAGTTATAACTATGAAATCCCTAACAACCTCTACTTCTGTGTCAAAAATACTGAATTTAATAAAATAACACTTTCAAAAGCATACAATGGGCCACTAGAGATTACTAAAGACAAATATGATGATTTACAATTTTTATGTGAGGCCAAAATCATACCCTCACAATACAGAAGCTTTTATGATTCTCTAAACACAAGAGTTGTCAAAAGGAATAATACGGCATCCCCTAAATTGAAGAATAAAAAACAGAAATTGACTACAAGTACAGTAAATACCAAGAAAAGTAGAAAGGAACCTGTCAATATATGTGAAACAGGGAAAAGATTCACAATGTCTACATCGACAAAACTAAGGAAGACCACATCATTACGCAGGAAACTCTTTTCCCCCTAGGAAGAACTGCACCGAGTTCAATGCCACTTACCTGTATTATTAGACTAGGCCGTAAGGCTAGTAGTATAATTAGTGCCCGTAAGGCTTCAAAAATAAAATATAGCTTTCCAAGAGGTCTTGAAAAAAATTCTCTGGTCTATGGAATTAATTTTCTACTTTCTAAAATAGTTAAAGTTGTTTTTTCAAGACCTCTTGGGTAAGCTATATTCCAATCCTTGTTAATCTTGGAGACACTGTCTTTTTCGTGGATCTGCACACCGTCCATTTTTCAATTTTAAATTTTAAAATACAACTTTTCATAAGTTTTAAGTTACATACTTCATTTACTTACTCTTTTCTTTCTATTATAACCTCCTGAGACCTGGGCATGTTTTCCCGAAAGTACTGATTTAGACCTGGATGTACTGTTAAAATTACATAAGACAGATACTGCTCGAATCCTCGGCATGTATTCCAAAAAGTACTGATTAAGACCTGGCATACTTTTAAAAGTACATGGAATTTTCAAAAATTCCCGACGGTTTTTGAGAGAAGATAGTAGTGTGAAGTGAAGTTGTCTTATGTACTTTTAAAAGCACATTCAGGTCTCAGGAGGATAATTATTATTTTATATTCTATATTATTATTTCAATAAAGTTGTCCCTCGAGTGACGAAATCGTTCCTACTAAGTAAACAGTTTATCTACTTATATTTTTTCAAAATTAATTCACATATTTTAAAATACCTACGTTTGCAAGAATATTATTACCTTCATTGTTATTATAAATTTTAGACTCAACTCAACAAACCAAGAGCGTATCTCAATCTAACCAATGCAGTTTAACATCAGTTATTTAGAAAAATGGAAACAGTATCACCTTATAGGTTTTTAAAACTTACTAGAGGTAAAACTTAAAAGATCTTACTGCCTAAGATAAGAAAAATCTCACTATGTATGTGCCCTTACGGTAGTAAAAATCGGATGAGTGTTGCACGAAAAGTTGTATCTACTCATACATCTCAGAATATCAGTACAAGAAGGAACGTATTTGCACATAGTTCTATAGTGACGTTAAAATTTTAGAACCACAAAAACGCATCGCCTTTTCTGATCATAACTGTTCCTATCATTATGAGACAATTAGGAATTAAATCCTGATAGGATCCGTAAGTATTTGAAAGTTTTGGAGCCAAAGAGACGTATCACCTCTTAGAAACTTGGTGTATATTTTATATGAGAGTATAAAAGGTTGTAAAGCATCATACGACTTGGTTAAAAAGGCGTAAGAGGGCTTTTTTTTCCTTTTGGATTTTTATCTTTTTAATGACAATTTTTTTCATGTAAATATTTAAGACACTTGTGGTAAAGAGATTTGTCCATCTTTTATAAGAAAAAATTGTCGAAAAATACATACTACACTTCATGTTATTGAAATACTAAACCTTCTTTTTGCTCTCCTGAAAAATCGCACTTATGTAGTTACGCCCCTTTGGTTCTCAAGCGACGATGTGTACTCAGCTGTCTCTTTCTCTCTCTCTTTCTCTATCTATCTCCGTCTCGCTCTGTTAGGTCTATTTTACTCTCACGCCCTTTCACTACCCCCAGCCCTCTCCGGTGGTCGAGAGCTTACAGCCCATGTCTGGTAACCCAGGTAGCGTGAAGGTCCTCCATTGGTTCGAATCCCACCCACGGTAGGAAGTAGATTTTATTCAAACACGCCTACCAAGGCATTACCGTAAACTTTTTTGGGCCTGAATTCTGTGCCACCTCTTCCATCCTGTGTACTGGTAGGTAAGTGGTTGCTAGTCTGGTAACCCATGTTGCGCAGGGATCCGTTGGTTCGAATCTCACTCAACGCATGCATTTTTCCTCATTGAGTATATGATCACTTACTAATAAGACTCTGAGGGTTAGATGTTAAAAAATGGTTTGAGCATTAAACTCGCCTGGTGGTTGCCTTCCACTAAAGAGTATTTATCGTATGATTATCGTGCAAAGTTAACTGAAATCTTTTCAAGTCTGTGGTGAACGTTGCTTTGTTATCATTCTGTTTAAAAAAAAAAAAAAAACGATTTCATGACATTCATTGAGAAATTCATAACTTCATACACTTGCAATCTGTGTTCCAACAACTATTGTGTTCCAACCATAGGCAATAACCCCTCCCTTTAGTTAGGATATATGTTTTTATATATTTTTCTTTTCTTTTTTCCTTTTTATTCTATATATTGTTTCCATTTTTTTTTCATTGTTATAATAATTATTTGTACTGTACATAATTATGTCTTCGTATCTAATAAAGTGTTTAATATTAATAATCTTATGAAAGCCAACCTGGTTTTATTCTATTATACACCTGCAGGGGTGTTGGTTGAAGAGCTACCGGTTAGCTGTGAGTCGTGGGTTCAGTATTCGGATTGATCTGTCTTCTAATTCTTCTTATAATAATAATAATACTACTCTTAGTGGAAGGTAACCACTGGGCGAGATAAATCCTCTAAGCATTTTCTACCACCTAACCATCAGAGTCTTATTATTGTGTTGTCACAAACGCAAATTAATGATGAAAAATTCATCCTGATGTGTTCAGATTTCTAGATATTATCACCATGATAGTTGCACACTGTACATTGATTAAAATTTATAGTAGATTTCGCATTTTTTACGACGAATTCATGCCCGAAAAGATGTACGACAATGCCTCATTGTGTAGAGTAGGATTAGGAAAAATAAATATAGGGCCATGCCTCGGGCCGTACCTTGGGTGCAGCGATTTTTTAGAAGCTGAACGAGACGTAACAATATATTTTATTTTTTTAAAAAGGTAGATTTTATGTAGTAATATTAATAATATCGCCTAATTTATCCTGCCCGATTAGGACTATTAAGTCCGATTTTTCCAGCAGTAAGCCAAGACAAATTATTCTGTGGTAAAAATCCTAAATGGGAGGAAAATTTGTCATATCCTGACTGGGTTTCGAATCCGCGACCTCTGGATTCACGGAGGACCGCCTTTACCACTGAGCTACCGGACAGACCATGCAGAAATGATTACGTAATAGGAAGATGGATAAATTATGCGATGTTAATTTATTCATAAAAACTTCAATTTACATTAACTAAATAAATAATATTTATCTATGTATATTTTTTTGCTATATTTCTACGAACCATCTTTTTTTTTCTCACCAGTTACGTAACTATTTTTTATCTGAGCTTTTTAAAATCTCCGAACAGGTATTACGTGAAATAATAATAATATTAATAATTATAAAACTCTTTAGTGGAAGGTAACCACCAGGCGAGATTAATGCTTAAAGCATTTTCTATCACCTAACCCTCAGAGTCGTATTATTATGTGGTCACTTGGAAAAATTCATGCACTGAGTGAGATTCGAACCAACGGATCCCTACGCTACCTGGATTACCAGACTACCGCGTTAACCACTTGGCTACCAGCGCAGCGCTAGGGATTGCACGCATGGTGACCTGGGTTCGATTCCCAGCGGGGCAGGAATTTTTCTGCTCTGTACTTGAATGTTCGGGGTCCAATCATACCTCGTGAGGAAAAATGAGTAGTTACTTGTATGAGTAACGACCAGTGGTGGCATTACCATTGTAAAAATAAATTAATGTAATAGAATTCGAGAAGTACAGGAGGATCTTAGTAATGCTGCGCTACCCACAAAAATTGTGAAGAGGCCTTGTGTTCCACCACAAATAAAATCATACATACAGTGGAACCTGGATACATACAAGACCGCGCATCATTTTCTTCTTTTTATATGTCCAGGTCTCTCCAAACAAAACACCTCGGCCGAGGTGTGAAGAACGCCTTATGTAAAGAAAGAGACTACGCGGCAGAGTGTAAGGTAACGGAAAACTTAGTTCCCTTGCATTTCATGTAATTTCAGCCTGCGCTTTTCGCAGGCTGAAATTACCTTTTGTCAACATGAATTTCAAAAATCGCAAAAAAATTATCGCAGAAATGGATAAAGAAGAAGTTGCTTTACTTTATAGTGAGGTAAATTGGACCTGGAAATTGTTTCTTTTATATCTAAGTTCTTTAATATCTAAGTTCTTTTAAATTTTGTTCTTTTATATCCAAGGACTTTTATATCCAGTTCTTTTATGTCCAAGTTCTTTTATATCCTTGTTTTTTTTTTATATCCAAGTTCTTTTACATACAGTTCTTTTAAATCCAGTTCTTTTATATCCAGTTCTTTTATATCCAAGTTCAACTCTATACCTACATTATTCCATCGAGTTTAACTGACATAAGGGCATTAGTACCCTTCTAATGATAAATACAAAGACTTTCACTGTAAATTGGGCAGGTGTGTGTGTGTGTATATGAGAGAGAGAGAGAGAGAGAGAGGGAGAGAGAGAGAGAGAGAGAGAGGAGAGAGAGAGAGAGAGAGAGAGAGAGAGAGAGAGAGAGAGAGAGAGAGAGAGAGAGAGAGAGAGAGAGAGAGAGAGAGAGAGAGAGAGAGAGAGAGAGAGTGAGAGAGAGAGAGAGAGAGTGTGCGTGTGTATATTGAATTTGTCTTACACATAAACATTCATTCATTCATCCATCAAGTTTGACCATCACACCATCATGAGGGCAGGTGTATATGTATGTATGAGGAGCGCTCTGAATTTCAGTATTACCTCAAACATGGAATCCAGTCATTTCAGTTACCTATACAGAGCTTATTCCCTCTATATTTATTTACTATTAATTTTTAGAGAAAATAGTGAGAAAATGAAATAACTTGAGAATAAAAAAATCTTATTAAAAAAAAACCAGAATTAATATTACGTTTAATAAAACAAAATTAGCTAAATAAATTAAAATAACAAAACAGCACGAACGACAGGAGTAATTAAAGGGTTAAAGTGCTTTACCAGAAAATAAAATAAAATACGAAATAAGTTAGTTGGCCTTTAAACTTGTTATTGTGCGGGCGTCGTTTTTTTTTTTTCGAAAGTCTGACCTCAGTAGCTGGATGGATAAGGCGGTGTTGTCGTAACCTGGAGGTTAGATGAGTAAAATGCGTATTGTATACACCAATAGGTCAACACGTATCGCGAAAAAAAGTAAGTTAGAAAACAGAAAAGTGAGAAGTTAAAAATAAGTTATCATATTTTCGTTAATCACTTTCGTGATATCACAACTATTCATACTCGCTTTACAAAATATACGCCGAATACGGGACTTGAACCACCCACCTCCAGGTTACAAGTCCTCCGCCTTATCGATCAATCTACTGAGGTCGGTTGAAAAATGAGAAGTTGTATTAGATGTACCTACATGACTATCAGAACATACCTTGAATATCAGAACATACCTTGAATGTCAGAACATACCTTGAATATCAGAACATACCTTGAATGTCAGAACATACCTTGAATATCAGAACATACCTTGAATATCAGAACATACCTTGAATATCAGAACATACCTTGAATATCAGAACATACCTTGAACATCAGAACATACCTTGAATATCAGAACATACCTTGAATATCAGAACATACGTTGAATATCAGAACATACCTTGAATATCAGAACATACCTTGAACATCAGAACATACCTCGAATATCAGAACATACCTCGAATATCAGAACATACCTCGAATATCATCAGAACATACCTTGAATATCAGAACATACCTCGAATATCAGAACATACCTTGAATATCAGAACATACCTTATAGCTCAGACTGAAATTCAGGCGTCCCCAGCCCGCGAAAGGGCAGTCAGTAATTCACTCTGGCTTCTGTGTAGGCCCCTGTTTGATCAGGCCAAATCAGACATGTTATCCTGTCTCGCCATTTTTTATTTTGTTGGAACAGATTTTTGCTCGTGCAATTTTTTTCTTTTTGGTTTTGCCCGATTTGATCAATTTTCTAACTTACTTTTTTTTTCGCGATACGTGTTGAACTGTTGGTGTCTAAGTGGAGACGGTCTATACTGTGTCAGTGCGATTTTTTGTCTTAATGTATAAAATCCACATTGACATCATTCATTCATAATCAACAGAATTCCGAAACCCCTGGACCAAATTACTTGAAATTTGACAAAAAGCATGGATTTGTCACGTAGTGGCTAATTAAGAACGGATTTTTAAAAACTCGTGCACTGGTAGTCAAGTGGTTAAGGCACTACTCTGGTAATCCAGGTAGCGTAGGGATCCATTGGTTCGAATCACTACGCTAGATGGATTACATAGAAATTTCAATTTCTATGTAATCCAGGTGATGTGTGGTTTGTGTTGTGCGGGTGTGGAAATGATGTGTCTTGTGCGGGTGTGGAAATGATGTGTGGTGTGTGTTGTGTGGGTGTGGAAATGATGTGTGTGTGTCTTGTGCGGGTGTGGAAATGATGTGTGGTGTGTGTTGTGTGGGTGTGGAAATGATGTGTGATGTGTGTTGTGCGGGTGTGGAAATGATGTGTGAGGTGTGTGTGGTGTTGTGTGTGTGGGTGTGGAAATGATGTGTGGTGTGTGTTGTGCGGGTGTGGAAATGATGTGTGCTGTGTGTTGTGCGGGTGTGGAAATGATGTGTGGTGTGTGTTGTGCGGGTGTGGAAATGATGTGTGATGTGTTGTGGCGGGTGTGGAAATGATGTGTGGTGTGTGTTGTGCGGGTGTGGAAATGATGTGTGGTGTGTGTTGTGCGGGTGTGGAAATGATGTGTGGTGTGTGTTGTGCGGGTGTGGAAATGATGTGTGGTGTGTGTTGTGTGGGTGTGGAAATGATGTGTGATGTGTGTTGTGCGGGTGTGGAAATGATGTGTGATGTGTGTTGTGCGGGTGTGGAAATGATGTGTGGTGTGTGTTGTGCGGGTGTGGAAATGATGTGTGATGTGTGTTTTGCGGGTGTGTGTTGACTCCTTTTCGTTGAATTTGTGGTCTGCCGTTTGTCGGTGATAGTTTACGCTATTTTTTATTTAACTTTTTGATTTCTTCACTCATTTCCATTTGCGCGTCTTGCTGCTAAGTAGCACCTGGCTCTGTTATAATCTAATTTTAAATCTAAAATCTCGTAATTTTTTAGGTGATTAAATACTGACCTATCTCGAAAAGTTTTTGTTGTTGTTGTGAATTAACGTCTCTTTAACGGCTTGCAAGACGGGGTTTTACCCTCCATTCGCTGATGGAAACTAAAAAACCAGCCGCTCAAATTAACCTCACCCAGCCTGAGTGGGGTCGGATTTCTAAAACTAAAATCTCGTATTTTTTTTTCTCGGAAATTAAATTCTATCGCCTCTAGCGAAAAGTTTTTTTTGTTGACACCTGTTTTACGTTAGAACCGTCATTGCGTCTGTTTGATTGACTTGACGCGATGTTCGGAAAAGCCGGTTCGGGAAACACTGATGTTCGGGTGCCAAACATAAGACACCAAAGTTGACAGCAAAGTTATTATTATTAGTAGTAAACTCACCCACCTCAGTAGCTGAATCGATAAGGCGGCGGACTACTAATCGGAGGTCGGTGGTTCAAATCCCAAGATCAGCAAATATTTAAAGTAAATCGAGTTTGAGTATGTAATAGTTGTGATATCACGATTGTGATAAATAAGATAGCTTTTTTTTAACTTTTTACTGTTAAACTCTCTACTAATAAGGACATGTGTGGACATACAATTTGTATTTGTAACAAATAATGACAGATTAAAATACAAAATTAGACACAATATAAAAAAGAAAAAACAGAAAATTCACAGATAAAATATTCTTCGCCAATGTCCTAACTCCTAAAGTAATGCGAAAGCGGTTCCATGCGAAAGGGCACAACTTCACAAAACTCTTTTTTTGAAAAAATGTCCTAACTAAAGGGCGGGGTTATTGCCTTTGTGCAATCTCTTCCACCCAACAACGCCTTTCGGTTTACTAAACTATCGGGGGGTCCCGGCCGCGCTATGTTCATGTGTTGTTGTTGCAAACCAGTGGCGTACGACCGGTGCGGGAATGGGGAGACCATCCTGAGTGGAGCGATCAGTGGCGACGCTACGGGGGAGGTGGTGGGGAGGATTGTCGCTGACGGGACCGGTGGCGGAGGCGATGGGAAAGACAAAGGGAAGGTAAGAGTTGTTGTGTGTTGCTGTGTG
Organism: Bactericera cockerelli; assembly: GCA_024516035.1. Classification (NCBI taxonomy): domain Eukaryota; kingdom Metazoa; phylum Arthropoda; class Insecta; order Hemiptera; family Triozidae; genus Bactericera; species Bactericera cockerelli. Next base: position 26,513,927 of record CM044965.1, on the reverse strand, counting down.
TTCGTTTTTTAGGAACCTATGTAAATATAATATATATACATACATAGAAATTGACATTAATAAAACAAAACTTGATCAAGGGCGGTGCTAATGCCAACGGCATACTCTTGTGGACCAGTCAAATAAATAACAAATGAACTTTTTTTTATTTATTTGGTTTGAACGTCGCTTCCAATTTTATGGTCACATCACGACGGGGTGCATGTTACCCTCCATTCGTAGGAAACTCACACCTGCTGCTCACATTGATCTCACCCAGCCGGGGTCTTCACCTCACTGGACGTTGCTTAACATCGGTGATGCTACGAGAACCGGTACATTCAACGCGCCCATCAACGCTGACCAACCGGTCTTTCATCACAAATGAACTTTTGAACCCTTCTCTATTGGCCACACTCGTTTTGGTTGCACATTAAATGTCTAATATGTAATAATAATACTCTTTAGTGGAAGGTAAACACCAAGCGAGGTTAATGCTCAAAGCATTGTCTACCACCCAACCCTCAGAGTCTTATTATTATGTGGTCACAAACTCAAATGAATGAGGAAAAATTCATGCACTGGGTGGGATTCGAACCAACGGATCTCTGTGCTACCTGGATTACCAGACTATAGCGCGTTAACCACTTGATTACCGGTGCACGTTATAATATTGTAATGACTAAAATAATGACTCTATTTTGACGCTAAGAATTAGGTGGTCCGATATCCTTAGGTGGTACACATCGCATGCTCATGACATGGACACGTCTCTAATTACAAGTATTTAGCATCAAAATGGGTGTACACACTGTATACTGTACACCTACTGCCACTTAATATTAGTACTTGCTTTGTAATCTATTTATTTTTATTACACACTTTCTTCGATATAAGTCATTTTGTTTGACAGTAAAATTTAATGGTAAATAGCAGTTTCAGCACATTTCTTTAGTCCATAATTTACTTCCGTGAAATTTCTAATATTAGAAATCGGAAGTATTGTGTTTTTTATGGTTTTTCCAATGGGCACATTTCTTTAGTCCATAATTTACTTCCGTGAAATTTCTAATATTAGAAATCGGAAGTATTGTGTTTTTTATGGTTTTTCCAATGGGCAGATTACCCAAAATAGATGTAGCATTCCCTCGTTGAATAGCGAGGGAAAGCCGTTGTTTCAGTGTCCCGAGGTCTGTCCCGGTAGCTCAGTGGTAAAGGCGGCACTCAATGGATCCAGAGGTCGCGGGTTCGAAACCCAGCCGGAACATGACAAGTTATCCTCCCATTTGGAATACCACATAATATTATGTCTTTGGCTTACTGCTGGAATAATTGGACTAATGGAATAATACATATTGTATTGACATTTTGTACATAGGACTTGCTCCGTTAATAAAAACCCGTTTACCGGTCAAATTATTAATTATTATTATTTCCAGGTTTGTCTTACATCCAGTTCTTTTGAATCCAGGTTTGACTGTATGTATCACCTATCATGCATATTCAGTTTTGCAATACGTCAACACATAGATCCTCATCTTGTACGGACTGTGCGAAATTTACATTTTGGCAAACAACTCATATAAACAATGCTGATGCGAATAATTGGCCATGTCCGCGCTGTGTTGGAGATGATTGGTTGATAGATTGATAGCAGATATGTGAAGTTTATTCCTTATAAGTAATCGAGCAGGAGGTCCCGGAAGGGATGAACGAACATTTGCATTTAAGTTTTTTATTAGGTCTGTGTCACAGGTCCGTATGCGTGTCACAGGTCCGTATGCGTGACACAGGTCCGTATGCGTGTCACGGGTCCGTGTGAGTGTCACGGGTTCGTGTAAGTGTCACGGGTCCGTGTGAGTGTCACGGGTTCGTGTAAGTGTCACAGGTCTGTGTGGTTGTAATGTGTTGGTGTCTCGAGTCTGTGTGGTTGTCACGGCTTCGTGTGGCTGTCACGGGTCCTTGTGAGTGTCACGGGTCTGTGTAGCTGTCACAGATATGTGTGGGTGTAAAGGATATGTGTGGCTGTCACGGGTTCTTGTAAGTGTCGGTCCGTGTGGGGGTCATGGGTCCGTGTGGATGTCACGAGTATGTGTGTTTGGCACAGGCTCTTATGGGTGTCACGGCTCCCTATGGCTTTCCCGGGTCCGTATGGTTGACACGGTTCTGTGTGGCTGTCATGGGTCTGTGTGGGTGTCACAGGTCCGTATGGCTGTCACGAGTCGTGCAGGGGTCACGGGTAGCTACATTAACCCATTAGATACCCACGACGTGATGCTTCCACTCACCATAATCATACTCGCTGTATCATTATGTATTCGTTCTACTTCTGGAGAGATATAACCTATGTACGCCTTGTGATCGAGAGAGTCATAATATATAATGTACTTGAATAATTAATTCTACAGGGTGTTAAAAAAAAGTGACACCTAATTCCCTTTTTTTTACACTTAATGTACCATTCCCTTTTTAAGACTTTAAAGTTGGTCCGTGCCCAGCCTAATTGGGGCGCTGTAGACAATATTTTTCTTTCTTTCGAAAACTTAATCCCTCAAAAAATAAATGGTGTTGCTGAATTTCAAAACAGTTCTGAAGCTTTCAGGGGTGCTAAGTTTAAAAAAAAACACCCTGTACAGTAGAACCCCGCCCTTTAGTTAGGACATACTCGTATGTATATATTTTGCTTATTTTTTACCTGTTTATATTAATTTTGTCAATTTTGTATTTTAATTTTAACCATTATTTGTTTGTATATACTCGTATATGTTCTTCTAATAAAGCGTTTCATAGTATCTAATAATAATAATAATAAATCCGGCACTTTGTTGCCTTTGAGTTTTTCACCCGTGGCTGGCTCCTTTATTATTAGATATAAAGACATACATATGTACAGTACAAATAATTATAATAATAATAATGTGTTTCTCTGTGTTATTATATCACAATTTTAGTGGATAGCGCAGAATTATAGGACTTTTCCATATCTTTAACATCCCAATATCTTATTTTTGCCTATAATTCCGCCACTAGTCGATGCGAACATTAAAGCAGCTACTCATTTTTCCTCACGAGGTTTGAGTGGACCCTGAACACCCAAGAACAGAGCAGAAAAAATCCTGCCCCCGCTGGGGATCGAACCCAGGTTACCGTGCGTGCAATGCCTAGCGCGCTATCTCACTGGGCCGCGGTGACTACATACAAATAATTATTATAACAATGAAAAAATGGAAACAATATAATTATACAATAAGAAAAAAAAAAAAAAATAGAAAAATATAATATAATACATACCTATAAACATGTTGGGGTTATTGCCTATGGCAATCTCTTCCACCTAGTTAAGGTAACCACCAGGCGAGGTTAATGCTTAAAGCATTTTCAACCACTTAACCCTCAGAGTCTTGTTATTATGTGGTCACAAACTCAAATTAATGACGAAAAATGCATGCACTTTGTAAGAGTTAAAAAAAAAAAAATGGAAATAAAAGAAATGATTTGTTATTAAAAATATCACTAGTTGTACATTTATACATGAATATCAGAACATACCTGGACAGCTGTTTCGAGCTTATTTGCTCTCATCAGTAGGTAATAGTTCTGAATATCCATGCCATCAACTAACTATCTTCTCTATTAATTTTTTATGAGAATAATTGAGCTATTACTAGTTACAATGTACTGTAACTTTATGGAAAAACTACCAACTAGTCTTGTCTATACTCGTATCTCTCGTCGACTTTAGTCAAATCAATCTGGTCCCCAAGATTCAAAGAAATCTATTCCAAAAAGGACTAGATTTTACTGTTCATTTTTATATTTACTGTATATAAAAATATACATTTATACGAAGAAAATTTACTGTATATTTTAATCAGTACCAACAGAAATTAAGATTTTGATAAGCTTTTTCTTCTACCCCCCTGGGCATTATAGAAATTTTACAAGTAGGTAGACTCGTAGGGTCTGGTATAGATGTGTTCTTAATGTAGTACAATAGTACATGCATGTATATACTGGCCCGGTGATAACTTTTTATTCCTGTGTAAGTACATACCGACCAGCGGTTCCCAAAAGTCTTTGGTTCCGGGGTCCACTGCTGGTAAAAGAAAGGTTTTAATCAGGCGCGGCCAGTGGGAAAATATTTTGGAGGTGCTACCACATAAACCGGATTAAAATAAGATTTATAGAGTCGCTTTCTTAGTAATCTTAGTACCTTATGAGTTTGAGTTTGTCTACCATGTCAATATTAATAATTATTCTAGAAATGTGTGAAGGTTTTCGCTGTGTACGTGTTAGAACTTGAGAAAAATCCTCTCTTTTTTCCTTTTTGTCTGGGGGTGCTGCATTTCCGCAGCTGCTTAGCACCGGCCGCGCCTGGTTTTAATATCAATTTGTTCAAAAAATTGGTGTAAAATGTAACTATAAAGTTGAAAAACACCATTTTAATATAAAAGAAGATAGATAGAGTGTTAAAAAAAGTGGTACAATATTTTTTTTATTATAGGACAAGGAAAGTAAAAAGGGTCGCAATTCGGACAATGCTCCTTGTCGACTGTCTCCTTTACCCGAAAAGGAGTCGATTATCAGACTAGCGTCTTGTATAAATTTCCGTTTTGGGATAGGTGACACAGGGTAAGAAAAGCGGTCAATTCCACCTGAGAACCGGTACCTTATTCACTTCGACCACCAATGATGGATCTACCAGGTGACATAATGAGGTGGTCACTACTCACTACCACCTGAGAAGCGCTGTGTCGCACAATCTCTATTGATACTTCGATTTCCGATCGCAAGGTCAAAATTGACGTCATTCAACTAGGTACATAGAAATATATGTACATAAAAATATATGTATATAGAGGTATTTGTAGATAGTACTCTATATGTATATAGAACTACTGGTATATTAGAAATGTTGTTACATGTAGAGCTAAGTTGTACATAATGTAATGTATATACAGGGTGGTCCAAAAAGTTTGCACCAAAATGATAGGGGTAATAAAAGAGACCATTTCACACAAAAATATTCCCGGACATTTTCCTTTATTTTTTGTCGTTTTCAAAATGGCGGCCAAACGTGTGTTTTTCAAATATTCCGACTTTGGTTTGGCTTTTGATTTTTTTAATTTTTTCCGTACCACCTAGAAAAAAAACAGATTGCATTTTTGAATTGAGAATAAAATTTTAATTAATATAAGTTAAATTGACCCGTTCAATGTTTTAATGATCATGCACATTTAGGTTGTCAAGGTTCTGAACGCACATATTTGAAAAACACATGTTTTGGCCGCCATTTTGAAAACGACAAAAAATAAAGGAAAATGTCCGGGAATATTTTTGTTGGAAATGGTCTCTTTTATTACCCCTATCATTTTGGTGCAAACTTTCTGGACCACCCTGTATAGAGGTGAAATATATATTTATAATAGGGGTTTATGTATGTATAGGACCAAATACCACGTACAGGATGTTGCAAAAGTCCTGCAAAGTCCTTACCTGTGGGTATAGGGTGAGTGAAAAGTCCACAGAGTTAAAATAACTAGAGGCTCAGAGGACCAAATACTGTATGTACAGGATGCCTCATTAGTTCTGTAAGTACTCGCATGTACTGGGTGAATGCAAAGTTCTGCAAGGATTACCTGTAAATACAGGGTGAGTGAAAAATATCAAGAGCCTCAGAGGACCAAAAACTGAACGTACAGGATGCCTCATTACTTCTGTAAGTACTCGCATGTACTGGGTGAGTACGTGATATTATTGTACTATTTTGAAGAAAACTGAACTAAAAGTTGAACTATGGGTTGGGTGGATGAGATTGCCTTGGGAAGTAACCCCGCCCCTTAGTTAGGACATCTGTGTGAATATATATTTATCTATTTTTTTCCATTTTATTGTTTCCATTTTTTGATTTATTTGCAATCATTATTTGTACTGTACACACTGTACAGTGTACATGTCTTATTATCTCATAACGATTTTAATAATATGTAATAGTAAAACCGATTTGAAACAAAGCGAAAGGCTCAACTATAAAATACTTGGGACTTGAACCACCGACCTCCAGATTACAAGTCCGCCGCCTTATCGATTCAGCTACTGAGGTCTGTTAAAAAAAAAAAAAAATTGATATGAATTCTAAAGAGTACCTCACACAGACAACTTCTTTGTGGAGCCAAACATTAAAGTTAAAAAAGTTATAATTCTTCTTCTTTTCCTCTGTTTTATCCCGCTTAAGCAGGGTCGACGTTGTTCAACCTCATGGTTGAGGTTGGTTGGTTTTGGCACATTTTTTCGGCTGGATGCCCTTCCTAACGCCAACGATTCTATTTGATTTAACGTCCTGGATTCGGACGGGGGTTTTACCCTCCATTCGCTGGGAATCGTACCAGCTACCCACATTAACCTCACCCAGCCTGGGTAGAGCCGGAAATGCCAGCCCACATGTACGGAGGGAACAGAATTTTCTGTGTGAAAAATCTGCTCCGACCGGGGGTCGAACTCAGAATCTCTGGACTACGGGCAGTAGTCACAACCGTTACGCCACGGAGACAAAAAAAGTTATAATAATAATGATAATAATCATTTCTTGAAATTGAATGTGGTATTCATTCCTAACATAATAATAATATCTATTTTTATCGCACATAAATTACATAACAGTAGGTAAGTACACAATGTCCTAACTAATTTTAAAATCTGTTGAAAAAGTTGTCATATCTGTGTTCATCACAATCGTCATATCACAATTACTCAAACTCGCATTACTAAATTTTTGCTCAACTCTGGACTTGAACCACCGACCTCCAAGTACTGAGGTCGGTTTGGCGTGACAATCTTGACAAGTGTCAGCATTGAGCTTGTAACATTCATATCAAACCGCTTCTTCTTAACACAACATTTTGCTTCGATTACAGAGAAAAACCCCAGTGGACTTGGCTATTTCAAAAATGTAATGTAAGACTAGATATAAGAAAATTGTATACACCGTAAGTTAAACCAACATAAAAATAAAATTATTATTATTATTTCGAGGTAGATACATTTTTTTTTGCTTCTAAGTTAATGATGAGGAGACATTTCAGTCTATTTCAGTAACAGTAACAGTTATTATTATTAATCAACTCTGGTTTTTCCTAAAGAATCCAGTTTTTATAAGTTGAATCTGTCGAAGAGGCACTTGTGCTGTCCATAAGTAATCTATTCTGCAAAATCTTGTTAATCATGGTGTAAATACATCTTTAAGCTAAGAATAATATCTCCTCATTTATACTGATTAGGACTAATGGGTCCCATTATTCCAGCAGTAATACTGTCAAACATATGGGAGAAACATCTTAATATATAAATGTCAAAGTCACTGACTGACCACTGACTGATCATCGCTCTACAGCCCAAACCGTAAGTCCTAGGAAGCTGAAATTTGGTACGTAGCTTTGTCTTATAGTCTAGATGTGCAATAAGACGGGATTTTTCGAAATTCCCACTACAACACCTGCCATTGGCGAAAAAAGATTTTTTGCTTTCACGGCCATGCCTCGGCTCGCAAAGCGGGCGACAGCCCGCTAGTATCAATATAAGAGAGCAAATTCCAGGTTTATTGTATATATTTATATGCTCTGTTCAAGATGAGGTTGAGGTTGTTTGGTTGTGGCACATTTTTAAGGCTGGATGCTCTTCCTAACGCCAACGATTCTATTTGATTTAACGTCCTGGATTAGGACCTTCCATTCGCTGGGACTCGTACCAGCTACCCACATTAACCTCACCCAGCCTGAGGAGGGCTGGAATTGTACTGAGGGAACAAAATTTTATGTGTGAAAAATCTGCTCTGACCGGGAATTGAACTCAGGATCTGTGGCTTACGGGCAGTAGTCTCAACCGTTACGCCACGGAGGCTGCAAGATAAACCTGGATAGTAGAAAAAAATCGGTCCCTTTAGTTCTCTTATATCCAGGTTCTTCTGTATTTACGACGTATTCTTATGTGGTTAAAATCACAAATGAGTACATAACTTGTCATGTCCCGGCTGGGTTTCGATCACGCGACCTCATGATTACCAGTCAAACGCCTTGACCATCACTGAGCTACGGGACGTCCTTAGGCCAGCATATCATTGAGTGAAACAGGACTGGTTATCATTGTCTTGTCCTGGCTGGTTTTCGAACCGGCGACTTCCGGATTACCTGTCAAACGCCTTGATCACTGAGCTAACGGGACAGAGCAACACTGGAATAGATGTAAGCTACTACGCCTACGACTCACGACAGTTACTCGAAATTAGTCGTACGATCGATAGGATAAGTCGAACGAACCGACCTCCATAGCTTGATCGATAAGGTGGCGGACTTGTAACCTGGAGATCGGTGCTTCTAGTCCCGGTTTCAGCGTAAATTTAGTAAAGAAATTTTGAGTTATTGTGATATCACGAAAGTGAATAACACAAATATGATAACTTGAAACAAACGAATGATTTTTATTATTAAACTCTTTATTTTAAGGACATAATATTTACATTTGAACATACAAATAATGGAAAAAATTAAAATACAAAATTGACAATATAAATATAAATAAGAAAAAAATAAACAACAGAGATAAAATATATACAATGGTGACTCCTAACTAAAGGGTGGCGTTATTGCCCATGGCAATCTCTTCCACTCAACCCTATAACGGAAGGCTAAGTCCCTCTTTGCCTAATTAGAAAGTGAGTAAGTGAATTAGAGTGTAGGCTATCAAGATTAGTTAACAAGAGAATTGCTAATTAATCAATTAATTTTATCATTAACTTGAGATGATGATCATTAAGCGGAATTTCCCGCGCAAGTTCCGTCTGAAAAATCCCACGCGATAACTGATAGGCGAGAATAAATTACCACTTGTCGTAAGATCAATCAAGTTCAGCAACGCCCAGCGAGGTGAAGACTTGGTGGGCGACCCTGGGTTCGAACTAACTTCGTGGCATTTTTCGGCGCACATCAGGCTGGGTGAGGTTAATATGGATAGCAGGTTTGTTGGTTTCCAACGAATAGAAGGTAAATCTTCAATCTTGGTGCTGAAGAAAAGTTTTAACTCTTAGCAAAACTTGAAGTTTTACCTCATAGTATGGAATTGTCGTAATGCTGGCGCAACTGAGGCTGGATAAGGTTAATATGTGTAAGTTTATACGTTTCCAAGAAAATATAGAGGATATAAAACTTCAATTTAAGTACGTACCCATTTTTATTAACAAAATAAATTTTATTTTATTTTGAACTGCTCTAAACAAAAAGTTGCCAACTGACACAGTGTACAATAATACATAATTAAAAAAAAAAATATATAAACCTAGAGAATTTTTCGACTAATTTTTTTTCAAGTTAGTCATGCCGCCAGAACTTTCGCATTACTTCAGTTTGTACCAGTGACAGAAGCAGCTGTCATTAGCTGCTTGAGTGCTTTGGGTTTTTCCCACCAGAGTGGAGTTTCCCTATTTGTCAGGGGGAATGTCCTTACGATGGCTCATCTGGTAGATTACAACCGTTACTTCAGTTACACCCAGGGAACTACGCGTGCGCAATGTCCATCAACTCACTTAGCCATCCATGGTGACTACTTTATTGTGAACAATCCGACCTCAGTAGCTTGATCGATAAGGCAGCGGACTTGTAACCTGGAGGTCGGTGGTTCAAGTCCCGGTTTCAGCGTAGATTTTAGTAGTAAAGCGAGTTTGAGTAGTTGTGATATCACGAAAGTGATTACCACAAATATGATAACTTTTTTTTTTTTTTTTTTTTTTTTTTTTTTTTTAACTTTTTTACTTTATTGTGAACAGCAACCAGGGCCGGAGTGAGTTACAGGCAAAGAAACGTCCAGAAATATGAACAAAATTGAAATCGGAGCAAAAAAATCTATAATACGTCTCCTATATGTGTACAAAATTTCATTGAAATCCGTGAAATCTGAGATTTGTGCGAATCTGAGACAGACAAACACAGAACCAAAGTTACTCAGGAGGTTATGAAACGTCCAGTAATATTGAAATCGGAGCAAAAAATTTTTTTTATTACAAAAACGAATACAATACTTCCGATTTCTAATATTAGAAATTTCTCAGAAGTAATAAGACGGTAGGATATTGAAGAGATAGAAGAGTTCTATAGTTTCGTGCTATCCACTAAAATTGTGATATTAACACAAAGAAACACATTTATTTATTATTATGAGCGCACGATTAGCTCTGTGGTTCAGCACTCGGATCCCGGGTTCGATCACCGTTGCGCTCGTGTTGACCCAGCACCTATATGAGGAGTATTGTGTCACTTATCGCCCATCAGAGGGGAGGATGTTTCGAGATTGGCGAGCTACAACACAAACCACAAGTATCTATAGTAGCTCCTGTTTCATGGCTGCACACCATGCACTGGTAGTCAAGTGATTAACGCGCTAGTCTGGTAATCCAGGTAGCGTAGGGGTCCTTTGGTTCGAATCCCAACCAGTGCATGAATTTTTCCTCATTAATTTGAGTTTTCTACCACATAAAAATAAGACTCTGAGGGTTAGGTGGTAGAAAATGGTTTGAGCATTAACCTCACCTGGTGGTTACCTTCCATTCAAGAGGGTTATTATTATATTATTATTACTAAAAAATAAAAAAATCTGTGAAACACTCATCTTTTTTTTAATTCATGTAAATATTTTCTGATATTAATCCGTCCTGATACGACCATGTCCATGGAATACAGCTGTTTTGTCGGAAGGTCGCTGAAGTTCAAACATAAAGGGCTAGTTATTTGTGTTAATATGACACAATTTTTAGTGTGTAGCATCGATATTTCGAGAACTAAGGTTAGGTTAGGTTAATGAGTCAAATTGTCTCCAACCATTCATCATATAATTCCAATATCAATTTCGTAATGCCGCCACTGGTCGTTGCCCACTCTACCACTACCCCAATTGTTCTCACGAGGCTAGGGATAGAGCTGAAAAAATTCCGACCCCGCCGGGATGCGAACCTGGGTCACTTAGAGTGCAAGTCGAGCATGCTTCATGCTACCGCTAGGGAAAGGTGATTACAATAAAATTTACTTTATCTAGATCCGTCCTGATATGAACATTTTGATGGAATACACCAGTTTTGTCATCAGGTCTCTGAAGTTGAGCAACGTCCAGCGAGGTGAGAACTCGGTGGGTGACCAGTTGACCACCCACGAACATGCGACCGCGACCACCAATGTTGGTGTAACCAGAATTCACCACCCACAATGATTTTGCCGTCTGGCAGGTAACTGTCCTCAATAGTGGGTGTAAATACCAACTGGTACATTTGGCACAGTTTATGAATGGAAATTGGCGTATTTGGCCATATCTATGAATAGAAATTGGCGTATTTGGCTCTATCTATGAATAGAAATCGGCGTATTTGGTCATATCTATGAAAAGGAGTTGGTAGTTCCAGTGCTACCACGTTGCCATCAGAATCAGCCTCACATAGCGACAATTAAACACATCATTCTGATATATTTGTACTTCTACTGGGTGGTCCAAACATGGTTCGATTATCTAAAAATAGAATTTGGCATTAGTGTATTGCTACCACGTTACGAACATAATATACATAGCATATAATTTCCATACCATTACAGTTCCCTTACTGACCAATAAACACATCTTTATGATAATCTTTTACTTCATACTGGGTGGTTCCGTGCATTGGTAGTCAAGTGGTTAACGCGCTAGTCTGGTAATCCAGGTAGCGTAGGGATCCTTTGGTTCGAATCTCACCCAGTGCACGAATTTTTCCTCATTAATTTGAGTTTGTGACCACATAATAATAAGACTCTGAGGGTTAGGAGTTAGAAAATGCTTTGAGCATTAACCTCGCCTGGTGGTTACCTTCCACTAAAGAGTATTCTTATTTTTATTATTATTATGAGTTGGTGATCTATGAAATTTTTGGATACCTATAAGTATTTATTTATTTATCTTTCAGAACAGATCAGCCAGCGTCGATGGCATGTTGAATACACCGGTTCCCTTCAGAACACCGAAGTTAAGCGACATCCAGCGAGGTTAAGACTTGGATGGGTGACCATTCAAATTCTAATTCTCGTGACGCTGGCTTTTCCCGGCCCCACTCAGGCTGGGTGAGGTCAATGTGAGTAGCAGGTTTGTGAGTTTCCTGCGAATGGAGGGTAAGACCCCCGTCGTGATATGACCATGGCAGTTGAAAGCGACGTTAAACCCCACTTAAAAAAAAAAAGAACAGATCACCTTCATGTTCTCAAATTACTCTTATATTAGAATGCGATTTTTGACCAAACAGTGCAAACATGAGGTCTACGATTTGCCGATACAGAATTTTTTTGTATCGGCAAGTCGTATGTTTAGATTTTATCATTTGAAACAAATTTGAAAAAAAATCGGTTTAGCGGTTATTAAGATACAAATCATTTTAGTATAAAATCTCAAAATTGCAACGTGTATACAATGTGAATCATTCACGAGGAAGTATTGTGTCCATAATTGGCAGTGTTATTTTTCTTCTTGATTAAATGAGATCCACCCTGTATGTGAGAATTGATTTACCAGCGAACTTTTGCGAAGTCCTCGCCAACAACTAGCGAGTCGCCTAGTGGTATTATTGTCATGAACTTGAGAACCGTACATTGGTGGTCAAGTGGTTAACGCGCTAGTATGATAATCCAGGTAGCGTAGGGATCCGTTGCGTTGGTTCGAATCCCTCCCAGTGCATCAATTTTTCCTTATTAATATGAGTTTTTGACCACATAATAATCAGACTCTGAGGGCTAGGTGGTAGAAAATGCTTTGACCATCAACCTCGCCTGGTGGTTAGCTTTTTTTTTTTAAAGATGAGTGTTTTACAGCCTTTTTTATTTCGTAGCCATGAAACAGGAGGTAGACGCTTGTGGTCTGTGTTGTAGCCTGCCCATCCCGTAGTATGCCTCCCGTCTGATGGGCGAGAAGTGACACAATACTTCCCAATTAGGTGCTGGGTCAACACGAGCGCACCGGAAGGTATCCCTTACAAACAACTGTAGCCAAATTTTGAATACAAATTTTTGTCGGCGCGGGGGTTCCAATAATCTTCATAATCATGGCCTTCATAATCCACAAACGTCGATGGTGCGTTGAATGCACCGGTTCGCGTAGGATCACCGATGTTAAACAACGTCCAGCAAGGTGAAGACTTCATGAATTATGGCCTAACCCAGGCTAGATGAGGTTAATGTGGGTAGCATTTTCGCTATTTTCACTGTCGAATATTTGGTTAAGATTTTGAGTTTGTGCATGACCACATAATAAATTATAAGACTCCGAGGGTTGGTTAGATGGTAGAAAATGCTTTGATCATTAACCTCGCCTGGTCGTTAGTTTATTATTATTATTATATACAGATGATGGTAAATAATATAAAATTATGTAGAATGTATGTATTTGTATAATACATGGCTTTTTGCTTTGTGGCACTTGACTCCATTTGAAAAAGAACCGACGACTAGTCATGTCAAGTCAATATTTACTCATTGAGTTCTGAATCAGACACACATTATACATATACAGGGGGTTTCAGTCGACCTAACTTGTTAAGTTCTTGGCTAAATGTTAAATTTAAATCCCACAAAAAACTACCGTTGAAAAAAAGGGCCAAGTTCCAAAACTCCTTTCCAACAAAATCTTTTAGCCAATGATTGCAGTGATATCTTCTCGCCTTCTCGCCCATCAGAGAGGAGGCATACTACGGGATAGGCAAGCTGCAACACAGACCACAAGCGTCTTCATTGCAATAACTGTTGGCTGTGAACCACTCATTTTATCAAAAAGTGATCTTATAAGAACTGATACATCAGTTCTTATCGAGTTATCGGCAGTTGATTTTTGATGATTCGTATCAGGTTTTCTTTTGAAAAAATGAAATACATCAGTAGCTAGAAACTTTGATTTTTTTTTTTTTTTTTTTTTTTTTTTTTTTTTTTTGAAAGTTTACGGAACAAGTTCCATTTGTACAAAAATCTTAAAATTAAATAAAAAATAATTTATAATAATTTCAAAATCATAAATCCTAGCTAGATTTTAATTCTAAAAATACATACTTAAAACTACTTACCAACTAAGATTAAACAGACCAAAGTATGAAGTTAGAAATGAAACCATTTCATCCTTTGTGCAGAAAAAGACATCGACTCCAGCATCGCTGATTATATTACCAAGATTTTGAATTCTATTCATGGGACAATGTTGGGCTTGGTTTGTGTGACATTTATTATTTTTGAATATATGATGTAATCTTGTATTACGTGTGTTAATTCTGAAGTTTATTTTGCTTAATAAATCAGGAGCATTTATTTCGTTTTTTAGTAGTTTAAATAGGAATATAGCATCTTGTAAAGATCTCCTGTGTTCAAGACTAATAATATTATTGGTTTCCATTATTTCCAAATAATTGTGATTTTCTATTTTTGAGTGAAGTTTATATGCCAGAATACGTAAAAATTTATGTTGGACAGCCTCTAGAGATTTTTTATGAATTTGATATTGGGGAGACCATAGTACAGAGCAGTACTCAAGACCAGATCGAACGTAAGCATAATAAAGGGATTTTAAAGTATTTGTATTTCTGAAGTCTTGAGTATGTCTGTACAGGAATCCCAACATGCGAAGAGCTTTGCTCTTAATATTCATGTAGTGGGTGTTGAATTTAAGGTTCTGGCTAAATGTCACTCCCAAGTCTTTGACTTCGTTTACTCTGCTTATGATAGTATTAGCGAGTGTGTACTGGTGTAAATACGGATTTTTATTAGTGTGATAAGTCAATACCATGCATTTATCCAGATTTAGATTCATGATATTATCTTGGCACCAGCAGTGCAGGCGTCGTAGTACTTCCTGTAATATCAGCGCGTCAGCAGGGCCACGCACTCTCATGGCAAACTTAAAATCATCAGCGAATAGCCAACCCGTAACCTCAGGTGGTAGTATAAGTACTATGTCGTTAACAAAGCAAAGGAATAGGATGCTGGACAAATGCCCGCCCTGGATACAGCCTGAGGGTACGTCGATTGGTTCTGATTCGCTGGTTACATTATTATAATTAGTGCCCATGGATTTCAAATTTACTGTTTGAGTCCGATTGCTATGAAAACTGTCGAGCCAATCTAGTAGAGAGCCATGAATACCGAGACATTTAAGTTTAGATATCAAAAGATTATGATTGATTCGGTCGTAACACTTGCTGAAATCTGTGTAGATACAATCCACCTGGTTACCATCATCAATTGCATTTGAAACAAATTCCGTAAAGGAGACTAAATTAGAGGTAGTGGATTTATGTTTGAGAAAACCATGTTGTTCATTTGATATAGTTGGAGATAATAAGGGGTATAATTTTTGTGATACAAGGTTCTCAAAGAGTTTCGGTATGATGGATACTATACTGATTGGTCGATAATTCACAACATCGGTCCTATCTCCTGATTTAAAAACAGGTGTTACATAAGCACACTTCCATTGATTAGGAAAAATACCAGAATCAAGTGATTTCTGAAATATTAGAGTTAGCGGACCCGCCAACGCGCTGGCACATGATTGAAACAGTATAGGTGAGATCTCATCGGGGCCGCGGCAGGATTTAGCTGATAAGCCTTTCAGAAGTTTGAGTGTATCCTCTATAGATAAATGTATACTACTCACATTCAAGTTTGTGTTGGTAGAATTATTTGAATCTTTTTTAGATATAAAGGCACTTGAATAATTTTTGGAAAAATTTTGAGCGAAAAAATTTGCTACCACTTTCGTGTTACTGGATGTTTTGCCATTGAATTTCATAATTGACGGAAAGTTGGAGTCCGCTCGTTTTTCAGAGATGAAATCCCAAATACGGCAGGGATCTGAAGATATTTTACTCTCAGCATCCTGTATGTGTGCCACGTAGTCCCTTGATGAGATCTGACTGCACTGTTTCCTAAGTTCTGAAAACTGTCTATATAGCAGAGGACATCTAGAAGTTTTATATTTAGCATGTGCATACTTTTTTTTGAAAACTAAATCTTTCAATTCTTGACTGAACCAGCGTGGGAATTTAGAGGGTTTAATTTTTCTTTTAGGTATAAATTTCTCTATGCCGTTCTGTAATATAGAGTATAAATTTTTAACAAGAGAATTTATATTATGATTAGGATTAAAATGGTCATCGTTTAGGAATTTATCGCTAAAAAAATTATTTAGCTCGATGTAATTTCCTTTTTTGTAGTCGTAAATTTCCTGTTCATTCACCTCTGTTGATCTATTTTTTTTGCCTATATATAATTTTATTGCTAGGGGAGGGTGGAAGGAATCAACGGGCAAGATATTAAAATCTGTTTTTTCAACTAACAAAGATTGTTGCTCATTAGAAAAAACAAGGTCAAGTATGGAATCATTTATTATGTTATGGACGTAATTTAGTTGATATAGACCATTAAAGTCTGTGGCTGAGAGAAAAGCTTCAGCTCTAAGATCGCCGTCAGCTCTTGCATATTCTAAAGAGTCACGGTTCCATTGAACATTTGGCAAGTTGAAATCGCCTGTTAGAATTAGTGTGCAGTCTGAATGTCTGATATATATATCATCAAGAATGTGTGTAAACTCAATGTATGATTCTACACTACTTTTTGGAGGGATGTAAACAGTTCCTAAAATAAATTTCTTATTTTTAACTTTGAATTGAATGAACAAGAAATCAAGACCACTTACAGTTGTTGATGAAATTTTTTTCACCAATTTGGCTCTTAATTTACGGATTGAGTCCTGTCAGATAAAGGCACAAATCAGAGAATAATGTTGGTGCACAGATTAATCCATTCTCATCCTTTGGAGTTATCCTGTATGTGAACAGTTCAGACTCAAACGTGAGAGAGTGGTGAGTGGTGCTTTCAGAGTGTGTGTACTCAAGGATTGACGTCAAACTGATACCGGGTGGTCCCTTCGTCGAACCGATGAGGAGAACAAAGACCTCTTGTTAGGTTGGTAGCATCACATCTGATGTAGAAATCTGAGATTGAAAAATATCTGAGGCAAGGACTCTGACAACCGTATTTGAAAACGCCGTCTGAGCAATGTCTCAAGCATGACTTCCTTCAATATTATTGGCCAATACCTTGCTTAAGACATTGCTTACAGCCGTATTCATAAGCACGGCTGTAAGTGTTATTATTAATATTATGAATATTATTATTTGCTTTATTAGGTAAGACAAAAATATAAACATTAAAATACATACAATGAAATTTTAAAGAAAAAATAAATAGATTGAACAAAGAAACAAGAACAAAAAAGAGAATGAAGCTAATGTCCTACCTAAAGGTCGGGGTTATTGCCTGTGGCAATCTCTTCCACCCAAAATAGTGTTACAGACTCTCTTTAAATAAATATTAATACCTATAAAAAACAGTTCCGATTTCTAATATTAGAAAGTTATCGGAAGTAATATCCAGGCTCACTGAGGCCCGAATTATGAAACATAATTAGATTTATTCTAAGTGGACACTATCACTTAATACGCCCTCTTGTGGGAGTTTCAACCAATCACAGCTCACTATAACCTGAATCAGCTGATCCCGTTTCATAATTCGGCGCACAGAGTGAATAAAAAAAACACTGCCAATTATGGACACAATACTTCCTCGTGATTGTTTCACATTGTAAACAAGTGCTAATTTTGAGATTTTATACCAAATTACTTGTATCTCTAAAGCGCCTATGTAATACAATAATTTGCATTTACATCAAAATCGGGTGTACCGTTCCCGAGATATAAGCGTTTAAGTAAAAAGTTAGTGTTCAGGCGCCTGGTCTCTTTAGCCCAGAACCGCTAGTACGAATTTGATAATTTAAAGTGGCACCATCTACAGAACGTCTCCTATATGTGTGCAAAATTTCATCAAAATCTGTTGAGTAGTTTTCGAGATTTTTTTTTACAAAAACGTACACAATACTTCCGATTTCTAATATTAGATTTTTCGGAAGTAAAAGCACACCTTAACATGTGGTATTCAGACAATGTTCAGACAGGCCGTGAAACCCATAATTGGGTTTCACCCACTTGTTGCTGTGGGCCACGTACCTTCTTACTTTCAGGGTTCTTTTATTCGTTCAATTAAAAAAAGAGTCTGGCTGGGGGACTATCAACAGGGAGTAGACCAGCAGTCTGGCTGGGGGACTATAAACAGGGAGTAGACCAGCAGTCTGGCTGGGGGACTGTAAACAGGGAGTAGACCAGCACTGGCTCTGTTCTGGCTAATAATTGTCAATTATTAGCCTCCTTCTAAAGTAAAATGATGATGAAAAAAGTAAAACCCAAGCACGGGATTCAGCTCAAATTTAGGCGCCACTGTGGAACCCGCATTTGGGCCTCAGTCCAAATTTTGACAGCGTCTAAAATCAGCGTGGCCCATTCAAGCCATGTCCGAAAAATGCCTCGGCGTTCAACGTGTTAAGAAGGAATTCCTATTGAAAAGGATTCAAATAAGGGTAAGTCGTCCCTTAAGTTGGACTATAGTGCTCTGTGATTGGTTGAAACTCCGACTTGAGGGACAGTCTGGTTTATCTTTGTTGTTATTGTTGTCCTGTTTTTTTTTTTTTTTTACAAAAAAGTGACATTTTAAGTAAATCCTGGTTTTGAGAAAAGACAGAAATTATTATTATTATTATTTTAAATACGAGCAACCATGTTATTTTCTTTTTTTTAAACATTTTTTTGAGGCCTACACACATCAAGTACACTTATTTTCTGGACGTGCCACGTAAAACTAGACATTATAATTATTGAAAATAATCAACATATCAAGAAACATATCAAGTGCCTTGGTCTCAGTACTCCTCATATCCTAATAGACTTTCCCCAGAAAGAAATCTGATCCACGCACTTTAAAATAAGTATAAGTGTAGTGCTTTATTTAAACTGTCAGCGCAAGACAGGTAGTCCCATTATGCCAACAGTTGATTTCTTGAGATGATGGCTTTGGGTTTTAAAAATGTGCAAATTGTTGTTGTTTCTTCTTCTTCTTCTACTTTCACTTTGATTTTTTCCAAACCTACTTGGGGTTGGCATTGTTCAACCTCAGGCTTGAGGTTGGTTGATTGTGGCACATTTTTACGGTTGAATGTCCTTCCTAACGCCAACGATTTTATTTGATTTAACGTCTTGATTAGGATGGGGGTTTTACCATCCATTCTCTAGGAATCGTACCAGCCACTCACATGAACCTCACCCAGCCTGGGTAGGGCCGGAAATGCCAGCCTCACGTGTTCAGAGCGAAGATAATTTTCTGGGTGAAAAGTCTGCTGCAGCCGAGAATCGAACTCGGGATCTCTGGACTACGGCCAATAGTCACAACCAATACGCCACGGAGGCTGATAATTGATCCTGCTCAGTATTAATGCATTGACAGTTTTGTTATTGATGATGAGCTTGAAAATGAGAACTCGAAAAATCTCTCAAGACGAAAAATCTCTCAGGAAAAAGTTGTAATTTTTGCGCAGACCACATATTTATATGTATGTGGTCGGTGATCCTACGAGAATCGGTGAATTCAAGGCGCCATCGACGCTGGCTTTTGTGGTTGTTGATTCAGGACATGAATAATTTTGGTAAAGGATTTATTAATTCCTTTCTTTTTTATGGTTCTCTCTCTCTCTCTCTCTTCTCTCTCTCTCTTTCTCTCTCTCTTCTCTCTCTTCTTTCTTCTCTCTCTCTTCTCTCTCTCTCTCTCTCTCTCTCTCTCTCTTTCTCTCTCCCTCTTTCTCTTTCTCTTCTCTCTCTCTCCCCCCTCTCTCTCTCTTTTTTTCTCTCTGTCTCTCTCTCTCTATCCCTCTCTGTCTCTGGTATTATTATCCTTGTGAATATCAGTCTGTATTTCGTGGCAAGTTCTTTATCTCGGGTGTCCATTTCCTCTTAATCTATATGACGTCAATGCTTGCCCCATTTCAATTCTCTGCATTTGTTCTGCACACTCATCATTGTTGTGCTTTGTCTACAGGGTGACTGAGATCTTTTTTATTCGTCCACAAAAGCTCGCCAGATTTATCTAATAGAAAGTATTATCAGAGGGGAGAGATGTCTACAATCATCTTAAAAAAAGAAATGTTTCCATCCCTGTATCACTTTTTACTTTCCTCATCCTATAATAAGGAAAGTATTGTATTCGTCTAAAACCTGATCTACCCAGTTTTTCACATTTCTGGACGAATCATAGCCTCAAGATATCAAAAAAGTTGTTTTCGGCCATTGGTCCGTGCGTCTCTGTGTCTATCTGTCTGTGAATACGATATCTCAAAAACGGTAAGAGCGACTTTAATTTTGGTTTGGACATTAATTTTATACACCAGATGAACCACAAAACTTTGGTTGAAATCGGATGGAAGGGCCGTTTCTTTAGCAGGTAGGTATCTGTGCTAATCTCATGAAAACGGAACATGATGGTATACAAATACGTTTTACTGACGTACACCGGTGATTCTCACGCATTGTATGTCTAACCACCACGGTGTGAAGCTGAAACTTATTGTGTTGTGAAATGTATGTCCAACCATCACGGTGTGAAGCTGAAACTTATTGTGTTGTGAAATGTATGTCCAACCATCACGGTGTGAAGCTGAAACTTATTGTGTTGTGAAATGTATGTCCAACCATCACGGTGTGAAGCTGAAACTTATTGTGTTGTGAAATGTATGTCCAACCATCACGGTGTGAAGCTGAAACTTATTGTGTTGTGAAATCGCGATTGGAAGAAACTTGTGAGAACGGTAAGAAAAAACGTTGTTTCTCATGAACTTTACGTATTTCCGACAGTAGAGCTCCTAGTAATGCTGTGAATTTGTGAAAACAAAAACAACAACAACAAATAATAAAATCTGACAGTAGAGCTCTAAAAGTTATGCTGTGAAATTGTGAATGAAAGAAAAAAAAAAACAACAACAACAAGAAATAAACTCCGATATCAAGTGGGTGGGTATCCGGCTAGTTAATCTCTTCATTCATGCGAAATTGCGAATGTATGCAATGTTCCAATTCACCATGGGAACTGAAAGTCGGACACTCTTCTGCATGGTTTGAATTAAAACAACAAGTATGTAGTTCATGGTCAATTAATTATTTGAATATTTTAATAAACAAATTGAAGGTGTAATTTTAAGTAAATGTGTAATTTAAATGAGAGAGAGAGAGAGAGAGAGAGAGAGAGAGAGAGAGAGAGAGAGAGAGAGAGAGAGAGAGAGAGAGAGAGAGAGAGAGAGAGAGAAGAGAGAGAGAAGAGAGAGAGAGAGAGAGAGAGAGAGAGAGAGAGAGAGAGAGAGAGAGAGAGGAGATTAGAGGGAGAGGAAAAGAAACAGAGAGAGAGATAGAGGGAGAGAGAAAAGAGAGTGAGAGAAAGGGAGGGGGGAGGGATGGGTAGAGAGAGAGAAAGAGAGAGAGAGAGGACTAAGAGTGAGAAATAATTACTTTGAAAAAAAAATCTAAAATTGTTCACATTCTATCTCTGAATAATAAATTGTTAAGTGTGGGAAACCTCTTAACAAGGCATTAAATCTTAAAGATAAAGATCTTTATATTTTCGTAATTGTAATAATAATACTCAAGTGGAAGGTAACCACCAGGCGAGGTTAATGCTCAAAGCATTTTCTATCACCTAACCCTCAGAGTCTTAGAGACAATGGATCCCTACGCTACCTGGATTACCAGACTAGCGCGTTAGCCACTTGACTACCAGTGCACAAGACTACTTAAGTTGGCTGGAGATCATCACAGACCCAGTTGTAGAATGCTGGTTATGCATTATTATAGACTGGTTGGAGTTCCACAAGAGAAGCACCCATTATTACACCGACCTCTATTTAGATCTATTGTGACCACTTGATTCGTTTTGGTTTTAACGTTTTACCCTCCTTTCACTGGGAATCGTACCAGCTACCCACATTAACCTCACTTAGACTGGGTAGGGTCGGAAATGCCTGCCTCACGTGTTTGGGGGGTACAGAATTTTCTTTGAATAATAATAATATCGCCTTCATTATACTGCCTGATTAGGACTATAAAGTCCCATTATTCTAGCAGTAAGCCCAAGACATATTATTATGTGGTAAAAATCCCAAATGGGAGGACAACTTGTCATGTCCCTGGGTTTCGAACCCGCGACCTCTGGTATCTCTGGATGCACAGAGTGCCGCCTTTACCACTGAGCTACCGAAACAGTCTGCCCCAACCGGGAATTGAACTCGGGATCTCTGGACTACGGGCAGTAGTCACAACCGGTACACCACGGAGGTTGACTTAGAGAAGCTGCATTATTTCCCACTATTAAGCATATTCCTACGTTAATTAAAATACTGAAACAAGTCATGTATCGCGCGATGCTTGCAGTTTAATTCACGTGATGAGCTATTTCCTTCTTAGTCCGGCACATTCAGTTCCCATCAACTAGTAACTTGACTAGTTGACGTCACAAATGACGATAAAAAAAAAAAAAAATGTTGTAAGGATTGGGTGGAAGAGATTGCCGCAGGAATAACCCCGCCCTTTTGTTAGGACACTAGTTTTCTTCTTTCACGCTCCCTACTTAAAGAGGAATACGAGAGATCTATCATCTATCTATCAGAGATATTAATACATAGTAAACATTATTATTATTATTCTTTATTTATTTTTCATACTATTTTATTTATTTTGTCATTTAATGTAAATATTGTGTCCTCCTAATAAAAATTAAAATAATAATAATTATAATAATGTCCCATTATTCCAGCAGTAAGTACGTAAAATTAAATGTAGTCTAAAGCCAATGTCAAGAAAAAGTGCCTTGTGGCGGCTGGGTTTTTGAACCTGCGACCTCTGGATCACTTTCCTTATGCTCAGTTGAACTATGACTTAAGTAAATACACAATGCATTGTATGTATGACGAATTATTCCAATCTCTTGCCAACTTTGGTATCACGAGGCATGGCCGAATGATTTTGAAATTGCTGTTGCCTCCAGTTGTCGAGTCCGCCAAAGTGATGTTGATGTTAATGTGGGTAGCAGGATTGCGAGTTGGAGGGTAATAAGCTCGTCGTGATATGACCATGCAGTTGAAAGCGACGTTAAAGTGTTAAACCCAAATTAAAAGACGCTTCCTTATCAGTTTCCTCCAATCGTAAGTAAGTATGTATAATTATTGTAATGACATCACAACTACTAACAAATTGTCATTATAAAGAGATTTCAAAGTAAAAAGAAAATGAATATTCTGATACAAGAATGTCTTTCTTTCAGCTAAGCATGAGGAAAGTATATAAAAAAAACATTCCCACCTAATCCTCATTCAAATTTATATCATCTTTTTTTCAATAATAACATCATTTATTGTATCATTTATATCAACTTTCCTTAAAATTTTCAGCTTTTCAATGATTTTTATCAGCTCTACTTTTAACTGAAGCTTTTGAATGATTTCTATCAGCTTTCCTTCCAATTGCAGCTTTTGAATGATTTCTATTAGCTTTCCTACTAATGCAAATTTTGCATAATTTATATCAGCTCTGATTTAAATTGCAGTTTTTGCATAATTTTTATCAGGTTTTATTTCAATGGCTGTTTTTGAATAATTTATATCAGCTCTCCTTTCAACTGCTTCTTTTGCATCATTTGCATTGTCAACTTTATGTGCAGCTTTGGCTACTGCATCTGTCTTCTTGACTGAAATTATTATTTCACCTTATTTGGAGCTTTCTTTTCAACTGTGGCTTTTGCATCATTTCACGAATTAACAGATTTCTTTGAACTGCAGGTTTAGTATTTTTCATATCATAGACTTTATTTGCAGTTCCTGCTTCATTTATACTTATATTCGTAGCTTTCTTTTCAATATTAGCTTTTGCATCATTTACATCGTCAACTTTGTTTGCAGCTTTTCGTTCAAGTGCAGCTTTTGCATCCTTTGCTTCGTCAACTTTATTTGCAGCTTTCCTCTCAAGTGCAGCTTTTGAAGCCTTTGCATCTTCAACTTTGTTTGCAGCTTTTCTCTCAAGTGCAGCTTTTTCATCTTTTGCATCGTCAACTTTGTTTGCAGCTTTTCTCTCAAGTGCAGCTTTTGAATCCTTCGCATCTTGAACTTTGAGTGCAGCTTTCCGTTCAGTTGCAGCTTTGGCAGCCTTTGCATCTTCAACTTTGCTTGCAGCATTCCGTTCAATTGCAGCTTTTGAATCCTTTGCATCGGCAACTTTCGCTGCCGCGTCTCTCTTCTCATCTGCAATCCTTTTTTCAACGGCCGCTTTGGCTTTGTTCGCATCTTTCACTTTATTCGCCGCTCTTCTCTCAGCGGCAGCTTTAGCCTTGTTCGCGTCTTTCACATTCCGGGCAGCTCTTCGTTCAACCGCAGCTTTGGATTTGTTCGCGTCTCTCACCGTTCTGTCAACGTCCGCCTTCCCTCGCTTCGCAGCGTTTGACCGACCTCCGCTACCTCTGCTCCTAGTTTGCGTCCCCTTGCTACCACTCCTACTTCTTCTCCTACTTCCACTTCCCCTAGAACCTCCGCCTCTAGCTTTTCCTCCGGTTCCTTTTCCACCGCCACCATAGCCCATTCCTCTACCTCCTCTGGCCCCACCTCCTCCCCCCCTACCTCCAGCACCACCTCCTCCCCCCCTACCTCCAGCACCACCTCCTCCCTCCCTACCTCCACCACCTCCTCCTCCGCCTCCACCTTTCGCCATCTCAACGAAGGGCAGCCGACTCTCCCCGGACATGGTCGTCCACATGCGGCCCGCGGCCCTCGCCACCTCCCTCACCGGCAGGCCCTTGTACTGGCCGCCCTGGTGGAGATGCCGGTAGAAGTGCATGTACGGGTTGCGGCTGGCTTTGCTGTCGCCGCCCGTCGAGGTCTCTTCTCTTGTCGGACGGTGGAACGATTCTCCTTGGGTGGCGTTGCGAGAAGTGGACGGCAGTGCCGAGGCATGGCCGGACGGTCCCGGAACGTACAGCATGTGAGTGTTGTTGACGAAATTTGACATCACGCGATTGAAATTGAAAAAATACTTCCTTCAGAAAGTTTTTTTCAGGAGTAAAACCGCCCGCCGGAAGATTTGCATGCACTTAGAGAGCGTGTTTTAAAACGAATAATTTGCGATGGTTAAAATCTATACTTGCAATTTCGAGGCGATGGAAGGTGAAAGCTAATGACCGATTCGTGGAAAGTTGTCGGTTTTGGGGATTGGCCATTTGGAAACACGCCAACTATTAGGAGGTAACACTCGATTTACGCGAAGTTAAAAGACATTTTCTTTAAACTTTCTTCAAGAAATACCAGTGCATCGTGGACCAAAAATATGTGTTTCTACCCTTAACTTTTGAAACTCTGGATTTTGAAAGACCATTGGTAACAAATTGACAACAATAACTGGCAGCTCAAATGCAAAAATGTACCTTCATTACGGCTCTCCGTTGCTATTCAACTAAGGAATGCTACATCTATTTTGGGCACTCTGCCCAGTAATTTTTTTTCTTCTTTTATTGACTGTGTTGAAACTCTTAGAAATAAACTACAGCCTGTCCCGGTAGCTCAGTAGTAAAGGCGGAACTCTATGAATTCAGAGAGTTCGTGGGTTCGAAACCCAGCCGGGACATGACAAGTTATCCTCTCCCATTTGGGATTTTTGCCACATAATAATACGTCTTGGGCTTACTGCTGGAATAATGAAACTTTACTAGACCTAATCGGGCGGTATAAATAAGGTGATATTATTATACAGGGTGGGGCAAAAGTCTGGAAACCCTTAAATATCTTTCGAATGGCTTTCTCAGTAAATTTAAAATTTTGTACGGTAAACTGGGGTAATAAGACCTTCTTTTAGGGTCGGGCTGATTTTCGTTACCGGCCCCCATGTCGGGGCGAGGGGGGCCAACTTCATTTTTTTAAATACGAACCCCCACCTTACGATACATTTTTGGAAAGTTCTTTAAATAAGAAATACTTTGGTGCAAATTTTATTATTTTAATACTAACTATTTGCAAATGGCGTCCAACTTTGTGTATGCAGTGTAAAGTCTGGAAACCCCTGAATATCTTTCGTAAAGGCTTTTTAGTAAATTTAAAATTGTGCACGGTAATCGGTGGTAATTTGACCTTCTTTTAAATGGGGTTGATTTTTGGTACCGGCTCCCATGTCGGGGCCAGGGGGCCAACTTCCTTTTTTTAAAAACAAACCCCCACCTCGTGATACATTTTTGGAAAGGTCTTTAAATAAGAAATACTTTGGTGCTTGATTCCAAAAATGTATCGCAAGGTGTGATTTCGTATTTAAAAAATAAATAAAGTTGGCCCCCTGTCCCAGACATGGAGGCCGGTAAAAAAAATCGGCCCCATTCTAAAATAAGGTCTGATTACTACGGATTACCGAACTTAATTTTAAATTTACTGAAAAAGCCCTTGCGAAAGATATTCAGGGGTTTCCAGACTTTACACTGCGTACACAAAGTTGGACGCCATTGGCAAATAGTTAATATTTAAAAAAATAAAATTTGTACCAAAGTATTTCTTATTTAAAGATCTTTTCAAAAATGTATCGCAAAGTAGGGGTTCGTATTTAAATAAATTAAGTTGGCCCCCCTGGCCCCGACATGGGGGCCGGTAACAAAAATCGGCCGCACTATAAAAGAAGGTCTTACTACCCCGGTTTACCATACAAAATTTTATCTTTACCGAAGAAGCCATTCGAAAGTTATTCAGGGGTTTCCAGACTTTTGCCCCACCCTGTATATTAAACTTGGTTCTAATATTCAGTAACACGCTGAATTGGAATACTTTTAATTATTGTTAATTTATATATTTTTTAATTTATTTATAAATATATATATTTAAATTTTACCATTCGAAACTTCAGTTTGCAATGAACCCGAGACTCTGTGGCAGCTTTACACTAATGGACTTGAGAATTTCTCTATTAGTCAGGGCTGCTAAAGTACCATCTATCATGAGAGTTATGACAGTTCTAGAGTTATGTTCCGATTAGAGCGAGGTCAACCTAGACAAGTTTAAATGTGTTGCGATTGTGATTCATTTAATAATAATAAATAATATCGTTCATAATGAAGAATGATAGTTAATAGTGTTAATATTGTTTAATAATAATATCATTTATTGCAGAGAGAGAAAAAAATTAAATAAATATTATTTAAAATGTCAAGGATTCGGTTTTTGACATTCGGAATTTGACATGGGTGTTATCTCTTTAGTATAGTACAGAAACTACTACATATGACATACTTTATCCTGTCGACTTGTAACCTGGAGGTCGGTGGTTCAAGTCCCGGTTTCAGCGTGGATGTAGTAAAGCTAGTTTGAGTAGTTGTGATATCACGAAAGTGATTAACACAAATAGAGGAACAAGACTAAGAGGAATAAGAAAATCCCACCATCTTAACACATATGATAACTTTTAAACTTACTGTATCCACTTCATATGTGAGTATAAGTGGAGCAGTATGTTCAAAAAGTATCTTTTATCCTTTAAATCTTACCTACTAGGGAAGATTTATATGAAGAGGTTCAATGTCGATCCGTGCTCATGTTGTATGTCTAACAGTGCTCCTAAAGGCGTATCGCTTTAGCGGTTTTTTTTCAAAATCTGCCTAGACTATAACATATAGCAGAAAAAATGAGAAAGAGACTAATAGATATATTATGTATGTTTGTTGGGTAAAAGAGATTGCCACAGGCCCTTTAGGTAGGACATTAGCTTTATTCTCTTTTTTGTTCTTGTTTCTTTGTTCAATCTATTGATTTTTTCTTTATAATTTCATTGTATTTTACTGTATACCTACAGGGTCTTCATAAAGTCTCACCCAGGCCTAGGTTTCTCGAAAACGACTCAGAATATCAAAAAACGCAAAAACCCGTATTCCTTTGTATTTAGGGGATTGATTTTCAGCCAAATTTTTTTTGCCTACACGGCCCCAGTCGAGCTGGGCATGGACCAACTTTAAAATCTTAAATAGAATGGTATGGCATATTGTTTTAAAGGTCTTATTGAGAGAAGTTCATTACAATAAATTTCAGTGTGCTACGACTTACCGTTCTCGAGATACAGGGTCGGACGTCCTGCGTAATATCCCTATATTTTGACCTATAACTCGTTAACCGTAAATTATGGAGAAAATTTTTCTTGATAATAATAACTCCTTATAGCAAGAACTTTCGAACAAGTTAAAATTTGATTTGTTTTTTCGTTAAATTTTTTTCGACTGTTCGTCCGGCTGGCTGACGAAACCGACCAGAAACTAACATCAATAGAGTATGTCGAGTTATAACTTGTTCGAAAAGTCTCATCATAAGGAGTTATTATTAACAAGAAAAATTTTCTCCATAATTTACGGTTATCGAGTTATAGGTCAAAATATATGGATATTACGCAGGACGTCCGACCCTGTATCTCGAGAACGGTAAGTCGTAGCACACTGAAATTTATTGTAATGAACTTCTCTCAATAAGACCTTTAAAACAATATGCCAAAAGACATACCATTCTATTTAAGATTTTAAAGTTGGTCCATGCCCAGCCTGACTGGGGCCGTGTAGGCAAAAAAAAACTTGGCAGAAAATCAATCCCCCTAAATATAAAGGAATACGGGTTTTTGCGTTTTTTGATATTCTGAGTCGTTTTCGAGAAACCTAGGCCTGGGTGAGACTTTATGATGACCCTGTATATGTCTTACCTAATAAAGCATACTATAATAATAATATGTTACTATGTATGTATATATTTTTTTTTTTTACATACTGACTGAATTTTTTAAACAGTATGTATAATTGTACATTCTCAATATCTGTACTCTTTTTTAAATGTGCATTATGTATAATTATGAATGTTATAAACATAATTATATGTTTGGCTTAACTCACATTGAAACCCAAGCCAGCGCAAAAAAACCTCTGAATGAGCTATACGATGACGTCGTATAATTTGATATCCCTTTGTGTGAAACCAGCCAAATACTGCAGGCTAGTGAAACCCCACCACATCAGTAGGTTTTCATGTATCTGTCTTTTACTCTTTTATTTGATGTTTGCTGTCAGCATGGGCAGTCCTTATTCTAACGTCAGACGGACAGCTTAAAAGTTTTCGGTTTTTAACTTTCTAGACCTACGGTTCCCAACCTTTTTAGCTTGGGGGCCCAATAATATTTTTAAAATAATTTTGAGGCCCACCTCGATTTTATTTTGCACTATTTTAATATTATTTCTTTATTTTCGGCCAGCATCCGCGGCCTAGTAGCGAGCTGCCCGCGACCCACCGGTTGGGAACCGCTGCTCTAGACGACAGCTTAAAGTTTTATTACTTTCTATGAAAAGTTTAAAGTTTTTAAAAGTTATCATATTTGTGTTAACCAATTTCGTGATGTCATAACTACTTACACTCGTTTTACTCTAAACATGTGCGTAACTTGGGACTCGAACCACCGACCTCCAGGTTGCAAGTCCGCCGTCTTATCGATCAAGCTTCTGAAGATGGTGAGATATATAAACTGTTGAAAGTCCTGTTTCGTAAAAATGACTCGAAGACCTTCGGATATGGTAAGTTGAATAAGATAAGTAATTTTAGAACAACAGCGGAAAAGAGGACTTGTGTAAGCAGGAAACCTGGATAAACAGGACTTGTGTAAGCAGGAAACCTGGATAAACAGAACTTGTGTGGGCAGGAAACCTGGATAAACAGTACTTGTGTAAGCAGGAAACCTGGATAAACAGGACTTGTGTAAGCAGGGAACCTGAATAAACAGGATTTGTGTAAGCAAGAAACCTGTATAAACAGGACTTGTGTAAGCAGGAAACCTGGATAAACAGGACTTGTGTTTATCCAGGTCAGAAAGTTCCCGAAAACTACACCAGTACTTTAACAGCCTGTCACTCTCCACCACCTTCAACTCATTTCTCTGCTCTCTCTCTGAAATTGAAAATTAATAATTACCATTTTTCCCCCATTTCTTTTTGCACTATATTATTATGTATTTGTTTCAATGTGATATTTTCAAATAATTGCTATTTTTAGAAACCCTAGCTATAAGTTTTATTATGTAATTTATGTATAATGTATTGTAAAATATGACATAAATAAACAATAAAATTAAATTAAATTAAATTAAATTAAGGGAACATGAAAAATGTATGAAAAATGATCGCACGCTGCTTTCTTTTGGCCAGCCTTCGTGTCGTAATGGTTGAGACTACTGCCCGTAGTCCAGAGACCCCGAGAGTTCCACTCCCGGTTGGGGCAGACTTTTCGACGGAAATTCTGTTCCATCCAAACACGTGAGGCTGGCATTTCCGGCCCTACACAGGCTGGGTGAGGTTAATGTGGGTAGCTGGTACGATTCCCAGCGAATGGCGGTTAAAACCCCCGTCCTAACTACTTCAAATCAGGACGTACTTCAGAATTTTAAAAGTATAATATTCATGTTTTTTTTTTTTTTAATATAAAAAACTTGTCCTAGGGACCGTCCTTCCGGAAGAGATCCGAGGATGCAAGAAGCATTTCCTCTTTGAATGACTAAACCAATGTTTTGGTAAAGAAAATCAATGGAACGGGGATCACGCGTAATTCCAATCAAATTCTTTCTCAAACGGTACAACCATTTCTTAGATTCGACGCTCCTAGCACCCATGGTTTCCACAGCAACAGGTTGGAATATGTAGCCTCTAAATAATATGTTAGAATCAACTGGTCACAATAGATCTAAATAGAGGTCGGTGTGATCATTGGAGCTTCTCTTGTGGAACTCCAACTAGTCTATAATAATAATAATAAACGCTGCTATCTTCAAGTTTGGATGGGCATTTTTTTCCTGGTTCCTCCGTTGAACCAGGAAAAGTTGAACTGTTCTTGTTGAACTGCTCTTGAGTGGCGGAAAATTGGCGTCTCGCGTCGCTGGTTGCTGGCTCTATGCCGCCTGAATTTCTCGCTCCCCTGAGCTTGATTCTGGCGTGGAGATTGACTTGATTTTCCTTGATCCTGCCCCGGTGATGGCAGGATGGCAAAGTGCAGGAAAATCTGTTCTATATTAGTCTGACGCTCAACTATCAGAAACGGATGGATCCCCCAGCACCCAAACCAACTGATCCGAGACCTCCAGCACCCAGTTTCACTCAACAGATGTATATATTTTGTTAGGACATATGTATATTAGACTGGTTTTAAAAAATCAATATCGGAATTTTTACAACGCTCAGGCAGAAATGAGTTCGGCTTTTGCAGAAATTGAGATAGACAAAATTTCAAGGCAATCAGAGTACGTTAACAGGACCCGCTCTGGCCTCAAAGTTTGGAAATTTGCCAAATTTTCGAGGTTGAGCTGACATTTTCGGCCATAACTCGAGAACAAAAACTCATACGAGCTTTAAAGATATATCAAATGAAAGACCATTTTGTTGGCTTTACTTTGTTGTATAATACTAGTTCCCGAAATCTTAATGGTTACTGACTAAATTAAGAATATGTAGTCGAAAACGGGCCAGGTACCCAAAGTAGAGCATCTAAGGCATGATAGGTTAATGGGTGAAAATACTTATGATTTATAAAACATATACATATAAATGTTATAAGATTAGTTTTGAATGATTTTTTGACACATTATGAAGCTATAAATACCCGTTTTTACCTACTTGATAGTTCCTGACAGGTTAAGGCATGGCCAGAAAAACAAAATAATAATACAAACATATTACGTCAAAGTTATTCTCATTTTTTTATTGTAGAACTACAAATATCTAAAATTAAAAGTACAAATAGGTATTATTTCGTCGAAAAAATACAAATCAAGCAGTAAAACTTAACTTAGTTAGTTGGGAGAGGGGTAGAGAGGGAACTTTTTGAAGAATCAGGATAGAGTCTCCTACATTTACTCACAACTTGTGGGACAAACTGTTTATGACATTCCTCTCTAGTTAGTAAGTCGCTGAAGTCACTCCTCAACTTAATGCCTCCCCTGGCTGTGTCGTTTACAACTTTAAGGGATTGTACAATTTTAAGTGCTTTCTAATACTGAGGCTCACCATGCCAGATTTAGGGGTCTACCCTCAAAAAGTCAGTTTTTATGACAAATCGACTGAAGAAAAGAAATGTTTCGTGAGTAATGAACTCTTTAAGGCCCCCTCTCACATAAGCTGGTATGTCTTTTATTTGTACTGTAATGTTGACATTTTTTGTCCCCTCTGTATCATCAGAAGAACTGAAAAGCTTTGCAGCCATTCCAGACTTTTCATCATGTGACAAAGTTGGATCGAAAAATCCCAAGCCAACAGTTTCGGCATTCAAGTACCACAGGTGATAGACAACTTTATTTAGTGCTTTCTCTGAACTATGTGTTTTGATACGACAGCATCAAACACAGGTGTAGAGTAAAAGGACCTTGCACATAATTAGAAAAAATGTTAGAGCGGCACAACATTCTAGAAGTTGTCTTGAGAAGCGTCTTTGACTGTAAAATGGGTAGTAGAACTGAACCTCATCCAGATAATTTATATGAGAACACGATTAGCTCAGTGGTTAAGCACCGCTTGCCACGCGGAAGGTCCTGGGTTCGATCCTCCGTGCCGACAAAATATTGTATTCTTAATTTGGTTACAATTGTTTGTAAGGGATACCTTCCGGTGCGCTCGTGTTGACCCAGCACCTAAATGGGAAGTATTGTGTCACTTCTCGCCCATCAGAGGGGAGGCATACGACGGGATGGGCAGGTTACAACACAGACCACAAGCGTCTACAGTAGCTCCTGTTTCTTGGCTATAACCTGTGGTACTTGAATGCCGAAACTGTTGGCTTGGGATTTTTCGATCCAACTTTGTCACATGATGAAAAGTCTGGAATGGCTGCAAAGCTTTTCAGTTCTTCTGATGATACAGAGGGGACAAAAAATGTCAACATTACAGTACGAATAAAAGACATACCAGCTTATGTGAGAGGGGGCCTTAAAGAGTTCATTACTCACGAAACATTTCTTTTCTTCAGTCGATTTGTCATAAAAACTGACTTTTGAGGGTAGACCCCTAAATCTGGCATGGTGAGCCTCAGTATCAGAAAGGACTTAAAATTGTACAATCCCTTAAAGTTGTAAACGACACAGCCAAGAGATGCGTTAAGTTGAGGAGTGACTTCAGCGACTTACTAACTAGAGAGGAATGTCAGAAACAGTTTATCCCACAAGTTGTGAGTAAATGTAGGAGACTCTATCCTGATTCTTCAAAAAGTTCCCTCTCTACCCCTCTCCCAACTAACTAAGTTAAGTTTTACTGCTTAATTTGTATTTTTTTGACGAAATAATACCTATTTGTACTTTTAATTTTAGATATTTGTAGTTCTACAATAAAAAAAATGAGAATAACTTTGACGTAATATGTTTGTATTATTATTTTGTTTTTCTGGCCATGCCTTAACCTGTCAGGAACTATCAAGTAGGTAAAAACGGGTATTTATAGCTTCATAATGTGTCAAAAAATCATTCAAAACTAATCTTATAACATTTATATGTATAAGTTTTATAAATCATAAGTATTTTCACCCATTATCCTATCATGCCTTAGATGCTCTACTTTGGGTACCTGGCCCGTTTTCGACTACATATTCTTAATTTAGTCAGTAACCATTAAGATTTCGGGAACTAGTATTATACAACAAAGTAAAGTTAACAAAATGGTCTTTCATTTGATATATCTTTAAAGCTCGTATGAGCTTTCGTTCTCGAGTTATAGCCGAAAATGTCAGGTCAACCTCGAAAATTTGGCAAATTTCCAAACTTTGAGGCCAGAGCGGGTCCTGTTAACGTACTCTGATTGCTTTGAAATTTTGTCTATCTCAATTTCTGCAAAAGCCGAACTCATTTCTGCCTGAGCGTTGTAAAAATTCTGACATTTTTTTCTTACCTCTATGAGATAAAACCAGTCTAATGTATATATTTTGTTTTTTTGTTTTGTTCTTTTTTTACCTTGTTTATATTATTAATATTGTCTATTTTTTTTTTTATATTTACCATTATTGTCTGTATATATATGTTCTTCCTACTAATAAAGAGTTTCTAAATAAAAAATAAAAAAAATAAAAACAGAAGGCTGAAAAGAACCTGGCCTACTGACTTGTTTGCTTGGATAAAAACATAGGAATTAGTATACTTATAGTACATTCCTATCCCAAAACTTAATCTTGGTCTATGCTAGGGTCAGTGCAGGCAAAAGCTCTTTTTTACTGTACACCTCCATATTTTTGGCAGCCTCACTCTGACCCTAAACAACGCAAGCAGTTCAAATCTGCTTTTGATTAACGTTAATGAGAGTGCTATCAATGGATAGCTTCTCTCTCACGCCATTTCCTTCATCACATTTACTCATTACAACTGTTTATTTTTAAGTTTAAATTGTAGATTGTAAATTAAATAAAAGCGAAAGAAAAAAAAAATATTAGTCCGAACAGAAAAGTTAGATGGTACAAAGTGCTGGATCCGAGCTAGTTGGTTCTATAATCACTTCGAGTGCTACCTCACTTACCGCGAGGTAAGTGGTAATTAATTCAACCTGTGCAGGTGTGGGGTGCATCGGACCAAAACGAGCCAGCCCCACATCACGTGATGCTCTGTGTGAGATCTGGACGGTCTTAACCCTTGAGGTAGGGTCCCTTTAAATTCTTGTGCGTCAATGTGACACCATAAGCTTTTTCAACTAAATCAGGTTGAAAAGTCAAAAAGACACAACCTAAAAACTTCGTTTTGACCCAGCATCTAAATGTGAAATACTGTGTCACTTTTCGCCCATCAGAGGAGAGGCATACTACGCCCATCAGAGGAGAGGCACACTACGCCCATCAGAGGTCAAGCTACAACACAGGCCACAAGCGTCTGAAGTAGCTCCTGTGTTATGGCTACAAAATAAAAAAAAGACTGTGAAATACTCATTGTTAAAGAAAATCTCTCTCTCTCTCATTTTCTCTCACTCTCACTCTCACTCACTCTCTCTCTCTCTCTCTCTCTCTCTCTCTCTCTCTCTCTCTCACACACACACACACACACTTACACACACTCACTCACTCTCACTAACGCACTCACTCACTAACTCACTCACTCACTCACTCACTCACTCACTTAC
Source organism: Bactericera cockerelli (assembly GCA_024516035.1). Taxonomy (NCBI): domain Eukaryota; kingdom Metazoa; phylum Arthropoda; class Insecta; order Hemiptera; family Triozidae; genus Bactericera; species Bactericera cockerelli. The sequence continues at coordinate 26,478,822 of CM044965.1, read as the reverse complement.
TCACTCACACACACACACGCACACAATTTATTACTTACACCTGCTGTCCTGTGGCTCACGTATGTCTAACAGCACACAGTGAAGAAACTGAAGAAGAGTCACTCGATTTTTTTGCCTGAAAAACAATTAAACGATGAGTCATCAGGACTCCCCCCTCATCTGGATATCCCCCCCCCCGCCCCGCCTATGCGATGACGTCCGTCCAGTGGGTTCTAGGACCTGGGGGATGGTGTACCTAGACATGATGGCGGCGAATTTCATATAGGGAGGTGCAGAATTGATGATTTTTATTGAAATTGTCAGTTAATTTTTTTATTTTTTCCATCGACCTTAGTAGCTTGATCGATAAGGCGGCGGACTTGTAACCTGGAGGTCGGTGGTTCAAGTCCCGGTTTCAGCGTAGATTTAGTAAAGCGAGTTTGAGTAGTTGTGATATCACGACAGTGATGAACACAAATATGATAACTTTTTTTTTCTTTTTTTTTTCTTTGTTCCTAGACATCATCGCGCCCAAGTTCATTCATATTGGAAGACACAGAATTGATGATTTTTATTGAATCTGTCAGTCTGTCTGTAATCTATAATAATGGTGAATTTTTAAATTACAGTCGAACCTGTATACAATGAGAGAAACCTGAAACCTGGGGCCTGCTACATAAAGCACTTTACACTTCATACTTGACGAGTTCACACTTAGAGATTCAAATTCTGTTCCATAAGGAAATTTTACGGATTGCTTATTAAAGTCATTTGTCATGTAAACTGCCACACATGTTCTTCCATTTCTACTAGAGCTTATTATTTATTAGAATGAATTAGAGAAAACTGAAAGACAAAAGAAAATTAATTAAATTTGTAAAAATATTGTTTTTAAACTTCATTTGTTTACACTTCAATTCTTTAAAAAAAGGGCGATTTTCTTGCCTATGGATTACTATGACACACACTTAACCCTTACAATAAACATTACACCCTGTATATGATTGATGTCACGTTTGTGGTGATGTAGGACAATGTACGTTCTCGTTTTCTTCACGTCAATATTACAGACATCAGGGGAACTTTGGCTCGCCAGGGGAATTCTGTGGCCTGAAAAAACAGAGAGCGGTTCTGAGAAAAAAACGATTCGAATCACCAAAGTGGTAGTTACAGATCTTTGAACTCGATGTGATTCATGGTGATCTGGTGATTTTGAGACACGTATAGCACCTGCTTTTTATTTTATTTTTAAAGATGAGTGTTTCACAGCCGTTTTTATTTCGTAGCTATGAAACAGGAGCTACTGTAGACGCTTGTGGTCTGTGTTGTACCCTACCCATCCCGTAGTATGCCTCCCCTCCGATGGGCGAGAAGGGACACAATACTTCCCATTGAGGTGCTGGGTCAACACGAGTGCACCGGAAGATATCCCTTACAAACAATTGTAACCAAATTAAGAATACAAATTTTTGTTGGCACGGGGGATCGAACACGGGACCTTCCGCATGGCAAGCGAGTGCTTAACCACTGAGCTAATCGCGCGCTCTACATAAGATTTCGGATATTTGATCTGATTCATGGTGATGTGGTGATTTTGAGACACGAATCACCTTATTGCGTACCTACATTTATCTCACTTTCTATGGATTGCATAGGTTCTAAGATGTTGTGGTTTTTAAGATCTTTAAATGTAAAGGTTGGATGGAAGAGATTGCCACGGGCAATAACCCCGCCCTTTAGTTAGGACATATGTATATGTATTTATCTATTTTTTCCATTTTATTGTTTACATTGTTTCCATTTTTTCGTTATTTTATATAATAATTATTTGCATTGTACATTTATATGTCTTTGTATCTAATAAAGCATTTAATATATATAAGTTTTAAAGATTTTTGAATTTAAGGTTTCGGATCTTTGAAAACAATCTGATTCATAGTAATCTGGTTATTTTGAAGACATAAATCACTTTATTACGTACCTACAGTTATCTCACTTTCTATGGATTGCATGAGTTCAAAGAAAAAAATTCTGTACCTTCCAAACACGTCAGCTGACATTTCGGCCCTAACCAGCTGGTGAGGTTAATGTGGTAGCTGTACATTCCCAGCAAATGGAGGGTAAAACCCCGTCCTATTAGGTTCTATTTTCAAATCAGGAACATTAAAACCGAATAGAATCAACTGGTCACAATAGATCTAACTAGATCGCAGTGTTAATTGAAAGGGTTTCACTGAAAAACCCTGCAACCAGGTCAGATATAAAAAAACCTAAATGTAATTTCGTGTTCCAGGTATGTTTCAACCAATTGAATCCTTCCTTAGTAAACAGTCGGCTGGTAGGTAGTAAAAAAGGGAACAGAGTAAAAGGTGACCTCATACCAACCGACCTCAGTAATAATAACATCATAGGTGGCGTCATCGTGAACGATGGTAGCCAGACAGTGATGGAATGACCCAGCAATTCAACCCTACAGTCTTTACAAGGAGCTAATAATTGTAAAGGCCCCCCTCAGAACCAAGCCAATGCTGGTCTAACTCCTCTTTGATAGTCCCCCACCAGTGATGGTCTTCTCCCTGTTTAATAATCCCAGCCAGACTGCTTGCTCTCCTCCCTGTTTATAGTCCCCGCAACCGGACTGTCTACTTCCGTTTATAGTCCCCCAGCCAGACTGCTGGTCTACTCCCTGTTTATAGTACCCCCAGCCAAGCTAGGTCTATCCCTGTTTATAGTCCCCCAGCCAGACTGCGGTCTCCTCCCAGTTAGTTTAAATATGTATGTAAGAGATTCGAACTTGGCTACGAGTTTACTACATGATTCTGTCCTATAAAGAACTTTACGAGTTGATTTTAAAGTCTTTGTCAAGTGAAACTGCCGCACATTTTGATCCTTTTTTTACTCTAGTGCTTATTATTTATTTGAATGAATTAAGAAAACTGAAAGACCAATAAATAATTAAATTTATAAAAATATTTTTTTTAAATTTACATTTTTATACTTTAGGAATGGACTTTGAGTGCAGTTCAAAGTTAAATCATAAAGTACTTGTAAAGCTTTATGAAACCGAAATACTTTACACTTTCTTTCCTGCAAACTTTCATCAAGTATGAATTTTGTATGCACTGGTATTTTAAGTTTAATGGTATCCATGTGCGTAGGGATCCGTTGGTTCGAATCCACACCAGTGCATGAAATTTTTCTCATTTTATTTGAGTTGTAACCACATAATAATACGACTCTGAGGTTAGGTGTGGAAAATGCTTTGAGCATTAACCTCGCCTGGTGGTTACCTTCCACTTAAGTAGTTAATTATTATTTTGCAGCTCTAATTGTTTAATTAGTACACCACCTAATGTGTTGAGATTCGATAGAATTTTATTATAAGACAAATTATTATTATTTATGAAAGGTGTAACGTTATTTAATGAAAGAAGTGTCAAGGTCCCCGTCGTGATGAAATCGCATTGTGCTTATACCACTCTACCAGGTATAACGTAATAATGATAGTAATAGACAGTATCGTCAGTAACTAGTACCTATTGAAGTGGGTGGGCTGTACTGAGTATTATCTCAATGTGATGTGAACTTAGCGGTTGATTACAGGTAATAGTATTGAGGCAATGACATACATAGCACTGTAGTCCAAGTGGTTAACGCGCTAGTTTGTTAATACAAGTAGCGTAGGGATCAGTTGGTTTCAATCCGCACCACGTGCAGAATTTTTCCATTATTTGAGATTTGGACCAACAATAAAATAAGTACCTGAGGGTTAGGTGGTAGAAAAAGCTTGGCATTAACCTCGCCTGGTGGATGCCTTCCACTAAAGATTATTATATTATTACATAGTCTTAGGACGAGCCAGTCGCAGTAGGCAATTACCTGTTCTCCCTTGCTTGGCTGCACCCGAAGGCATGGGCGCATGGCCTCAGAGAAAATCTGTAAAAAAATTTTCAAAGCTGAGTGTTTCACAGGCGTTTTCATTCGTAGCCATAAAACTAGGAGCTAATTTTGACGCTGTGGTCGTGTTGTAGCCTGCCGTCCCGTAGTATCCTCCCCTCTGATGGTAGAAAGTGACAACAAAACTTCCCAATTAGTGCTGGGTCATTATTGAAACAAAGCTCTTTGAAGTTTCTTTGAGTCGTTAAAAATATATTTTGTTCCTGTATGAAATTATTGATCGTGAAACTTCAGGGGAGGGTCGATCGCACTGTGTATAAAACAAAAATGTCAAGGGTCTCAAAAAAGGGTCGGTTGATATTTTTTTTATAAAGGGTGTTCGCTTTTTTTTATATTATTAAAACACATGTAATGGGGTATTGAATGAAAGGTCTCGATGTCCTCATGATATGAACATATTTTTTATGAAGATAAGACAAGTTTTTTCCCCCGGACATACAGAGGCAATCGCGGCAATCCTGGCTCACTACCTAATGCTGTCCAGATGAAGAATTTTTTTTTACTTACTAATTTTATATCCAATTTGTTGATTAAAAAAATACAATACAATTTGGCAATAGCAAAAATGCTGACTTATTCGATTAGAAAATCTGTGTGGGTTAACAGTCCGCAGAACTTCTCTCAAAGTGTCACACCGATCCGATCCCAAAAGACCACTTTGACAGATTCCCTCGAATAACAGGGTGATTCTAAAATATATTCACATCAATGCATTTATAGGCTTGAGCTCCTAGAAGTGTTGACTATTATTTTGAGAAATTTATTTTATTTATTACGCTTTATTTTTTTAAAAACAATCATCAAAAAAAAAATATAACAATAAATTTTTAAAAAAAAAACTTAGATAGTATTTACAAAAAACATAAAGATCAATTTAATTTTAATTAATTGTTTTGTAATCCGGCGAAGTTAATGCCTTAGGCATTCTCATTCTCTAAGTCTTGCCACTTACCTAACGCCCTGTATAAACCCAGACTCAGATCATATGGTGTTTGTCACCAGACCTTATTTACATAATTGGTCACTATATATTCGGTCACCATGTACATAAAGTTACTCATACCTATAAATACAAAGTAAATAGGTATGTAACTTTGTGGTCCTCGAGTATTCGCGTTCTGCCATTTGCCTGTATACGCTTTCAGCCTCTTATTCCAAGTACATACGCGAGGCGTGCAACATCGCGAACAATTTCTGTAATTATTTTATTACGAAAAGTGAAACAATTATTTTATTCAAATTTAAATTTTCTAAAGTTTATACTTTTTGAATATATGTATGTATATTCGCCTGTACAAATTACTGAAATATTTTTTTCTTTTTGAAGTGTTAATCTAACCCTTATTTTATTTTAATTTACCTGTTTTAACACGCAAATTAATTATTTAACTTTTATTTTATTTATTTCCGCGTAGAAACTTACTGAGTGCTGAATTTTTTTTTTTAATTTCAGCAACAGAATTTTGTTAATTTTCTTCACATTTATCCCTTTTTCAAAACGTATAAATGTAAACCATCCATTCAATCATCTTTTTCTTTGCCATAAATATTAATTAAACCTGTAAATAATTACTTTATATACACGTTTCCGCGTGTCTGACTACTCAGTGGTCGCGTATTTCCGCGTTGTTGTTGCTGTACCTAGTAAAAGTTTTGCACTTCTGATGCTCACCAGCAGGGCAGAATTTTAAAATACAAAACTAGGTTGACCAACGTACGGAGCAATTTTTTTTGTGCTGCTTCTTTTTCGTACCTTTTTTCGATGGAAAAATAAATTTAAACCATGTGGTTAACGTTAGTTTTTGAATTTCTGTAACTTTTTAAGTTTAAAAAATGGTATAAGAAGTGTTAAAAAGTCACGTTTTTCGAAATTAAAGTGTTTTTTTGTTGTTGTTGATTTGATTGCTAACCAAAAATCAATGAAAAATGGTCTGAAAAGTGTTTAAAAGTCAATTTTTTTCTTCTCAAAATTAAACTGAAATAAAGATTTTTCTGCTAACTAAAAATCAATGTTGATTTCTGTGCGTAAGCTGAATCCAGTGTTGTCGGCTTCTAAAAGCGACCATTTTCCATGAGCCGTCCGACAAAATCGGTCGCGTGAATGTGTGTTCTAAAGGATGGCAACGCTGTACGGTGAAGCATGCGGCAATCGATCCTCTGAACGACGAACGACGACGTGTATCTCGAAAACGGTTTCCTGGTCGGCGGATGCCCGGCGCGGACGACGGTTTTGCGTGTTGAACGTGCGAGAGCGGGCCCGTGGTGGGTCTGAGAACCACTGCGAGCTGACCTTTGAGAACCGCTGTCTCCGCCCGAAGGAGAAGGATTGTGAGTTGGCCGCCCGTTACGGCGGCGGTGGCGGTGGTGTGAGTGGCGGTGGTGTGAGTGGCGGCCGGCGTACTGACTCAAGGGCCAGGACCCTTGTGGTGAATGTGAAATTAATGGCCAGGGCGGTACAGCAACTGAAGCAGATCATTATCGACAAGGTAACGGATTTTTTTTTATTTTTTTTAAGCTTTATTAGTAGGACAAACAGGCAACAGTATAAAATAAGAAAAGAAAGAAAAAAAAAACAAACAAATGACAAAATAAATAAGTAAAAAAGAAAAGAAAATAACAATAATGTCCTACCTAAAGGGCGGGGTTATTGCCTGTGGCAATCTCTTCCACCCAACGGATTGAACATTTACTATGTAAAGTCGAATATAGTTATAATAATAATAATTCCGTGTCCGTGAGATAGGCACAGATATCTGTATCACGGTGGTGAAAGACTTATATGGACGCCCAGATTATTTTCATAAATTTTATTAATAAAAAATATTATGATTTTTATATAAAAAAAAAATAATAAAAAAACCCTCATGGTCTCATTATTATGTGGTCGCATAGTCAAATAAATGAGGGAACAAAACATTACAACAGGTAGGATTCGAATCAATCACCACTCTACCATCAATGCGTGCTGTTTTTGGAAGTATAACTTGATTGAATTCTTTTATTGATAGCGATAAGAGTAATATTAATAAAACTGTATTTCTTTGTGTTATTAAATCACAATCTTAGTGGGCAACGCAGAATTATAGGACTCTTCCGTATTTTTAATATTCTAACATCTTATTTTTGCCTATAATTCCGCAACTGGTCGCTGCTAACATTAAAGCAGCTACTCATTTTTCCTCACGAGGTATGCGTGCACCCCGAACACTCAAGTACAGAGCACGAAAAATCGTGGCCCGCTGGGGATCGAACCCAGGTCACCGTGCGTCCAATGCCTAGCGCGCTAACTCACTCGGCCACGGTGACTACTTAACAATAACAGTAATAACGATTAAGTGTTCTTATCAAACAGACACAAATTATCAACTAGCTTCCGTAAGTCTATTTATAGCTTCAAAGGCTTCTCTCATTGCAAAGGTTATCAACCCTTGTGTGATTTAGTTTTCCATTGATAGGACAACAATGTAGATGTGAACACTATGTACATTTGTACATACACATGATAATAATAATAATAACACTCTTTAGTGGAAGGTAACCATTAGGCGAGGTTAATCCTCAAAGCATTTTCTACCACCTAACCCTCAGAGTCCTATTATTATGTGGTCACAAACTCAAATGGACCCAATTAGCTCAGTTAGGTTCCATTTTTCCACCCGCATGTTTGTACAGCAAAGTGACCTTTATTGTAGCTCTAGTGTGTGGTTAAAAGTTTCGCCATGTTTCCAGGGACACCCTGTATAATGTAGTACAGCAATGTAGTATACAGATTGTCCAATTTTTCGTAGCTCGGTTACCTCGCATACAAATAAATTGGTTCTAATAAAATTGCCCAGGCACATAAGTGCGGGCTATCCTGGTTGCTTTGTAGCGAACATTTTTACTATCCAAATTATTGGTTATTAGAGACTCATTATTAGGTTCTGCCAAGAAATTTATTATGAGCAGATTGGCTGAACATGCAGACATTCATAATTATATATGTACATATAGATATAGTTGTACATATGTTTATACATGGTCTACTTGCATGGTGGTCAATTTTATTGGTTAAGGCGCTAGTCTGATAGTCCAGGCAGCGTTTTTTTTTTTTTTGAAGTCGAGCGTTTCGCAGCCTTTTTTATTTCGTATCCATGAAACAAGAGCTACTATAGACGCTTGTGGTCTGTGTTGTAGCCTGTTGTTGTCCCGTAGTATGCCTCCCCTCTTATGGGGAGTACTTTCCATTTAGGTGCTGGCTCAACACGATCGCCCGGAAAGGTATCCCTTACAAACAATTTTATTGTAACCAAATTATAGGAATACAAATATTTGTCGGCATGGGGGATCGAGCCCGGGACCTTCCGCATGGCAAGCGAGTGCTTAACCACTGAGCTAATCGCGCGCTGTATACTATATGCAGAGGACTATACAGAAACTTACACAAATCCACCACACCAGAGTTTGGTTGCTCAAGAACGATACTATATATCTCCTGTCAGCATATAGCACGTGCAGGTTAACCTTCACACATTCCCAATTAAATTCTTCAAACTTACATAAAAAAAAAACTACAAAAAATAAAGAAGCAAGTATATGTCCGCGGTTTATGTTGAGTTTTACGGCTGTTCCACCGAATACTTTTGGTGCGTAATAAAACGTGTGAAACACATTAACCTCACCCAGACTGGGTAGGGCCGGAAATGCCTGCCTCACGTGTTTGGGGGGTACAGAATTTTCTTCGAATAATAATAAAATAATATCGCCTCCTTTATACTGCCCGATTAGGACTATTAAGTCCCATTATTCTAGCAGTAAGTCCAAGAAGTATTATTATGTGGTCAAAATCCCAAATGGGAGGATAACTTGTCATGTCCCGGCTGGGTTTCGAACCCGCGACCTCTCGTTTCACAGAGTGTCGACTTTACCACTGAGCTACCGGGACAGACTTTGGTTGTATTATCTGACCTGGTTGCAGGGTTTAAAGTGAAACCCTCACAATTAACACTGCGGCCTAAAATTTTCGACGAATATACAATACTTTCCTTATTATAGAATAAGGAAAGTAATATTAAAAAATAATCTACATTCGGAGATTGAGTAGGTATTGCAGATTAAGAAAGATTTAGTGAGAGTTTCACTCAAATACTCATCAACGTATTCTGCGCAACTTTCTCCCACTTGCCATTTTTGATGTAGGACGTCAGAAGACACCAGTGAATGATTTCTAGTTTGTATACTCGAATCTATAGTTGACATGATCTTTTATTATTATTATTCAACACTTTATTAGATATATAAATGGAGATAAGTACAGTAAAAATAACTATTTTAACAATGAAGAAAATGGAATCAATCTCGTATACAATAAAAATGAAAAAGTATGGAAAAATATATAGTAACTTATGTCCTAACTAAAGGGCGGGGTTTCTGCCTATGGCAATCTCTTCCACCCAACCCTTTCAACTGGTTCACGCGCTAGTCTAGTAATCCAGGTAGCGTAGGGATCCGTTGGTTCGAATCCCACCCAGTGCTTGAATTTTTCCTCATTAATTTCAGTTCTTGACCACATAATAATAAAACTCTGAGGTTTAGGTGGTAGAAAATGCTTTGAGCACTAGCTTCGCCTGGTGGTTACCTTCCACTAAAGGGTGTTATTATTATTTTGTATTTGATATCAGAACACAACTCATACAGAAATACTTTTGTTGTGTGTCTTCATTAATTTGAACAGGTAACGCAAATATATTTTTTACCAGGAACTTTCTACTCTTATCTCTCAAGCGAACAGATTTTTTTAACAATAGCTATTAATAGATAAAAAAAGAAATCTTTCAACAATAATTGTAGAATTATGTAATTTTCATTTTATCAATAGCAGAAAGAGCTTATCTTTTTGGTTATCACTCTCAGAGGGCACAGTTCTGTAAGGTCTGTGTGTCGGTTGAGGAATCAGACCAGTCCACTTTCCAATATCAAAGTGCTAAGGCGTTATCACTAAACTTTTCTTTTATTTCTTTTCATTAGTTTTATCACACTTTTTTTAGCTTTTCTTTTAGAACAATAAGTTCATTAAAAAAGTTAAAAGTTTTCATATTTGTGTTAATCACTTTCGTGATGTCACAAATACTTAAACTTGCTTAATCTACTCTGAAACCGGGACTTTAACTACCGACCTCCAGGTTACAAGTCCGCCCCCTTATCGATCAAGCTACTGAGGTCGACCTTTTAATACAATAATAATAATTTTATCAGTGGAATTAACCACCAGGCGAGGTTAATGCTTAAAGCATTTTCTACCACCTAACCCTCAGAGTCTTATTATTATGTGGTCACAAACTCAAATTAGTGAGGAAAAATTCATGCACTGGGTGGGATTCGAAACAACGGATCCTTACGCTACCTGGATTACCAGACTAGCGCTTTAACCACTTGACTACCAATGTGCTTATACTCATTGTGGTATGATAAGTTATAATTTAGATTAGAGCTATCACTATTTTTTTTTTAAATATTTTTTATCACCTTTTTTAGCCCTCCACAGTCTCTAATATCAAAAAAAAAAATAGTAACTTGTTCTTCTTCTTCTTATTATTATTATTAATTTTCTTTATAACTTTGATAAGAAGTTATCACCTTTTTTTAGCATTTGTTTTGCTATCAGTGAAAATATAAATAGCACATCAGCTCGCCGCAAAGGTTTTGTGAATGAATTGTGAGCTGACACTGGGTGATTCTGCCTGGCAGACTTTAGAACCGGGACTAGATTCTGGCTCGAACCAACGACCTCTCGACCACCTAGACCAACAGAAAGGGTTGGGTGGAAGAGATTGCCATAGGCAATAACCCCGCCCTTTAGTTAGGACATATGTTTTTATATATTTTTCTATTCTTTTTCATTTTTTTTTTATTTAAGAGATGAGTGTTTCACAGCCTTTTTTATTTCGTAGCCGTGAAATAGGAGCTACTGTAGACGCTTGTGGTCTGTGTTGTAGCCTGCCCATCCCGTATTATGCCTCCCCTCTGATGGGCGAGAAGTGACACAATACTTCCCATTTAGGTGCTGGGTCAATTCTATTGTACATATTGTTTCCATTTTTTTTCGTCGTTTAAATATTTTTTTACATTGTACATTTTGTCCATTTATATCTAATAAAGTGTAAAATAATAATAGGTTGGCTAACACCTCTGGGTATCTGATAGTGAAGAAAAAAGCACTACAACTTTGGATCTGAATATTCCAATTAGAAACTAATCACGTGACACCAGTGTGAACCTTGCTATCTGCTGATAGCTTATTCTCTATGAGAAGCTAGCTCTGACCTACAGAACAACAGAAGATCTGATTCAAGAGAAAATCGATGAAAATTCTGATGAGCTTCAAAGGTTCGTGAGAGAGAGAGAGAGAATTTTGAATTTGAATTTGAATACTTTTATTTATTTATACAAGAAAGATATTATAAACAATACATCTCCTATAAGCTAAGTCTAACTTCTGACCTTTAAAAAAGAGAGAGAGAGAGATAGAGAGAGAGAGAAAGAGAGAGAAAAAGAAAGAAAGAGAGAGAAAAAGAAAGAAAGAAAGAAAGAGAGAGAGAGAAGGAGATAATTTTTTTTCTCAAAAATCTGATGACCTTCAAAAATTATTTAAAAAAAAAAATGTAGTAGAGTTACTGGTAGCAAAAATTGCACTCATTATCTATGAAGCTGATAGATGCTTCTTTTATTATATTATTGTATCAATGCAGTTTGTAGTTGTTGATAGCGCTACAGTTTTACTATATGAATGGGGTCAGTTCCAAAACACTGAATGTATTAGGAGAAAAAAATGCGTTGGCGTCAGTTCCACAAATAGAAGGAAAAATTCAAAAATTCATGCATTGAGTGAGATTCGAACCAACAACGGATCGAGACTATCGCCTTAACCACTTGCCAAGGCTGTGTAGACATTCATGGTTGTACAGGATATGATGATTTTTTTTTTTTAATTTTGGGTCCAAATCCTTTAGTGACTAAATAATGAGAACTTGTGTATTCTAGCGGATATTGATCGGCCGCTAATTACAAAGTAAAAAATAAATGAAAAAAATTGAAATCGGAGCAAAAAGATATTTTTTTTTTTTTTTACAAAAACGAACACAATACTTGAGATTACTAATGTTAGAAATTTATCGGAAGTAATAATTACTTCCGATTAAAGAAGTAATAATTACGTAATAACATAATAATCATAAGAAGTAATAATTATTAACTTTGTGAAATAGGCCCCCTAGTAGGATAAGTATAGTCTCCTCAAAGTGAACATTTTTTTTATCAATGAAAAGACAAATGTTTAAATATATTTTCAAGTAAAAATTGATCTCGTTAAATAGGCCCCTGGCGGCACTGGAATTTGATCGGTTTGATCATGTGAACGGCTTTCTCACGGAAAGCTGATTGGAAAATAGGTGTGCAGTGCACCATCATCAGGTATAGGAACCGATAACCCTACCAGTTTTATCGGTTTCTGAGGCTCCGTGGCAGTGTGGGAAGTGGAAAGTGACCTTCAAAGTAGAAAGAGCGCACGAATAGCTCAGTGGTTAAGCACTCGCTTGCCATGCGGAAGGTCCCGGCTTCGAACCCCCGCGCCGAGAAAAAAATGTATTCAAAGTTTGGTTAATACAGTTGTTTGTAGGATATACCTTCCGGTGCGCTCGTGTTGACCCAGCACCTCAATGGGAAGTATTGTGTCACTTCTCGCCCATCAGAGGGGAGACATACTACGGGATGGGCAGGCTACAACACAGACCACATGCGTCTACAGTAGCTACGAAATTAAAAAAGCTGTGAAACAATCACTCATCTTAAAAAAAGATCCTCTACCGTTCACAAGATATTTGTTATAATTTATTACTTTTTTTTTTCTCGAAATTATGAAAGTTGCAAAATTGGTCCAACTCAGTTCTCCTTTTTTTTGGCGGTTCTTGGCAAGAATTCAAGAACCTGTTTCATGTAAACAGACAAGAAAGTCTGGTCTTGTAATATTACTTCCGATAAATTTCTAATATTAGAAATCGGAAGTATTGTGTTCGTTTTTGTAAAAAATAATATTTTTTTGCTCCGATTTCAATTTTTTTCATATTTCTGGACGTTTCATAACCTACTGAGTAAATTTGGTTTTGTGTCCGTCTGTCGGTCTGTCTGTCTGTCTGTCTGTCGGTCTGTTAAAACGATTCCTTGTAACGCGCAAATCTCGGAAACTACTCAACGGATTTTGATGAAATTTTGCACACATCTAGGAGACATTCTGTAGATGGTCCCATTTTAAATTCATCGAATTCATACAAGCGGTTCTGGGTGAAAAAGACCATGCGCCTGACCACTAACTTTTTACTTAAACGCTTATATCTCGTGAACGGTACACCCGATTTCGATGAAATTTTGTATGTTTATGCATATTATTGTTTTACATAGGTTATTTGTATTTATTTTTAATTATAATTTGACTCTGATATTTAATAAAATCCGAAATTTTGGACAAAAAAGTAAAAAAATAAGGACCACGACTTGCCGATACAGAATTTTTTGTGGAATTTAGAATGTAGAAAAAACGATATTCTACCATATAAAACAAATTTGAAGAAAATCGGTTGAGCCGTTTTGGAGATATAAGTAATTTTCTATAAAAACTCAAAATTGGCACGTGTTTACAATTTGAAGCAATCACGAGGAAGTATTGTGTCCATAATTGGCAGTGTTTTTTTATTTTTTCTGTTGATTGATGTTGCGCATTTGATTAACATGAAGGTTGCGTCGCGTCGTCGAGATTCACATTTTTTAGTCAAATGAACTTTAGTGACATTTAAGTTCATTTTACTAAAAAATGTGAATATCAAAGACATCACAACCTTCATGTTAATAAAATACTCGTATGTATATCTGTTGATGATGTGTTAGTTTACGTCATTCTATGTCCACTGACACTTATTCACCCTGTATTTGTGCTGCAAGATCATGAGGTTCCGTTATCAAGGTAACAATCAGATGTCCAGTCATCCTGTAGACATACATAATCAATAATCATGTACAGGGTGTTCAAAAAGTACCCAAAAATATATCTTCGTTTATTTATTTATTTTCATTTCATTTTTTATACCAAACAATTAACAATAAATTAATTCAGCACGCGATTAGCTCATTGGTTAACATAATATTAACATAATAAGACTCTGAGGGCTAGGTGGTAGAAATTACTTTGAGAATATACCTCGCCCGGTGGCTATCTTCCACTAAATAGTATTATTGTTATTATTAACTTGGTCCCTTTGGTAATCTCTGCTCGAATGTTCCTTTTGAGCTCCTCTGATATTTGTAGTTTATTAATCTCACCTGGTGGTTGTTACCTTCCACTAAAGACTTTTATCCTGGTTTCTTTTAAATCCAGGTCCGACTGTGTTAACGAGCTATCCACTCTACCCGCAGGTCGTTTAGATACACCCTGTATATGAACTCTGACGTCAATCAATCACCAGAAGGCTCTCGGCCATTTCAGAAACCGCTCCAGCCGTCTTATGATGTGACATAACTAGTTGTGACGTCACGCCCAGCTACTTAACACAATAGGTCCATTGTGCTGGCTGTCACTTTCGGATTTCAATATTCAGAATGGATTGAGTAACTTTTGATTGAGTCATGAAATTGGTTTTAGAAATTCGATATTGAATTCAATTTAGTTAAAAATGACGCTCAATTGTTCCTTGCTTTGTCTTCCCAAGGAGGGAATAATTAATTAATTATACTCTTTAGTGGAGGAGGGAATAATTAATTAATTATACTCTTTAGTGGAAGATAACCACTAGGCGAGGTTAATGCTTAAAGCATTTTCTACCAACAAACCCTCGAGAGTCTTGTTATTATGTGGTCACAAACTCAAATTAATGAGAAAAAATGCATGCACTGGGTGGGATTCGAAGCAACGGATCCCTACGCTACCTGGATTACCCGACTAGCGCCTTAACCATTTGACTATCAGTGCACATATACACTTTTAAATGAGCATAGTAATAGATTCTTATGGCCTACTCAAGTCTTAGTATCTTGTTTGGTATTGAAATGAGCATAGGTAACAGATTCCTCTAGAATCTAGCATAGCAAAGTCCTGGTATCTTGTTCCTATTGACGTCAATACTCACCTTTATCATATCGTGTGCATATATAACTAACAACTTCAGTGCCATGAGTCTCCATTTAAGGTCTGACAGAACTTGACCAAAATGCCAAGACAATATTTGGATCACATTTCTCAACAGCCCATGATAATTTTTTCTCGTCCGATCTGGCTGTAACTTGAGGACAGCAATTCCACAGGTTTAAAACAAATTTAAATGAAATTTCAGGGCTGAATTGTATATGTATATGAGTTTGTAAACAAAATACAGGAGAACCAAAGGCACAATCATACTTATTCCAAAAAATCTGGTGTAAACATCACACGACTTTCCCTATCCCCCAAAAAGGAGTCGAATTCCGCCACTGGTGACTCAACGGTAACAGATAACTAAAAACCAATGCCAAATTCGTAATCAGCACTTCAAAATCATTGAATTTGATATGTCATAACCCCCATGTAGGATGAATAATAAAAAAGTTAGTCAAAGCGGGTCCCCCCCAAATACCGGTAAAATTGGGCCGAGTTCCAAAAAGTTCAAGATATCAAAAAAATGATCAGAATAGACCCCTATTATTTTTTTAATGTAAGAAAATGTTGTTCTCTAAAAAAATTTGTATCTTTAACCAATTTAAAGAAGCGGCGCTTGCGGCTAGCATTTGCGGCCCTGTGGCCGCAGAATGCGGCCGATTTCAACCAAAAGTTTCGTGGTTCGTCTGGTGTATAAAATTAATTTGTGTACCAAATTTCAAGTCTCTAGCTTATACCGTTCTTGAGATATCCTGTTCACACACACACACACAGACACACACACACACACACACACACACACACACACACACACACACACACACACACACACACACACACACAGACAGACAGACAGACGCACGGACCAATGGCTGAAAACAACTTTTTTGGTATCCTGAAGCCATGATTCGTCCAGAAATGTGAAAAACTGGGTAGGTCAAATTTTAGACGAATACAATACTTTCCTTATTATAAGATGAGGAAAGTAAAAATGTCACTTGTAATCCAGAGAGGAAATTGTTCAAGTATTCTGAGTACTTTGCCCTCTGGATTGCAAATGGCTGAAATGTATTATCTGTAATAAAAAAAAAAAAATCTGGTGTAAACATCACACGACTTTCCTTATCTCCCAAAAAGGAGTCGAATTCCGCCACTGGTGACTGAACGGTAACAGATAACTAAAAATCAATGCCAAATTCGTGATCAGCACTTCAAAATCATTTAATTTGATATGTCACAACCCCCATCTAGGATGAATAATAAAAAAGTTAGTCCAATCGGGTCCCCTTACAATACCGGTAAATTGGGGCCGGTTTCCAAAAAGTTAAAGATATCAAAAAAATGATCAGAGTGAACCCCTATTATTTTTTTAATTTGAGAAAATGTTGTTCTCTAACTTTTTTTGTATCTTTAACCAATTCAAAGAAGCGGTGCTTGCGGCCAATATTTGCGGCCCTGCGGCCGCAGAATGCGGCCGATTTCAACCAAAAGTTTCATGGTTCGTCTGGTGTATAAAATTAATTACCATACCAAATTTCAAGTCTCTAGCTCTTACCGTTCTTGAGATATCCTGTTCACACACACACACACAGACACACAGACACACAGACACACAGACAGACGCACGGACCAATGGCTGAAAACCACTTTTTTGGTATCCTGAGGCTATGATTCGTCCAGAAATGTGAAAAGCTGGGTAGGTCAAATTTTAGACGAATACAATACTTTCCTTATTATAGGATAAGGAAAGTAAAAAATATATATTGTAATATGAGGTCCCAAATGGGTACTCATGGAACAAATTTTCTTTAAATTCAAACATTATTTGAGATTCCAAATGGCATCTCATTATTTGTGTTGTCATGCTGAGTTGAGATGCCGTAGGAGTACTCATGGCAATTTTGGTGAAGTTCTCTAAAAACAGAGAAGCACTGAAGTTGTTAAATTATTCTACAATACAGACGTACACTCTTTCTATCGAATGATGGTGTTGCTATTGTTGCAACCAAACGGGGTGATGTTCTCCAGTCAACATAAGATTCTAAGTTGGCTCGTTCCGATGAATCACATGTTTCTATCCGCGATCAGCCATTGGGTTGGGTGTAAGAGATTGCCACAAGCAATAACACTCTTTAGTGGAAGGTAGCCACCAGGCGAGGATAATACTCAAAAGCATTTTCTTCCATTTACCCTCAGAGTCTCATTATTCTGTGGTCACAAACTCAAATTCATGAGAAAAAATCCATGCACTGGGTGAGATTCGAACTAACGGATCCCTAAGCTACCTGCATTACCAGACTAGCGCGTTATAACCACTTGACAACAGTTGTTGTTGTTGTAGACAGCTTGGCTATAGCTGAGGGGAGTTATGGACTCCAGATAACGTAAGGTTTTAAGTTGGCTTGTTCTGAGCCACATTTTTCTATGTGCGATCAACCATCGTGAGAACTTGGGCTTTTTCTTCATTACCCATGCTAGCCTTGCTTGTTAGAGTTTTTTTTTCAGAAGAGGAAAATTTGCATCAAACACCAGCGTAGGTTAATGCCTGTGAGCCGGCGAGAAGGTTTTTTCACCGTCTAAAAACCTCTTCTTGTTTATTTTTCTATTATATGTTGTCCTGGGACCAACGTGTGGCATTAATTACTTCAGGGTGGCTTGTTCGAGTTGGCTTATGTGTTCTCTGTTTATAGTACTCTAGCGAGTCACTTGTCTTCTCCCTGTTTAACCTCCGTCACCAGTCAGGCATTTCTTTCTGTTTTATTAATCATATTTGTAACTGGATAGGAATAGAATACACTAGGCTTCACTGGTGAAGACTAGTGTATTCTTTTCCTCTCAAGTTATGACACTAATTGACACACTAATTATGCTAGTCTTATGTTTATTATACTTTTTATCTGTGATATATTTGTTAATTTTTATATTGTAATGTTTCATGTTTGTTTTATGTACTTGTGGCTTTGTAAAAGGATTCTTGCCGTAAATAAATATACCATACCATACAAGTATCTCTCTTGGGAAAATATATCATATTTGTGGTTATCACTTTCGTCATATCACAACTACTCAAACTCACTTTACTAAGGGCGGTATATTAATAGACGTTTTTTTTAATAGCTCTGTTGCGCTAAGTCACGGATTGCGTACTGTGTAAGATAGGGAAAACCGACGCTTTGCAATGACTTGAGTTACAGAATTTTTCCATTAATTTCGCCCTAAATCTACGCTGAAACCGGGACTCGAACCACCGATCTCCAGGTTACAAGTCCGCCGCCGCCTTATCGATCAAGCTACTGAGGTCATAATGATGAACTACAGAACTACTGAACTAAATAATAAATGATGTAAACTTCACTCGTCGGTCGGTTTATTTCAAAGTTTGGGAAGGTGTTAGTTCAAAAATAAACCGTTTGAATTGGATCGCTAGGTGTCATAACCTTTTCTGCATGTGATTCGATGATAAGATGTGTATTAATTTAATACACACACGTCGTATCACTGTTTATTTTCGGTACTTCTAATGTTTTTCTTTCTATTTTTGATATTTGAAACAAGTACACTCTTAGTTTCAATTTTTGATCTTTCCATTATTTCGAGTTTCTATTTTTGAACATTTCAACTTTAATTAAAAACACTTTAATTAGGTAATGTTGTTCTGAAATTATTTTTAGGTGTTTAATGGTTATTTTCCATTGGTTTGACCCTTTTCTATTTCCCGTTTGACCCTAACATAGTCCGTGTACTTATATCATGCTATGTCAGCGTGCAATCAGAGTGACTTATTGTTTATGATCGACCTCAGTAGCTTGATCGAAGAGGCGGTGGACTTGAAACCTGTAGGTCGCTGGTTTGAGTCCTTGGTTCGTTAAAAATTGACAGGATATCTGAATGGTCACCCATCCAAGTCTTAACCCCGCTGGACGTTGTTGTTGTAGTAGCTAGCTTGGCTACTGCTGGAGGCTGGTCTCCAGTCAACTTAAGTGGAAAAGTTGGCTCGTTCTGAACCACATATACATATCTTATATTCATGTACATCTAGTACAAATTCTTACTTTTCTGTTTATACTGATTAAAATAGAGAGATTAGTTGATGGCATGGATAATCAGAACTATTACCAGCTGATGACAGCAAATAAGCTCGAAACAGCTGTCCAGGTATGTTCTGATATTCTTGTACATCTAGAGAGAGAAAGAAAGTAAAATTTATTTACAAACAACTGACATCACTATCGATGCTTGCCATAGGACACAGTACTCTTCTTAATTGTGTTTTGAAGTAGACAATGACAATGGTTATATTTCAGGATGGTTTGTATAGGTGGTTATGAATTATGCGACAAGAACCGCGAATAGCTGTGATAACAATGTCATTAATCATAGATTTCGGGAGATTGAATATTTTTCGAAAGTTTTGGAAATTCTTTGTGACAGCTCCTCGCGCTCCAAAACCAGTAGACCAATGACAGATATTTCTTGGATCTGGTAATGTTGTTTATACTTTTCTGTTTATACTGATGTGCGATCAACCATCGCATCGTGAGAATGGACGTTGCTTAACTTAAGTGACAGAACGATAACTGGTGCGTTCAACGTGCCATCGACGCTGGCTTGTCACGATATATCTGCAATAGCCTGCAGTCAGTGTGCAAGATACCCATTGCGTTATCACTGGCTAATTCTCGCCCGACATCGTTCAGACCAGTGCCTCCGATCTTACCTATCTATCAGTATCTACTATCTACTTACCTGTGGATAGCCTACAGTCCGGTGAGGGAATGGAAATTTGAATAACTCGTCAGTCTCGTCATTCGTTATTCATGAGTTAAAACCGACATATCGGACAGCTGATTGACAGTCTTGATTTTTGACATTTTGATTTGGATTTTTTTTTCGAACCTCGTGTTGAATTTTCGAATTCACCATTTAAAATTTCTAAAAGGATTTTTTTGTGTGACTTTAACTGTTCGAATTCACCATCTAGTTTTTCTAAACGGAATTATTTTTAGACTAAACTGTATAATTTTTGAAATTTTTATTTAATGAATTTTTCTAGTGCGTGCGATTTTCTAAAGATTTTCCTGGAATTTTTAATGAAAATATTTTGTCCTATACGCCTAGGTGTTGGTGGAATTTAAAACTCAAAAATATTACCTAGATAAATATATCTTTCAGTTTTCTTTTTTAACAGTGTGTTTTGCTAACTAGTTCAAAATAATAGTAGTGTTTTAAATTTTCAAAAATTTACTGTTTCAATCGCTGTTTTTAACAGTTCTCTTATAGACCACTTTTTATTTTGACATTTTGATTTTCAACTAAAATCTGATTGGAAAACTTTGTTTCATTTTGAGTGGACAGAATTACACAACAGAGTTGATCGAATAATTGCTCCAACTGAAATATTGAATATTGTACCTAAAACTACAAGAACCCACCATGTGTAGATTTTACGAAAGTTTCTCTAACAATTCTTAATTATTTGGTTAACAATTTAAAAAAAAAACTCAACCAACTACTCAGTTAACTGCTGTTATCTGCCAAAATATAATTTTGAGTAAAAGTAAATTGATAAATTTGGTTTTTTTTTTAAATTTTTTGTGATTTTTTCTGTGTTTTGTTTAATCGAAAATTAAATTTACCTTCTTTTTATTTAAATTCTATTTTAGTGTGTTCTTTGTTTTATTTACCTTTTGGAATTGAAATAACCTTCCTTTTTCGTTGAATATATAAATTACCTTTATCGTCTTTTGAACCTCATTAGTGTAGTATAATACTTAATACTTTCTTCTTATAAATTACCTTTATGTAAAGTTTACACCTTTTGAACCTATTGTTAGTCACTATCTTTTAAATTACCAATATCTAAATATACAACATTTGAACCTTTTGTTAGTTAATTATTTTTCGTGCAGTGAAATACTTCATCAGGATCAACCCATCTCCTTTCTTCTTCAGAGCTTAGCTGTATCAACTTTATCTCAGAATCAACATTATTTCAGAATAAAATTTATCTCAGAACGTTATCAACTTTATCTTAGAATGGATCTGGGGACTGTTGTCTACTGTTTTACGACTTTCCGTCATGACTTAGACAGCCGTGATGAAAAGGTAACCCCCAGCTTGAGAAAGTATTGTTTGTGTACAACTGACCCTATTTAAATTTAAGAGTGTGAGATAGAAAAAAAAAAGTGTGTGTGTGTGTGTGTGTGTGGTGTGAGTGTGAGTGAGAGGAGAGTGAGAGGTGAGAGAGAGAGAGAGAGAGAGAAACATTTGTAAAAATGGTTTCAATGGTTTAAACTTCGATGTATAATATTGCATCTACCAGTTGCAAAGCACGGTGCCGCCCTTAGAAAAATGCTCCTGCTAGATTGCAGCAGTCGAATTTCTAGGGTAACATTCTTGTCGTGACATGATCAAGCAGTTGAAAGCGAAGTTAAACGCGAAAAAAGTAGAATTTCCCTATGTCCTTATTACGTACGTAATGCGGTGGTTATTCCATCACTCTGACGTGTTAATGAGATATTAGAAAGTTTGAATCGGTTTTGTAGACAGACTTAGCAACCAGTTGCAAATCAGAGGACTCTTTTTCTTCTTCTTTTTCTACGTCTTTTCCCACTCAAGTGGGGTCGACATTTCTTGACAGCCTTTTCCATGTCTTTCGATTTTGTGGCCAGACTCACGTTTGATTTTTTCTGTCTTAGGTATAATTATATCTGACAAGGAAAGTTGCCTCTGCTGGATTTCTGAGGTAGAATTTCCCCACCGGTTGACGCAATGCGCTGGTTAGTTAGTTACACCATGGCTCTCAGTCACGTAGACATTCTAGCCAGAGCGCGACTAAGAAGCTGCGGAACTGCAGCACCCAAAGACCCAAAAAGAAAGAGGATTTTTTCTCAAGTTTAATTCTTTCTTAAATAGGGACATATGTACAAACAAGTAATTATAAAAATTAAAATACAAAAATTTAGAAAAATTTAAACTAGAAAACTAAAGACGAATAACATAGATAAATATATTCAGATGTCCAAACTAAAGAGCGGGGTTATTGTCCATGGCAAACTCTTCCACCCAACCCTTCTTATCTATCATGTCCACAACACTGCACCATAGTTCGGTTTTCCTCTTTTTCTTCTTCTTCTTTCGTCACTTATAATTTATTATCTACCCATATAATAAATTATATATTATTTTGAATTATTTATATATGTATATGCTGCTTCTCGAGTGCCATTGAGGAAAAAAAATTGAAAAATTCTTACCCAGAGCTAGGCGCTACCGGTGACTGCCTCTTACCTCCTAGTGAGAGAAATTAGGGCTTAATAGGAGATTCTCTAGAAAATAAGGAAGGAAATATACAGAGTGGATCCAGCAAATCGAGGGTAAAATCCCCATCGTGATATGACCAAATTCATTTGAAAGCGACGTTTAACCCAAATTAAAAAAAAAACTTTGAGCCGCACATTTTAAGACATTTTTTCTTTTGATTTATGGCTTAACGTCCCTTTCAAAAAAAAAAATTTATGATTATCATTATGATTATCATTATGATTATTTTTATGATTTCATTATGATTAGATTATGATTATCGCTTTTCCTCAATCAATTTATCACGAGTCTCGAAGGGGTTTTTAATTTAAAGTTCACCGCCGTATATTCTGGTTCCGTTTTCCTTGAATCTGGTTCTGGCTCGGAACTCTGGTCACGTGTCTCCTACAGCTCGCTGGTCACACATTTTCCTCAACCGCACTTCCTCTGGAAATCGTAAATTTCATGAGTGCTCCACGCATCGGGAACATGGGCGGCCGTGTTGGAGCTGTGATTGACATTTCGGCATCTTGATAAGAAGTTAAGTAGCGAACCTTTTTTCCGCCTAGATACCGCGTAATAAGGGAGACACTGGGTCAGTTGTACAAAAAATGGCCATGCCTCTTGTTTATGCGAAGATTTAAATATCTGAGCGCAAGGCAGTGCGGTAGGCCAAATTCTAGAAAGCACGGCAGTGTATCTCCACACGAACCGAATCACCCGGTTTTTTTCACACCTTCATAACTTTGAATCTGTTGACCATGGAGCAATGAAATTTGGCACATAGTTCTGTTCTTTGAGTACCACTAAAAACACACTGAAAATTTCATTACGAATAGCCCAGTGGTTAAGCACTCGCTTGCCATGCGGAAGGTCCCGGGTTCGAAAACCCCGCGCTGACAGTTGTTTGTAAGGGATACCTTCCGGTGCGCTCGTGTTGACCCAGCACCTAAATGGGAAGTATTGTGTCACTTCTCGCCCATCAGAGGGAAGGCACACTACGGGATGGGCAGGCTACAACACAGACCACAAACGTCTACAAAGTAGCTCCTATTTCATGGCTACGAAATAAAAAAGGCTGTGAAACACACATCTTAAAAAAATTACCGACCTCAGTAGCTTGATCGATAAGGCGGTGGACATGAAACATGGAGGTCGCCGGTTCGAAATCCATCAGTCAGGACGAGTAATTAGTCCCCCATTTTTGACCACTTAATAGTACGTCTTTATGAGCGTCGCGTCGGTCTGGTTATCCAAAGGTCGGGGGCTCGAAATCCATCGGCTTGACAGTCCCATTTGGGATTCTGTCATTTTGACCACATAATATTTTGACCACACACATGGGTTGAACCCGTAAATTTGTATGTATATAAAAAAACCACATAATAATTTGTTTTATTACTTTTCTGTTACAGGTATGTTACCCGTCATATGTCAGCATAATTATTTTCAAAAAATTGTCTTCTTCGTCATGTGGGGTAAGTTCAACCACTTAGGGCCAAATTATGAAACACTTTGAGCCAAAAGATTAGCCAGACACACCATTAAGTCTTAGTTTCAACCAATCACAGCGAACCATACGGCAAGTTGAGGGACAGTCTGGCTCATCTTTAGAGTCTCTCTCAATCTACAGAAAATGACCAGTAAAAGGATTGACTTAAAATTTGCGTTTTGAGTAGAAATTTAGATTTTCCCCATGAATTTTGTAAAATATGAGCAGAACCTGCTCTCACGCGACCTGCCCACAGTAAATTTAAAATATTTGTGCCAAAGAGAACCGATGTAATCTTTTTCTTATTACTCTTATTAGTCATCGCCTCGGCTCATTAAATTTAATTACTAAAATTATCTAATCAGTAAACAGGTCTCATGTTATGTAAAATTAATATATATTCTATATAAAAAAAGTAAACAGGTCTCACTCAAGTCGGATGAGTAATTTCATCTAATTAACCAAACCTGATCTACTAGATTGAACTAGAATCTTGGATCGGTAGATCGGACCCTTGTCTATGATATGACAGGTGTAATAATAATAACATTGCCTTATTTATATTGCCGGATCAGGGCTAGTAAGTCCCATTAATCCAGTATAATATTGTCATATTTATATTGCCGGATCAGTTCTAGTAAGTCCCATTAATCCAGTTTTATTATTTGGTCAAAATACCAAATGGGAGGACTCGCTATGTCCGAAGTGGGTTTCGAACCCGTGATCTCTGGATTACCAGATCGAAGCCTTGATGATGGCATACCGCCCCAACCCAGGCTGGGTGAGGTTAATGTGAGTAGCAGGTTTGTGAGGTTCCTGCGAATGCAGGGTAACATTTTTCTTCATTTTTTTCTCTTTTATTGTATATTAATTTGTAATTATCTGTGTTGCATATATGTCCATAATAAAGTATTAAATAATAATAATAATTACTTTTTAAACTTAAAAAAAAATTGCACTAGATTTTAATTAACCACCTGACCAGACCGTGATGCCTGACCACTACCTGGTCACACCAGTTGCCGCGTTAAGAGTAGCTAACAACAATTTCTCAAGCTCTACTTAGCCGTCTGTCTAACACAAGAAATCCCATTACGCCAATATAATTGCACAGAGCCAACATAGTCATACCCAATTACACACATACACGTCTCACAGCCACAGTACTTGTATCTATCGTAGAATTCAGTTGATTGTGCTTTTATTAATTTTACGGACTTCGTGTCATTTATACAAAGTGCGATTTTATGTGTTAAAAAAAAAAACTAAAAAAAAAAAAAAAAAAAAAAAAAAAAAAAAAAAAAAAAAAAAAAAAAAAAAAAAAAACGATGGTGTGCAGAAGAAAGAAAATGGATTGATGAAATAGGAAGTGATTGAGAAAACCGGTGACATGAGGGCCAAAACATGTTTAACACAAAGAATATTATAAGTCTCATCATTCAGCGAGGTATTGCTGCAAGTATAATGGCAGCATTACGAGCAGAAGAAAAGATGGACGCCATTTAGTATTTTTAAATGTTATCTTTAGGTAAATTACATAATATAAATACATATTATAACGAAATAAATCTTAGTAAAACTAAGTCTATCTATCTTCTATTATATTAATGTGGTGTTTGCCAGCGTCGATGGCGCGTTGAATGTCCCCGTTCTCGTAGGATCACCAAAGTTAAGCAACGTCCAACGATGTGAAGACTTCATGCTGCTGGAACTCCGGCCCAACCTAGGTTAGGTGAGGTTAATGTGGGTAGCACATTTGTCAGTTTCCTGCGAATTGAAGGTAACACCCCCGTCGTTATAATAATTAGACCATTGACCATATATACAACGTTAAACCAAAAGTAGTTTTGTCTCTCAATGTATCTACCAGCCAAGATAGTTTACCTACTTATATAACATACTGGTATCTTACATCGCTAAGGTATGTGATTTTTTTTTTTTTTTTTGCACAACTCTTAATTCCCATGCAATTTTCTCTGAGAATTCGCAATATCTTATCTAAACACACAACTTAAATATAATTATGTATATAAATTGTACATACCTAAGTATATATTTTCATATCTTAAGAAGGGTATTGGGGTTCACGTGTTCGAACAGGTGTTATAAGACATGCATCTTGGTCAGTAGTCATGGAAACGTGTAAACATTCAAGCAAATTCAATCCAGTAGTCATGGAAACGTGTAAACATTCAAGCAAATTCAATTCAGTAGTCATGGAAACGTGTAAGCATTCAAGCAAATTCAATCCAGTAGTCATGGAAACGTTTAAACATTAAAGTAAATTCAATTCAGTAGTCATGGAAACGTGTAAATATTCAAGCAAATTCAATCCAGTAGTCAGGGAAACGTGTGAACATTCAAGCAAATTCAATTCGGTAGTCGTGGAAACGTGTAAACATTCAGGCAAATTCAATTAAGTAGTCATGGCTACGTCTCAACATTCAAGCAAATTCAATTCAGTAGTCATGGCTACGTGTCAACATTCAAGCAAATTCAATTCAGTACTCATGGAAACGTGTCAACATTCAAGCAAAGTCAATCCAGTAGTCATGGAAACGTGTGAACATCCAAGCAAATTCAATTCAGCAGTCATGGAAACGTGTAAACATTCAAGCAAATTCAATTCAGTAGTCATGGAAACGTGTCAACATTCAAGCAAATTCAATTCAGTAGTCATGGAAACGTGTCAACATTCAAGCAAATTCAATCCATTAGTCATGGAAATGTGTAAACATTCAAGTTAATTAAATTCAGTAGTCATGGAAACGTGTCAACATTCAAGCAAATTCAATCCATTAGTCATGGAAACGTGTAAACATTCAAACAAATTCAATTCAGTAGTCATGGAAACGTGTAAACATTCAAGAAAATTCAATTCAGTGGTCATGGAAACGTGTCAACATTCAAGCAAATTCAATTCAGTAGTTGAGAAATATCGAAATGCGTTTTTTTTAACTTTACTCATCAATTGAAATCAATAAGAAAGACTTACTCTTCTGTGTTGACTGAATCAGAGAATTGGATCCAGTGAAATGCGTTCTTTAACAGGCGCGGTCGGTCGGTGGGACAATATTTTTAGGGTGCTGCAACATAAACCGGACTAAAATGGGAGTTGCTCTTTGAGCATCCAATAATAATATAAATAATACTCTTTAGTGGAAGGTAACCACCAGGCGAGGTTAATGCTCAAAGCATTTTCTACCACCTAACCCTTAGAGTCTTATTATTATGTGGTCACAAAGTCAAATTAATGAAGAAAAATTCATGCACTAGGTGGGATTCGAACCAACGGATCCCTTCGCTACCTGGATTACCAGACTAGCGCGCTAACCACTTGACTACCAGTGCACTTCTAAAGAGTTTGAGTTTGTTCCCCATGCCGATCATAATAATTATGCATTGATTATTCTAGAAATGTGTTATAATTGTCACTGTGTACGAGCTATATAGGACTTGAGAAAATCCTCTCTTCTCCTTTTTCGTCGGGGGGTGCTGGAGTTCCGCAGCTCCTTAGCACCGGCCACGCCTGGTCTTCAATCAATAGAGAACAATTGACTGAATTGACTCGATAGATTGCAATCTCATTGACTTCTAGCTTCTAGTCTCATTGTAGAGACCTAGGACTCACGATTGAATCGCATGCAAACTCAATGAGTTTTTTTGTAAATGAATTCGTTGGGTGGAAGAGATTGCCATAGGCAATAACCCCGCCCTTTAGTTAGGACATATGTATATATTTTGTTTATTTTTTTTCTTGTTTATATTATTAATATTGTCAAATTTTATATTTAATTTTTACCATTATTTGACTGTATATATTATGTTCAACTAATAAAGAGTTTCTAAATAAATAAAATAAATTCGTGAATTTAAGTTTTACTCGATAAGTTCTCTCGCAAACTGAAAACTCACCGAGTAAAACGTGGTCATATTTGGTTCAACGTCGCTTTTAACTGCATGGTCATATCACGACGGGGGTTTTAGCCTAAATTCGCTGAGAACTCACAAAAAATAGTTACTCAATTTAACCTCACCCAGCTTGAGTGTGGGTTCGGGAACCGTCACGAGGTTTCGAATTTGAATCAAGTCCTGACGACCTAGCTGGACGTTGCTAAACTTCAGTGACAGAACGAGAACTGGTGTATCCAATGTGCCATCGACGCTGACTCAATGAAAGTATGTATCCATGTCTTGATTGAATGGAATTGATACCTTGGAAAATCATGTTAATCCATACCGTTGCACATGGAAATAAGTACATACTAACATACTTATATACTAAGCACATACTAACATACTTATATACTTAAGCACATACTTTCATACTTGTATATGCTATTGGAGTTACGAAAGTAGATACAGATATTTCTTGAAGAAATAATATACAAGGTGTTAGTTTTAGTAGAAAATTTCAGAATGAGGGAACATTCTAAGATTGAAATAATATCCGATAATTTTTCGAAAAATGCTGTCTAACGGAGATATGAACAAAATAATAACTCAGTTTTGATTGCAAATTGATACGATTAAAATAATATCTGATAATTTTTCGAAAAATACTGTCTAACGGAGATATGAACAAAATAATATCTCAGTTTTGAATGCAAATTGATACAACATGTTAGGAATTAAAGTTAAGTTGAATGTTATCATATTATTTGTGTTAATCACTTTCTTGATGTCACAAAACTACTCAAACTCGCTTTAGTAAATCTACGCTGAAACCGGGACTTGAACCACCGACCTCCAGGTTACAAGTCCGCCGCCTTATCGATCAAGCTACTGAGGTCGGTCAAAATGTTAGGAATTAAGTATTCCCTTGGGAAATTTACTTGATAATTATAATACAAAAGACATGCGAACCATGTTCACTTCTTTTCTACAAGTTCAAGCTTATTTTACAGGCGAAAACTTTTTTCTTCTTCTTTCAAGTGATTTTTTTTTTTTGAATTTTCGAAAAATTTCCTTAGATTATTATAATCTCAGAATGTGTCCTGGAGTTGATTCTGAAATTTTCTATAAAAAAAAGTCGTTGACACCCTGTATGTTGCAATTATGTGTGACCACCTGACCACGTACGTCAATGGGGAAGAATCCTGCTTGAATATCATTACTAGAAAGAATGCCACCTACCTGGCTGCAAGTGGTAATCATAGGAAAGTCCTCGCTGACTATGTGGTCTGAAATTTATACCACGAGTGCCTATCTGCCTATACTTTTTTTTTAATTCTCATATTTGTGTTAATCACTTTCGTGATGTCATGACTACTCAAACTCGCTTTACTAAATCCACGCTGAAACCTTGACTTGAACCACCGACCTCCAGGTTACAAGTTACATAATATTATGTAGTTGCATACTCTTTCCTACTAGTTGATCAAACTTTTTTTATCCAAAACTTTAAACATTTTTACTATAATAATTATACAAAAATTAAACAATAAAACATCATTATTGCACTGGCAGTCAAGTGGTCAACGCGCTAGTCTGGTAATCCAGGTAGCGTAGGGATCCGTTGGTTCGAATCCCACCCAGTGCACGGATCTTTCCTTATTAATTTGAGTTTGTGACCACATAATAATAAGACTCTGAGCGTGGTGTGGTAGAAAAATGCTTTAAGTATTAACCTCGCCTGGTGATGGTTACATTCCACTAAAGAGTGTTATTATTGCTGTTAAACTGTTAGCGTAATGGGACTTATTGTCTCGAACCGACAGTCTAAATAAATCACTACTATACTATACTAAGTCTGGCTGGGGGACTTAAAACAGGGAGTAGAACAGCATTGGCTTGTTTCTGGGGGCCCTTGTCAAATATTAGCCTCCTTGTAAAGACAGTGGTAGAAGTGCTGAGTCAATCCTCCACTGTCTGGCTACCATCGTTCATGATGACGCCACCCTATGATGATGATGATACTATACTATTATTATTTAATTTTGAAACACTGGAAGAGGTTCAAAAATAGTCTATTTTGATCACCGAAGTATGATTTTATGCACGTAGGTTGCAACCAAACCACACAAGAGAGACTGACCTTATTTTAATCTACCGATGAACCAAAACGAAGCGGTAAGCATCGCATCGGTGCTATGGGTGATCTCGGTGCAATTAAAACTGTTATTCTACATAGAACAGTTACCTATGTTGCATCGGTTGGGTGGAAGAGATTGCCATAGGCAATAACTCCGCCCTTTAGTTAGGACATATACATATATTATGTTCTAATATTTTTCTATTCATTTTTATTGTACATATTGTTTTCATATTTTAATTGTTATAATAATTATTTCTACTGTAATTATGTCTTTTTATCTAATAAAGTGTGTAATAATAATAATCGTTGTAATCGAGGAATTTGATCGTGCAACTAATCGTTCATTAGCCGTATCTGATTCGTTTACTTTGTCTTTGACCAAACCTCCCTGGGGTCGGCACTCTTCGACCTAGTGTTTTTGGATCAAACCATCATTTATGGTTATGCATGTACTGGACAAAGTAAGTTTTTGATTTAATTACCGCGTCAGTTACTACGTAATCAGAAATTCATTTTTTTAAGGTTGGTAATTTTACGTCAAATAGAGAGAGAGCTCTGTCAATCAATAAGTGTTGGTGGAAGAGATTGCGATATAGGCAATAACCCCTCCTTTTAATGAGGACATCTGTATAGTACTTCCGAGAAATTTCTAATACTAGAAATAGGAAGTTCCCGAAAAGTACACTAGTACTTCATGGAACAAAAACATGTATATACAAAGATAAAAAAATAAAGATCATTATTATTATTACTAGTTATTTTTTATCTATGTTATCTCTCTGTTGTTTATCTTTTCTTTTCTTGTTTATATTGTTCTCAATTTTGTATTATAATTTTTTTAAATGTCTGTACATAATTATGTCCTATTTTTAGATAATTAAAATAATAATAATGTCGAAGTTTTTGTGACCGTCATTGTGTGGAGCAGGGTTGAAAACAGTTTGGTCAACATTAGTCACTTCCGAATTCCTGCAAGCTTGCTGTTGTTAAACTTTAGTTGTTGTTATTTTGTTTGACGTTCTTTGGGTGTCCATGTCCATAGTGACGTTGTTTCTCGAAAACGGTGTCAATAGCGTCATTTTACCACCGTCATCAAACAGTTTGGTCAACATTAGTCACCACTTCCGAATTCCTGTAAGCTCGCTGTTGTTGTTTTTGTTTTGTTATTGTTATTGTTGTTGTCTTTCGTTCTCCATAGCGACGTTGTTTCTCTAAAACGGTGTCAATAGCGTCATTTTACCACCGTCATCAAACAGTTTGGTCAACATTAGTCACTTCCGAATTCCTGCAAGCTCGCTGTTGTTGTTGTTGTTATTGTTGTCTGTCGTTCGTTGGGTCTCCATAGTGACGTTGTTTCTCGAAAACGGTTTCTTATGTATCATCCACCGTCATCAGCAACACCTTCACAAAATGGTGCATCGTAAATCAGTAGGAATAACGCATGCTTCTTTTAGGGAACTAATTTTTTATAAATATTTTTTTATTAAATTGTTTTCGTTTTTTTTTTTTAAACCAGTAACATATGAGATTTATGTCTGTAACTACGCATTTACGGCTGAAAAATGGTGCATCGTAAATCATGGGTCACACAACTCCGGTCACACTGAAATAGCAACTATTACGTCTTGGGAACTAACTTTTTATGTATTTTATTTTATTGTTCGCGTTCTGCGTATTGTGCAATTCTGCGATGACGTCAATATTATTATTATTCTGGTTTGTGATCCTGGAAGTATCAGTAAGCAGTTTCTGTATCAAGGACCTGTGGTAACCTTAGCGAGATACATAGTTGTATACATATACAGGGCTTCTATATGGACTTACTCAGGACTGGGTTTCTCGGAAAGGATTCAAAATAACAACAACAAAAACACAAACACCTTTTTTGGCGGATTGATTTTTTGGACCAACTTTAAAATCCTAAATAGAAGGGTATGTCATATTGATTTAAAGGCCTCATCTTCCCATTTGGTATTTCACCCCACAATAATACGTATCGATCGGGTTTTCTGCTGAAATAATGGGACTTCATATAGTTCTGATCGGGCAGGATAAATAAGGCGATATTATTGTTATTATTATTATTACCTGGCAAACAACAATGAAATTTAAATATCAATTGAGTAATAACAACAACAAAGAAAAATAAATAAGAGATAAAAAAAGAAGAAAAGAAATGTCCCTAAAAGTACAACAGTACTTACAGGGATTTTCATCACTAAAAGAGATGATTTAAGAAATGTAGAAATAAATCTTATAATAATAATAATAATTATTGGAATAGAAATTGGAAGCTAGTTTCAAGTTCAGTCTGAACTTGCGTCACGCGAGCTTGTCCATAACCAGAGCAGGCAACTTTCCAATCAGCCTGAGGTGCTTGCACTGAGATGAGTTTGGCGAAACCATCCGCACTTACTGGGTGAACCACACTAGCATGATATCTAGCAAACCAAAGTAAGAGAGAGCCCGAAATACCATAAGAAGACAGTTTATCTAGAAGAATCCTATGGTTAACCCTATCAAATGCCTTTGTCAGATCTAAGTATATGGAATCTATCTGAGAGCCGTGAAGATGACACTATAAACCATCCACACATACAGGGTGGGGCCACACTATGGAACAGGATTAAAGTTGAGCTAAGTTTCAACCAATCATAGCGCACTATAAACACAAGTCAGAATGATCAAATCTTTAGACGCTAACAGTTGTCACCATGGTAACACTATTCATAATGATCAAATCTTTAGACGCCAACACGCGTCACCATGGTAACACAAATCAGAATGATCAAATCTTTAGACGCTAACAGTTGTCACCATGGTAACACTATTCATAATGATCAAATCAACACGCCTTACCATGGTAACACGAATCACAATGATCAAATCAACACCCGTTACCATGGTAACAGATCCTTAGACGCCAACACACGTCACAGATGGTAACACAGATAGACTTCCATCAAGGTTGTGGACCAAATTACGAGTGTGTGAAAATACAATTTCAAGAGTCGAGAGAGAGAGAAATGAAATCTACCAAGATTGACACATTCTAAGGTGGGTGACTCGAATCACTGAACTGACTCGACTCAGACAAGAGAGACATGGGTAGTCAAGGATTTCCTTGTCTAGTCACTCGTGAGGGCAACGAATTTCCTGGATCTGGTACTCTAGATCTACATCATTGTGATATGTGATTCACAGATCTGGGATACACAAACACCTCGTCTACAAAGCAAGTTGCTGGGGCAATGTGCCTCTGACACAGGCAGCATTACCTCGTTGGATAGAAATCGACAGTCTTTGACGAAGAAAACTGAAGGACCCCTTTATTATTATTATTAAAAAAATTATTAGATGATATAAAGACATGTACAAGACAAATAATCATCAAAAAATTAAAAAAATAGAAACAATATAAAGAAAAAAAGGGAAAAATAGATAATATATACGTATGTCTTAACTAAAGGGAGGCGTTATTGCCTTTGGCAATCTCTTCCACCCAGCCCTCTTTCCCCCGGCAATGACGTGTTTTAGGCTCACGGTTTTAATGAAGAGTTTGGTTTCCTAGTCTGGCCATGTGCTTTGTGAAGTCATGATTAAGGTCCTAATCCTATTACATGTCCAGCAATAATTTATTCTTTATAGAATAATAATAATAATAATAATAATAACACTCTTTAGTGGAAGGTTACCACCAGGCGAGGTTAATGCTCAAATCATTTTCTACCACCTAACCATCAGAGTCTTATTATTATGTGGTCACAAACTCAAATTAACGAGGAAAAATTCATGCATTGGGTGGGATTCGAACCAACGGATCCCTAACCTACCTGGATTCCAGACTTAGGGCGTTAACCACTAGACTACCAGTACACGATATCATAATAATATTCGTGTGTAAGTCAGGCACTTCACAATCGAATGCACACTACACAGCTAATCACTTCGGAATTTAGAAGACGAATTAATGTAAACAAAGTATTACGAGACATTCCATCAATGAGATAGACACACCACCATTCATTGTCAACACAAGATAGCTAGGAAAAACAAATCTGAAAATTTGCAGTCAAATTCCAACTTCTTGTTAATCATTCATCAAGTAATCATTCACTAAGTCACTGGTCGAGTAGTTCCTATGAGACGTATTATTGAGACATACGCTATTATAATCGTCAACAGGGGAGATAATATTCCTGAGTGATTGATCGATCGGAAAAACAAGTTTGAATATTTTCTAGAAATTTCATTATTCATAAATCTACTCTCATATTTGTGTTAATCAGTTTCGTGATGTCACAACTACTCACACTCGCTTTACCAAATCTACGCTGAAATCAGGACTTGAACCACGGACCTCCTGGTTACTAGTCCGCTGCCTTATCGATCAAGCCACTGAGGTCGGTAACTACATTTTATCAATTTTAGATAGTAGAAATTTCAACAGCAAAAATACATTAACTGTCCCCGTAGCTCAGTGGTGAAGGCGGCACTCTGCGAATTCAGAGGTTCCAGAGGTCGTGGGTTCGAAACCCAGCCGAGACATGACAAGTTATCCTCCCATTTGGGATTTTTACCACATAATAATATGTCTTGGGCTTACTGTTTAAATAATGGGACTTAATAGTCCTATTAATCGGGCAGTATTTGTAAGGCAATATTATCATTATTTTTATTATTATTAATGTGTTTTTGTTGAAAATAACATTAGAAAATCTTAATATATAAATGTCAAAGTCACTCACTGACCACTGACCACTGATCATCGATCTACAGCCCAAACCGTAAGTCCTAGGAAGCTGAAATTTGGTAGGTAGCTTTGTCTTATAGTCTAGATGTGCAATAAGACAGGATTTTTCGAAACTCCCACTACAACACCTGCCATTGGCAAAAAAGGATTTTTTGCTTTCACGGCCATGCCTCGGCCCGCAAAGCGGGCGACAGCCCGCTTGTACTTTCTATGTATGTATTACTAGCTGATAGTAAAGAGATTAAGAGACTTGCCGGTGTCAACAGTATGTGTACGTGACTCCATGTAACACATATAATGTTACATAGAGTCTATATTATATGTTACATAGAGTCTATATTATTATAATGTGACTATAAGGGAAAAACAAGGTGAATCATTTTCCGAAACTTTCCACAATTCTAACCAATCACTAATTACCACATATCTATCACATTACCAATTCGTGAAACCATTTCATGTTAAGAGTGACGGTGGTATCGGAATCATGTCATCCGATGTTGACTTATTATATGAGTCAAACATTTTTGTAAGTGCGTTATTGGTACACATAGTTATCGCTTATCACTAGAAAGGTTGGGTGGAAGAGATTGCCATACGCAATAACCCCGCCCTTTAGTTAAGACATATGTATTTATCTATTTCTTTCCATTTTATTGTTTATATTGTTTTTGTTTTATTGAGTCTTATGTGGTCACAAACTCAAATTAATGAGGAAAAATTCGTGGCACTGTGGGGATTCGAACCAACGGATCCCACGCTACCTGGATTACCAGACTAGCGCGTTAACCACTTGACTACCAGTGCCATTATAATAATAAACCCAGCCCCAGAGTCACCCAATTCGGACAAGGGCACAAAGTATTTGCAGTAAACGACAAAGTTAAAAAAAAAGTTATCATATTTGTGTTAATCACTTTCGTGATATCACAACTACTCAAACTCGCTTTACTAAATCTTGCTGAAACCGGGACTTGAACCACCGACCTCCAGGTTACAAGTCCCCCCTTACCCGATCAGCTACTGAGGTCGGATTGGCAGTAAACGACAAGGAATACACATTACCAGATTACCGCTCTTATCACTAGCCCAATCTCGCTTGTGCTAATTAAAAAATTGCATGTGGATTTTTCATCAAATACCTTTTATGGAGGCATGTGAAATTACTTGTTATTAAGTTCATATTAGATATCCAAAGTATAATGTTAGGTATGTATTAGGTATATAGGTATATGTAAATTTTATATAGAAATAGGATTTGGAGGCATGTGGATTTTTAAAATAATTAATTAAAAAATATACTTATATATATTACATTTATATACCCAATGAATAGTAGTTATGAGCCACGTGTTAAAAAAATAAATGTATTTACTATAAACCTCAATATTACATCACTAATCTCAATCTTTATGGTGAACTTTAATATTCTTCATCATCACTTGGTCCTAATTTAAATTAATTAATTACGCACAAAAACGCTTCGTGTCAAACTTATGTATGTTGCTATATTTATTTAATATATTTAGGTATACATATAAAAACATATTATCATACTAATTATATGGATATAAAATTGTATAACCTGGGCTTTATTTTATATTTTCAATGAATGAACTACGATTAGGTGGCTTAATCACGCTGTCTCGTATGATAGAAATAATATTGTGGCTTTAGAAAATAATAATACGCCTTATTTATACTGTACAAATTAGGATTATAAGTCCCATTATTCAACTCTCATGAAAATTTCAATATCTGTTACCGTGGCTGGTATTGTAAACAGACAACCCGTAAGAGGACATAGCCAGTCAGTCAGACAGGCCAGATTTGAGTTTATATATATGTAGAAATAATTAAATAATTGTTTACTATATACCCAGGAATTCTCGACTTTTCGATTGTATGAGCAAAAATATAGGACCAATGTTATGTATTGAATTTAATGATTTATTTCTTAGCACTCAAGGATTAAAATGTGAAAAAAATTATATTGTTCCGGGCAGTTTACTCCATGAAATTCACTGATAGCGAATCAGTAAATGGTACATCCTATAATGCTTCATCACGAAAAAATTATAATTCGAGTTATTTGACTTCCCGGTTCATTCAACTCGCCATATCGAATTTCTGAAAAATTTTGTTCATTTTCATTACCCCAGGTTATCTCTTATTGCAATGTTTGGGCACTGTATGAAATAAAAAAGTATCTTCTGTACTCGGTTACCTGCACCCATGAAATTGTATTATCTGTTCGCACAATCAAGGGAGTGTCACGGATGGAGTGTGAAACACAGACGCACAAGTCTTATATTGTTTCTGGTAGAATAAAAGGTACGCTCACATAGAAATACGCACAATAGCGATCACTTAATGAGTTCTTATCAAGAATACATACAGGAGGAAATCACAAAGATTCCACATCCATAACTGATCATGAAAATACAATGTAGTCATGTTTGAAATAGCGCGCTAGGCATTGCACACATGGTGACCTGGGTTCGATTCCCAGCGGGGGAGGATTTTTTCTGCTCTGTACTTGGATGTTCGGGGTCCACTCATACCTCGTGAGGAAAAATGAGTAGTTACTTGTATGAGTAACGACCAGTGGCGGCATTACCAGAGTAAAAAGAAATTAATGTAATAGAATAATTCGAAATGTAAAGGAGGCTCTTAGTAATTTGTTGCGCTTACCCCATAAAAATTGTAGCGAATCAGATGGGTTTTTCACCCGAAATTCGGTACATACAAATTCCTCATAACTTCCATACATTATCTGTCCCGGTAGCTCAGTGGTCAAGGCGTCGCCTG
Organism: Bactericera cockerelli; assembly: GCA_024516035.1. NCBI lineage: Eukaryota > Metazoa > Arthropoda > Insecta > Hemiptera > Triozidae > Bactericera > Bactericera cockerelli. Next base: position 26,441,336 of record CM044965.1, on the reverse strand, counting down.
TAATCGAGAGGTCGCAGGTTCGAAACCCCACCGGGACATTTTTTTTTTCTTCGTTTAAATCAACGCGGTTTACCCATGGGACATGATTAGTTATGCTCCCATTCGGGATTTAACATAATAATACGTACTTTGGGCTTACTGTTGAAATAAATATCTTCTGGTGATTGTACCCAGCACCTAAATGGGAAGTATTATGTCACATTCCAACCACAGAGGGGAGGCATACTACGGGATGGGCTGGCTAAAACAGACCACAAACGTCTTCAGTAACTAATGTTTCATGGCTACGAAATAAAAAAGGCTGTGAAACGCTCAACTTAAAAAAAAATACAAAGCATCACTTAAAAAAGGTTCAATAAAATCTATAAAGTGTAGGAGAAAATCACCTGAATAATCATGTGATTCCACAAATCCATAACCTGAGAAGTACATTGAAAAATATCCAACAACATAATTTATCCTTTTTTAAAAAATATAAAAGTTTGATAAAAAGTTAACTCTCACAACAACTGTGAACACGAGTGGATTAACATAAGTCTTGAACATAAGTCTCGCGCGATATTATCTCTCCTCTCTCAAAGTTTAAAACTTTAAATCATTATAATTTTATAATTCGCATCAGTTTCCAATCGTCAATTCTCTCTGCATAGTCGGCACTTAATTTATTTTCTTCAAAGTTTCATTCAAAGTCAAACATATCTTCCCTGATTCGCTGGTCACAGTTCACTTTAAAGTTCAAGTTTTGAGCTTTTTATCGTGGCGAATGTTTCTGTGGAAAAACATTTTAATAAAATTTTGTGCGGTTAACTTCGGAAGTTGCGGCAAAATTCGCCCGGTTTTCCGGTAAATTAAATAATTTTTTTGTTTTTGAAGAAAATCCTTTTTTTTGTGACGTCTAATTAAAAAATAATTAATTTCAAATTAAGTTTGTAGTGTACCTAATTAAATGGATACCGTTTTTTTTGTAGTCGAACAGCATGAATGACATACACACCGCAATGCATATTTCGTGTTAACTTTTTGGTGTTAATCAATAATTTTTCGCTTAATATAAATTTAATTTTAACATTTTTCTGGACTGGCACTTTTTTTAACTTGACCGGTGTACTCCCTTTGTTCGACCATTTTCCGCACACTTATTTTTGTCACATCAACCGGACGTTTTTCCGTGTTTAATCAAATAACTTTTCCTTAAAGAAAGCTAATTTTGAACATAATTCTTTCTGGAGCTTTCACATTTAAGTATACTCGTTTTTTTGTGTGAGTATTTTCCGATTTTTTGCCATACTTTTGGCAACACTTTTTTTTTGGCCAAATCAACCGGATGGATAAGTTACTGTGCAGAAACGCCAACCTCGTCCTGGTCAATTTCATTTACCTGAAATTGCAACTCCTGTTCAAGTACTATCTTTTCTTCTCCTACAAATCTGACGTCTACTTATTGATCAAGAAATCGACTTGAAAAATATGAGCCTTTTTTTTGTGAAGACAATTATTTTTTTTAAATTGTTTGAAACCGAAGCTAATTTTATTTGCTGATGGAATTTTTTAGAACAGTAATAGATTTTCATTTTTTGACTGAAAATCGTTTTGAAAACTCTAACCGATTTTATTGCCGACCGAAAATGTTTTACAAACCGTAATTAATTTTACCGAAGACGCAAAATTATCTTGAATTTTTTAACGAATAACCTCTTTTACTGTTTTATTATTATCTCAAGTGATGTCATTCCGGAATTTGTTGCAGCAATTAATTCGACGATAAATATTGGTGATGTGTCAAATTTTTTGATTATGACCTAAGTGAAACAATAAAACTCTAGTGATAATGAATGTGCTGTTCCTTAAACATGAACTCAAATAAATCCTCAGTTAAGAAAAAAATCTTACATCATTTTTTTAAATTATTAATTTTAATAAATAAGTATTTTTTACAAATGAAATTAAATAAGTATAAATTTAATTTAAGTTAAATATCCAATTAATTTGAAATACTAAATTAACTAAAATTGTAATTCTTTTAATTTGTTTTTTTTTTTAACCAAAATTGTGTTTAACCCGTTAATTACTGTGTCAAAATGGTGCTCATGAGTTTGATTATGTGGAGTACTCGACAACAGGTAATAAGAATTTTTTCTATGATATTTATGTTTTTTTAATGTATAAGAGTTGTGTGAAAGAGATTCTGAGACAAAGAGGACGTTTTTTACCTATATTAAACCCAGCTTAAAAAAAAAAATCCGCTTTTTCTTTTCGATTTCTTATTTTACATTCTAAAATTTCTAATATTTAGAAATCGGAAGTATTGTGTTCGTTTTTTTTTTTTTCCCTTTTATTTACTCGATTTGTAATTTGTAGTTATCGTAATTTTGTGTTTTTCACAATTGTGATAAAAGAAAATTTCTCAAACTCGCCTTACTAATTTTTGGCGTACCTTTGGTAATGACTCCCTTTTTATTTTTTGGACCAACAAATTAAACTTAAGTTGTATGTATCATTCTATATGTCAATATCATGTCTTACTATTAAATAATTTCTATATATCGGTATTGGTACTTGCAGACGCTTTTGGTCTGTGTTGTGGCTTGCCCATCCCTTAGTATATCTCCCCTCTGATGGGCGAGAGGTGACACAATCCTTTTCAAACAACTGTAACCAATACAAACCCAATTGTATATTGTATAATTCAATTTTTTTGTCGGCTCGGGGGATCGAACCCTAGCCTTCCGCATGGTAAGCGAAAGCGAGTGGATGCCCACTAAGCTGATTGCGCGCTTGCTTGTTAACTCTATAGTCCCCATCTTGGTTCTTGTGTGTTGAAATAAAGTGTTTACATAATTTATCACTAATATAATAATGATTTTAGACTTATTCTAACAGTGCCTCGTTAGCAATACAACGAAGATTATTTGTTTAATTAACCTTAAAAAATAAACAAGTATTTTGCGTTGCAAAAATATGACGCATCACTGATGAACCAAAACATATAAATAATGATACTTCTCGCCAATTAGTTACGAAGAATTCTGTTTTGGTTTAGGTCAAGTTGTTGTTGTTTGTTGACCGTTTTAGAGATATTGTTTTTGAATTATTATTATTATTAGATATCTTTTATGTTTATAGTATTATTACTATTTTCGTGGTGATGTTTTTTTGGTGTTTTTTTTTTTCTTTCTAGGTCGTTTGTCAACTAGTCAAGTTGTCAACTAGTGACCGAACGAAGTAGGTACAGTGCTAAGTTAAAGTCTAATTGTCTAAATTCTATCTGGACAAGAAGTTTGCAGATTGACTGTCTATCTGTGTGTTTGATTAGTTAACGTCGCTTTCAAATACACACATGATCATGGTGTCAAAGAACGTGCACTGGTAGCTCGTGTGGTAATCCAGGTAGCGTAGGGATCCGTTGGTTCGAACCCCACCCAGTGCATGAATTTTCCCTCATTTATTTGAGTTTGTGACCATATAATAATAAGACGCTGAGGGTTAGGTGGTAGAAAATGCTTTGAGTAGTAACCTCGCCTGGTGGTTACCTTCCACTAAAGAGTTATATTTTTATTATTACGTGCATAGAATAACGTTTTCTGGTACACCCTGTATGTGTGCATGTTCGTGTACATTAATTTCTATACCACCTTGTAAGTATAGGAAGTTGCTGGTTTCAATGACGTACATTCATTCAAGTGTGTGCGTGTGTGTGTGTGTGTGTGTGTGTGTGTGTGTGTGTGTGTGTGTGTGTGTGTGTGTGTGTGTGTGTGTATGAGAGAGAGAGAAAGAAAGAGAAAGAGAGATGAAATCCTACATAATTATGTTTACGAGAGCAACCTAGATTTCAAATCTTTGCACTGTAGTGGTGAGATGATGATAATTGTCATGCCAAAGGTCCTGTGTTTCTAATGTTTTCCTTTTCTCTTTTTCTTTCTAACGGGTCATTCATAATTTTATTATACAGGGTGATCGAAACCACCCAGCCACTATCTTTTTCTCGAGAACGGTTTGAGTTAGGATCTTGAAACAAAAAATTGGTCCCCAATATGAAGTCTGAAGTTTTATAGGAAAATATTTTGAACCTCCGCCCACCGCCCTTAAGGGCGTTTTCAGGGGGGCACATGTCCGTTTCTCCCGAATTTTAAATGGAATGCATATTTTTTTATTTTACTTTCAAAATATGTAAAACAAGTTAGTAACATTAGTAAAAAGAAAAAAAATATTCCTTGGTTCGAGTCCCGAAAAAACACGGTTTTTAGAAGAAAATGGGCCCAGGTTGCGGAAGTCATTACGGGCACCCGGTAAACGTTGTAAAAAAATTAAAAATGTTAAAAGATAGGTAAAGTTCTCTTCTTTAATTTGATGTACTTGTTTTTATTCATTAAGGAAGTCATAGGTCCTTAAATTGGTCATGAACTTTTTTCAGTTTCGAAAGACCAAAAGTCCAGAAATTTAAATTCGACTCCCTATTTTTTTTTCTTTTAAATAAAAGAAGAAAATTATTAGCATACAATGCAAAAAAAATGAGCTTTCTGCAATTTTTTTCCTTAAAATGGCAGACGAATAACCTCTGAAATGCGTTCAATTCCGTGCGCGTGAGTCATCACACGAGTCCGTGCCTGAAGTTTGTATGTAAGGAACCTTCATTGGATGAGAGAAGTTGATGGCCAGCATGTATGGAGTCTTAATGTTTGGTGCGGTGTCCTTAGCACTAGGATTATTGGACCGTACTTCATCGACGGAAATCTGACGGGAGTAAAGTATTTAAACTTCATTTGAACTTAAAACCAACATTAAGGATACAATGTTGTTCCAACAAGACGAGGCCCCACCCATTTTTATCCGAGGGTGTGAGAACAACTTGATCAAATGTTCCCTCAGAGATGGATCGGTAGAGGAGGACCAAACTCTTATACCCCCCGCACCCCGGACCTCACCGTCATGAATTTCTACCTGTCGGAAAACGTGAAATATTAAGCATACCGAACCAGGCCAACAGATGTGGAATATGTGAAGCTGCGCATCATTGAGATCTGCCGCAACATCACACTTGAGGAGCTAGACAGAGTTCATGCCACCTATCCTGGCAGACTCAGGAAATGTATTGCAGCCGAGGGTAGTGTTTTTGAACATCTGTAGAGGTGAGTTACCTACATCGTACATACAAACTTCAGGCACGGACTCGTGTGATGACTCACGCGCACGGAAATGAACGCATTTCAGAGGTTATTCGTCTGCCATTTTAAGGAAAAAAATTGCAGAAAGCTCATTTTTTTTGCATTGTATGCTAATAATTTTCTTCTTTTATTTAAAAGAAAAAAATATAGGGGGTCGAATTTAAATTTCTGGACTTTTGGTCTTTTGAAACTGAAAAAAGTTTATGACCAATTTAAGGACCTATGACTTTCTTAATGAATAAAAACAAGTACATCAAATTAAAGAAAAGAACTTTACCTATCTTTTGACATTTTTAATTTTTTTACAACGTTTACCGGGTGCCCGTAATGACTTCCGCAACCTGGGTCTATTTTCTTCTAAAAACCGTGTTTTTTCGGGACTCGAACCAAGGAATATTTTTTTTCTTTTTACTAATGTTACTAACTTGCTTTGCATGTTTTGAAAATAAAATAAAAAAATATGCATTCCATTTAAAATTCGGGAGAAACGGACATGTGCCCCCCTGAAAACGCCCTTAGGGGCGGTGGGCGGAGGTTCAAAATATTTTCCCATAAAACTTCAGACTTCATATTGGGGATCAATTTTTTGTTTCAAGATCCTAACTCAAACCGTTCTCGAGAAAAAGATAGTGGCTGGGTGGTTTCGATCACCCTGTATTATGTGAAGACCATTTGTCGAATGAAATAAATAAAGACATCATTGGTCCAGCAGTAAGCCCAAGAGTGATGCCCAGGACGTATTGTTAGGTTTGGCCCAAATGCTTAATAGGAGGATAACTTGTCATGTCCCGGTTGGGTTTCGAATTCACGACCTCTGGATAACCGAACCAATTCTCTTATATCCAGGTTCGACTCTATGTGTAAAACTTCCACCATAATATGGTATTGTCTATGTCTATCTAGTGTAGATAGGCGTTATCTAGTTTAGGTATGTATATTATCTAGTTTAGATATTAATATTGTCTAGTTTAAATTAGTATACAAAGGAAATGGGTTGTAATTGCTACAGGAAACTGTCCAATGGAGGCTCCGTACATAACTATATACATAGCAACAGTTTCCCATACATACTCCGTACATAACTATATACATAGTTACAGTTTCCCATACATACTCCGTATATAGTTTCCCATACTGAATCCCCTATTAAATCTAAAACCCATTTATCATACTCTCATCTATTTTAATCTGAACTGGAGACGTGTTTTTAGCAACCTCTGCATTGAAACCCGCGGATGTATGCGTGAACTTCCTGTAATTCCTATGACAGTGTTAATAGTGTACTATAAAATTTACTGATAGCTTATTAATGACTAGCCAGCCTCCGTGGCATAACGGTTCAGACTACTGCCCGTAGTCCAGAGATCCCGAGTTCGATCGCCGGTTTGGACAGACTTTTCGAAGAAAATTCTGTTCCCTCCAAATACCTAAGGCTGGAGGCATTTTCAGCCCTACCCAGGCTGGGTGAGGTTAATGTGGGTAGCTGGTACGATTCCCAGCGCATGGAGGGTAACACCCCTGTCCTGATCAGGACGTTAAAACCAAATAGAATCAACTGGTCACAATAGATCGAATAAGGTCGCAGTGTTAATTGCAAGGGTTTCATTAATAATCTGCAACTAGGTCAGATTATTAATGACTACAATCTGCTTGTAATATGTACGTACAGTAACAATCTTTAGTGAAAGGTAACCACCAGGCGAGGTTCATGCTCAGAGCATTTTCTACCACATAACCCTCAGAGTCTTATTATTACCTATGTGGTCACAAACTCAATTTAACTATTGAAAAAAATCTTGCACTGGGTGGGATTCGAACCAACGGTTGCCTACGCTGTCTGGATTACTAGACTAGCGCGTTAACCACTTGATTACCAATGCACAATATAGCTATGACGTATGTAATAGTATAATAGACTAGGGGGTATGTCTGTTTTTTTGAACACCCTATACATATACTGGCTGGGGGACTATAAACAGGGAGTAGACTAGCAGTCTGGCTGGGGGACTATAAACAGGGAGTAGACTAGCAGTCTGGCTGGGGGACTATAAACAGGGAGTAGACTAGCAGTCTGGCTGGGCGACTATAAACAGGGAGTAGACTAGCAGTCTGGCTGGGGACTATAAACAGGGAGTAGACTAGCAGTCTGGCTGGGCGACTATAAACAGGGAGTAGACTAGCAGTCTGGCTGGGCGACTATAAACAGGGAGTAGACTAGCAGTCTGGCTGGGGGACTATAAACAGGGAGTAGACTAGCAGTCTGGCTGGGCGACTATAAACAGGGAGTAGACTAGCAGTCTGGCTGGGCGACTATAAACAGGGAGTAGACTAGCAGTCTGGCTGGGGGACTATAAACAGGGAGTAGACTAGCAGTCTGGCTGGGGGACTATAAACAGGGAGTAGACTAGCAGTCTGGCTGGGGGACTATAAACAGGGAGTAGACCAGCAGTCTGGCTGGGGGACTATAAACAGGGAGTAGACCAGCATTGGGTTCTGGGGGCCCTTGTCAATTATTAGACTCCTTGTAAAGACAGTGGTAGAAGTGCTGAGTCATACCTCCACTGTCTGGCTACCATCGTTCACGATGACGCCACCCTATGATGATGACACATATACAGTGATTCTACCGACTCCAATGGCTTGATCGAGAAGATGTAATAACAATTGTGATGTCGAAGGTCCTGTGTTTGAACCCCATCAGAGACAAAGTTTCCCCCTCATTTCTAATGCTTTCCTTAATTCTCTTTTTACTCTTTTAGTATACTTACGGTGATGTTGTTTTTATTATATTATTATCTTAAATCGGTGCGTCTCTGATGATGTGTTCGTCTTGTTTACAGCGGATTACCCTAGGTAAATAGATGGGTACATCGATTAAGTAGATAATAATAGATAACATGAGTTGGTTAGGGGTATCTCGGGTAAATAGATCGCGGTAAAAATGAGTTCTGAGAAAGCTGAGTGGGGTAGAGCATATAGAATACTAGCGGGCTGTCGCTCGCTTTGCGGGCCGAGGCATGGCCGTGAAAGCAAAAAATCCTTTTTCGCCAATGGCAGGTGTTGTAGTGGGAATTTCGAAAAATCCCGTCTTATTGCACATCTAGACTTTAAGACAAAGCTACCTACCAAATTTCAGCTTCCTAGGACTTACGGTTTGGGCTGTAGAGCGATGATCAGTCAGTGATCAGTCAGTGACTTTGACATTTATATATTAAGATAGGTACCTTGCTTACACTGCCGAGGTTGTTTATTTAGGGGTATCTCGGATAAATAGATCGCGGTAAAAATGAGTAATAAGAAAGCTGAGGGGGTAAAGCAAATAGAATTTTATTCATAAGTTTTTTTCTTTTCTTTTTTAAAATATGAAAATCGCGTTTTGTATAAATGGACACGAAGTCGTAAAATTAAAAAAAAAAAATGTTTACTACTGCCGAGGTAAGACTGAAAACTCCCTCTTTCCTGGAGTTATGAATACTTTAATGAACAATCTATGTTGTACTCACTTACTTGATCTCATTGAGATAAATCGTTTTTTTTTTTTTTTTAAGTATACTCGCTAAGTAACTTCTGCAGTTATAAATAACTTTAATGGTTGAGGTAAATGTGTTTTTCCTGCTTATATGACGTACGTGATGCGTAGGTCATTAGAACACTTAAGATGAAATTAAGGTTTAGATACTAGGTTCTGATTTCATTTACGTATTCGGTTGGTATTGTTGTTGTTGAAATGTGTACCGGAGGGTGCGTATGGCTCCAGCCAACTTATTCATGATGGTCGTCCTGAACCACATATTTTATGTGCATCAACCATCATGAGGACTTGGACTTTTCTTTATAAGCCATTAAACCCTTAGAAAATGCAAGATAGCCTGGCTTGTAAGGGTTGGCTAGTCTGTTCTCTGTTTATAGTCCTCTAGCGAACAATCTGGTCTTCTCCCTGTTTAACGTCCTCCAGCCAGGTTGGTATTGTTGATTATATGTCTCTTATTACTATGTCCCGTTAGCTCAGTGGTAAAGGCGGCACTCTGTGAATCCAGATATTCCAGAGGTCGTGGGTTCGAAACCCAGCCGGGACATGATAAGTTATCTTGGGATTTTTAGCACATAATATACGTCTTGGTTTACTGCTGGAATAATTGGGACTATAGTCCTAATCGGGCATTATATATTATTATTATTAGATTGACTGGTTGGAATTCCATAAGAAAGCACCAATTATCACTACCAACCTCTATATTTAGAACTATTGTGACCAGTTAATTCTATTTTGGTTATAACGTCCTGATTTTAAGAAGTCAGGACGGTGGTTTAAGCTTCATTCTCTGGGAATCGTACCAGCTACCCCTCATTAACCTCACCCAGCCTTTGTAGGGACCGGAGATGCCAACCTCAATGTTTTGGAGGGAACAGAATTTTTTCGAAAAGTTGTCCCACCGGAAATTGAACTCGGGATCTCTGGACTACGGGCAGTAGTCACAACCATTACGCCACGGAGGCTGGTCGGGCACTATAAATTAGGCGATATTGTCTTCACTGCTCCGGTGGGGTAAACAAGGTGTATTTTTTTAATGATATGAATAGAATATGCGTCTAAGTGCATGTCTCTCGTAATCACCTCTCTATTTTTAATGACGTGACATCAAACTTCTCTATTTTTATTCTCTTTTTGTTTTGATTACCTGATGAAGTGATCAGTCTATATTGTTCGATATTCGACTGACGAGACTCCAAATGGTCTCATTATAGGTCTTCTGCTGAGTGGAATAATGGGACTTGTCAGTTTGAGAAGGCAGTATATAAATAACGCGTATTATATTTTTATGGCAATATCAAAAAAGCGTTATATTATTCTGGCAATGTGGCTTCGCTGGTCGTTGGCTCCAGTACAAGTAAAACTCATTTTCCTCGCGAGTATGTGGACCCGAACACCCAAGTACAGATCAAAAAAATTCCTGCCCCGCTGGGGATCGAACCCAGGTCACCATGCGTGCAATGCCATGAGCGTGTAAGAGCGTGCAATAGCGCTCTAACTCACTCTGCCACGTGACTTCTCCCAGTTTGGACTTTATTATAGTATTGTGCTAATGCATCGAAAACCTAACAATGGTTCTCATAAGCGACCGGTGATTTTCGCCAAGTCGGTAAATTTTCGCCGATGTTTGCGAAATCCTGGACGGAGAATAGCCACCTCGACCGTGCAAGTGAGTTGTTTTGCAAAAAAAAAATTCGCACTCAGCACGTCAAGAGAGTAATCAGGTCAGTTAACTTTGGAATGGTAATTAGCTTTCGTGCGTCAGATGATAGCTAGTGCGTCAATGCGTCAAGCTCAGACCATCAGCACGTAACCTCAAGTTTTTGTAGGATATTGTCCGTTTAATTTGATTATCATTTTCTTTTATTAAAAATAAATAAATAATAAGGTTCATTGTATTTTTGAATAATTACAATTTGTGGTTGGCCAGTTACATTTACAAAAATTACAATTTACAATAGAAGTTAAATTAATCAATATATAATTGCAAGCATATTTATTTTATTCCTATTGTTTAGCGAAAAAGATTAAGCTGAACAATAATAAAAAAAAACAATTAATAATAATATTTATGATGATATCGCCTTATGTACACTGCCCATCCCTAAGACTAATGAGTCCCATTATTCTAGCAGCCAAGACATGTTATTATGTGTTTCAAAATCCCACTTCGGACCTTTTTTTTTGGCTAGCAATTCGATTCTAAATTGGGTATTTCAGTGTTTCTTTTTTATTTTCTATCACCTATAAGGTATAGAAAGTATTGTTTTTGGTCGATTTTTTCTCTCGAAATTGAGCTGACAACATTTTTGGGCGTATGATTCAGAAAGACTTTCATTGATTCCAAAAAAAAATGATTTTTCTTTTCAAAGATTTTGTTTTGGTTGTTTACCATTGAGAAAATTTAAATTTTGCAACAGTATTTTTTTTACACATATTGGCAACATCGCATTTTGTTTTTTTACGGACCTATAAAAGTCACGTTACCCATACATACCTACTTTAACACTTTTAACATACTTTTATCTACGTATATGTTTTCCAAAGCCATAAGTTTCATATTACTCAATAGTCACTATTTTTCTTATATACTAAATATAAAAGAAGTTATATTTAGGTAAAATTAATTGAAAAGATGCAATTCTCTATCGGCCTACTTTTGATGTTAGACGCATGTAAACAGTAAATTATACTGATGAAATTTTATTATATGTATTTTGATATTTATTATTTATTATATCAATAAGGGTCAGACGTGTTTTCAAAGTTTATTTATGTATATTCATGACGACATTGGTGATTGATTGATATTTTTTACCTATTCAAATTTATGTTCTATATTTTTTTTTATTTTTTATTTAATTTGTTATTAATAGAACATAATTACGTACAAACAAGTAATTATAAAATTAACATACAAAATTTAGAACAACATAAACAAGAAAAAGATAAACAACGTAGATAAAAATAAAACTAAAGGGTCCTAACTTAAAGGGCGGGGTTATTGCCTGTTGCAATCTCTTCCACCCAACCCTTATGTACTACACATTCATAAGCACGTACTCTCAAATATATTATTCACCTTTGAATGACTCTCGAATATTGGCTCCTTGATAATATCGGATGTAATTAACTAATCAATGCGTCATAGAAGTGATGCAATATTTGCTTTTGAATATCTCCCGTTGGAGATTCTTGCATTTGTTCTCCTGATTTTTTTAAAGGTTTCTTTTATTTGTTAATTGATAAAAAGATGTGCAGGAAGGCCCACAATGCCCACATCCCCTAGATACAGCTTTGTAGCCTTACACGTTACATTTAATTTGTCTGTGTGTTTTCGACACCAAATGGTTCTCTAAGATGTGTAGTATGATATTGTGTATCTTCTTATCTATGGGGAGAGCTAATATCTCTATGATAACACCTATTGTCTGTCCCGGTAGCTCACTGGTAAAGGCGGCACTCTGTGAATCCAGATGTCGCGGGTTCGAAACCCAGCCGGGACAGACAAGTTATTCTCCCTTTTGGGATTTTTACCACGTAATAATACGTCTTGGGCTTACTGTTTAAATAATGGGAATAATTGGACTTAATAGTCCTAATGGGGCAGTTTAAATGAGGCGATATTATTATTATTATTGCTATCATGGGACTTTGTTTAGACTGTGAGAGTAAAGGGACTCTTTAGTCTCATTCTTGCAGGATGAAGAGTATAGTATTGTACATACATCTATACATGTATGAGTCCTTATACAGGGCGTTCTCTACACCACGGCCGATTTGTTTGATAGTTTATAAAAATAATATAAATACAAACCCCTCGAGTGTACCGGCAATAGTTTTTTTAAAACCTATAACAGGCGCACCCTATATATTTCCAATGCCCGAGACATGATACATGGACACTGTAGCAGAGATATTACACTCTCGGATCAGTGGCATAATTATATTAATCTCGACACAGCTTTGTGCTCAACTTATTAGATCATAATAATCATATCAACCTCGAAAGATAATAATAATAATAATAATTATGATAAGCATCATCATCAATAATAATCAGCAGTATTATTATACATACTCGTATAGTTCTTATTATTTGTTGTGGAAATGGCCTTCCTATACATCAGGCCAACTGGACTGTGTCTCTCCTCGTATGTTTTTCGTTGCATGATAGTCTACGGTTGCCGTAGGCGGTGACCTGTGAGAAAATGGGACACTCTCTCGCAGTGCTATAGGGGAGTGTGGCCATAAGTCGTGACCTGTGAGGAAAATGGGACACTCTTGCAGTGCTGTGAATAATTTTCTTCTCATGTTACATATACATTTTTTCTTTTTTAAAATATGACAATACTTACAATTTTTTGACATTACATTTGTTTTACTATTTTTCTAACAATATTTACTCATTTTGTGACATCATTACAAAATTTCTGATATTATTACATTTGTTTTTACAATCTTTACAATTTTACTGACAATATTCATATTTTGTTTGACAATATAAATTATTATTATTATTATTAAACATATTAATTTTTCTGTCAATATTTTATACTTTTTTTGTCAATATTTACCCTTTTTCTATGAATACTTCCCACTTTTCTGTCGATATTTACATTTTTTCTATGAATATTTCCCACTTGTCTGTCAATATTTACATTTTTTCTATGAATATTTCCCACTTTTCTTTCAATATTTACATTTTTTCTATGAATATTTCCCACTTTTCTGTCAATACTTACATTTTTTCTATGAATATTTTCCACTTTTCTGTCAATATTTAAAAAAAAAATCTATGAATATTTCCCACTTTTCTGTCGATATTTCTCATTTTCCCGTCAATATATACTATTTTCTGACAATATTTCTCACTTTCCTGACAATATTTCTCACTTTTCTGACACTATCTCATCCGCTCCGTGTTACAGAGTACAGAGTCATGGCGCTCCTCCATGTGCCCCTCTTCCCCCAGCAAGAAGTTCAAGCGGAAAGAAGACAACTCCCTGCTCAAGTTCCTCGCCCTGGTAAGTCGCGGGTCCTGGGTTCGATTCATTCATGAGCAAAATTTTTTTTCTTAATTTTTTTTTTATATTATGATAAGAGATACCAGAGGTCGCGGGTTCGAAACCCAGCCAGGACATGACAAGTTATCCTCCCATTTGGGATTTTTAACACATAATAATATGTCTTGGGCTTGCTGCTGCAATAATGGGACTTTAATAGTCCTAATCGGGCAGTATATAAATAAGGCGATGTTATTATTATTATTATATTTTTTTTTTTTTTTTCATAACCATTTTTAAATTCATTGAATGAATAATTACTAAAATACAATATTATATGATAAGGAAAGTAGAAATTCAATTTGGGTTTGACGTCGCTTTGAACCGCATGGTCTCATACCACGACAGGGGTGTTACCCGCAATTCGCGAGAAACTCACAAACCTGCTACCCATATTAACCTCACCGAACCTGGTTTGGGCCGGAATGCCATCATCACGAAGTCTTCACCTAGCTGGACGTTGCTTAACTTCGGTGATCCTACGAGAATCGGTGCATTCAACGCGCCATCGACGCTGGTTAGACTTGCATTTATTCTCATGAATCGATTCTTACAATCCAGTTCAAGTTTCTTCTCATACTCATTACCCTAAATAGTGTGCACCAAGGCTGGGGCAGCCAGTGCATTTACACCAAGATCATGAAGAGTGCATCTACATATTTACTGTATTTATCTGTTCATTTACATCTACATATACAGGGTGTCCTTGTTTTAATCCAACTCAAACTCTGTCTCTCTCCTCTCACAGACAATCTCTCTCTCTTTCTTCTCTCACACACACACACACCTCTCTCTCTCTCTCTCTCTCTCTTTCTTTCTCTCACACACACACACCTCTCTCTCTCTCTCTCACGCACTCTATCTATCTCACTCTCTCACACACACTCTCTCTCTCTCTCTCTCTCTCTCTCCTCATAAGTTATTTTATATTAGCTTATAGGAGATGTCATATTTGTAAATTTAAAATTGTTATAAAAAAATAAAAAAAAATCAAATCAAAATCTATCTATCTATCTCTCTCTCTCTCTCTCTCTCTCTCTCTCTCTTCCCCCCCCTCTTTCTCTCTCACTCTCATTCTCACTCTCACTCTCACTCTCACTCTCACTCTCACTCTCACTCTCACTCTCACTCTCACTCTCACTCTCACTCTCACTCTCACTCTCACTCTCACTCTCACTCTCACTCTCACTCTTACTCTCACTCTCACTCTTTCTCTCTCTCTCTCTCTCTCTCTCTCTCATACACACACCACACACACACACACACAATCTCTCTCTCTCACACACTCTCACTCTCTCATACACCACACTCTCTCATACACACACACTCTCTCTCACTCATTCTCTCTCACACACAGTATCTCTCTCTCTTTCTCTCTCTTTCTCATATACACACACACACCACACACACACTTGGCACCGTCTGTAGACGTGGGGAGACCTTGGCCAAATTCTCAAGCCAGCAATTCATTCGCGAAATAGACGACTCATCATGAATGTGTCACCTGTTTGTGCAAATTACGAATCCGCATTTGCTCCTCTGTGAGATGGAATAGATTATTTGTATAATAAAAAAGTTGTCATATTTGTGTTAATAATAATAATAACATCGCCTTATTTATGCTGCCCGATTAGGACTATTAAGTCCCATTATTCCAGCAATAAGCCCAAAACAAATTATTATGTGGTAAAAATCCCAAATGGGAGGATAACTTGTCATGTCCCGGCTGGGTTTCGAACCCGCGACCTCTAGTATCTCTGGTTTCAGAGAGTGCGACCTTTACCACTAAGCTACCTGGATAGACATAATCACATTAATCACACACAACAACATATACACACACTTTCGTGATAACTCAAACTTGCTTTACCCAATTCTTGCTTAACCTGGGACTTGAACCACCGACCTCCAGATTACAAGTCTGCCGTCTTGTCGATCAAGCTACTGAGGTCGGTAACATATTAAAATGTTGGCATGAACAAGAGGCATGGCCATTTCTTGTACAACTGGGCGAGACAAAAGACTTAGTGGCCGTAAAAGATGCACTCAAATCATTGTTTTATTGTTTGTTTTTCAAAGCGACTTGCTTCCGCGGTCATTGTTTGTTGTTGTTTTTTATTACCTATTTTTTTGTTGTTTCTTGGCTATTGCAGGCAATGAAACGTGTCTCATTATTCACATTTTTGTTATTCTATTAATTTTGGTCATTCCTGGCCATTAAAACGCATGACCAGCAGCAACATGCAGAGTTTAATAATTGCCAAAACGTGGGGTGTGCTTGAGGGCCATAACAATGAAAGAGTCAAAATAACATTTATGCTATGACGAGCTGTTTTGGCGTACTTTTCAACGGTACCATTTCTTTTTTAATATTTATACAGGGTGTCCATAAAGTCTGGACCCACCCCCCTATCTCGGGAACCACTTAAATATCGAAAAACTCCAAGACACCTATCTCTTCGATTGTAGGGGGATTAATTTTAAGCTAAAAAAATTGCCTACACGGCCCCAGTCAGGCTGGGCAATCTGGGCATAGACCAACTTTAAAATCCTAAATAGAATGGTATGTCTTGTGGTATATTGTTTTAAAGGTCTTATTGAGAGAAGTTCATTACAACAAATTTAGTGAGCTACAACTTACCGTTCTCGAGATACAGGGTCGGACGTCCTGCGTAATATCCATATATTTTGACCTATAACTCGTTAACCGTAAATTATGGAGAAAATTTTTCTTGTTAATAATAACTCCTTATCACAAGACCTTTCGAACAAGACCTATCACAGGTTACAAGTCCGCCGCCTTATCGATCAAGCTAGTGAGGTCGATAGATAATAATAATAATAAATCACATCTTTCCCGTCGTGTTCCAGAATGCTCTCGAACTGACAGCGCCGGCGTCCGACATTCTCCTCCGCTCGGGCGGCGGCGGGCACACCACCGGCTCCGTGATGGCTCCCTGCCCCCCCGGCGGCGGCGTCCCCGACGAGTGCCCGCCCCCCGCCACCCCCCCCGCCGCCAGTCACCCGCCCGGCTCCCCCCGCTGGTTCCAGCTGTCGGGACACCCGGACTGCTTCGCCCCCGCCGGCCCCGGCACCATCTGGAAGAAGTGTAGTGGCGGCGGGGAGCGAGATGTGTATGAGGCGCTGGGGCGTGAGGCGGACCTCAGAGATATAGTTCCTAGGTGAGGCCAGCTTTTAAATAAATAAATAAACCTTTATTTGGAACATAAATTATTACATACATCAAAATTAATACATATATCAGAACAACTGGTTCCAATTCAGCTTATTTGCTGAGGTACTCTTTTAAGGCCAACTTATAAGTTATTAAAATTAACCTTGTTACTTAAAAAAAAAAGAAAAATAATAATAATAATCGCATCACAGAAGTCCGTCATTCTCTCCACAACATCTATTATCCGTAAATGTCTCAATATCAATTAATTTATGTACATGTTGTTTTTAAAACCTATGTATGTATGTATACCTCAAATAAATTAGTGAAATCTTTGAATCATAAAAACACTCTTTAGTGGAAGGTATACTTACGGTAGGTATGCGAGTACTCTTTAGTGGAAGGTAGGTACCTGTGTACTTACGTAGATATGTATAAGAACTTCGAAACATACTTATATGACGATAGTATAAATGTGTTTCTTTGTGTTATTATATGACAATTTTTAGTGGGTAGCGCAGAATTATAGGACTTTTCCATATCTTTAATATACTACGAGTATAATCTTATTTTTATTAAGAAGAAATATAAACAAGAAAAAAAGATGAACAACATGGATAAAATATTGTATACAGATGTTCTAACTAAAGGGCGGGGTTATTGCCTATTAAAAAAAATGAGTGTTTCACAGCCGTTTTTATTTCGTAGCCATGAAACAGGAGCTACTGTAGACGCTTGTGGTCTGTGTTGTAGCCTACCCATCCCGTAGTATGCCTACCCTCTGATGGGCGAGAAGTGACACAATACTTCCCAATTAGGTGCTGGGTCAACACGAGCCCACCGGAAGGTATCCCTTACAAACAATATTGTAACCAAATTGAGATTACAAATTTTTGTCGGCGCGGGGGTTCGAACCCGGGACCTTCCGCATGGCAAGCGAGTGCTTAACCACTGAGCTAATCGCGCGCTCACGACCTATGACAATCTCTTCCACCCAACCCTCTCTCACCAAATTCCCTCTCCTCCTCTCAGATACCTGGGCGAGGTGGAGTACAACGGGCAGACGTTCATCGAGCTCCAAGATCTTCTGCACGGCTTTCGAGATCCCCAAGTAATGGACATCAAGATGGGCACGCGCACCTTCCTCGAGTGCGAAGTTCAGAACACCTCCGCCAGGACTGATCTCTACCAAAAAGTAAGTCCAAAATCTGTGCTCACTCACTCGTTGAACGACTCACTTAGTGAGCGGCTCACTTAATGAGTGATTCCCTTGCTGACCGACTCACTTAATGAGCGACTCCCTTGCTGACGACTCACATATTTATCCCATAACAAAAAGTAAGTCCAAAATCTGTACTCACGCGTTTTAACGACTCACTTAATGAGTGAATCCCTTGCTGACGACTCACATATTTATCCCATAACAAAAAGTAAGTCCAAAATCTGTACTCATTCGTTGAACGACTCACTTAATGAGTGAATCCCTTGCTGACGACTCACGTATTTATCCCATAACAAAAAGTAAGTCCAAAATCTGTACTCACTCGTTGAACGACTCACTTAATGAGTGACTCCCTTACTGACGACTCACGTATTTATCCCATAACAAAAAGTAAGTCCAAAATCTGTACTCACGCGTTTAACGACTCACTTAATGAGTGACTCCCTTGCTGACGACTCACATATTTATCCCATAACAAAAAGTAAGTCCAAAATCTGTACTCACGCGTTTAACGACTCACTTAATGAGTGACTCCCTTGCTGACGACTCACATATTTATCCCCTAAAATATATAAGACCTGTTTGACACTGTTGGAGTAAAGGGACTTTTCAGTCTTACCTTGGCAGTATAAACAAGGTATATTCTATTCTATTCTATTAATGAGTGATTCCCTTGCGGAACGACTCACTTAATGAGTGACTCCCTTGTTGACGACTCACTTAATGAGTGATTCCCTTGCTGACCGACTCACTTAATGAGTGATTCCCTTGCTGAACGACTCACTTAATGAGGGATTCCCTTGCGGAACGACTCACTTAATGAGTGATTCCCTTGCTGAACGACTCACTTATTGAGTGATTCCCTTGCTGACGACTCACTTTGTGAGTGATTCCCTTGCTGACGACTTACTTAATGAGTGATTCCCTTGCTGACCGACTCACTTAATGAGTGATTCCCTTGCTGTCGACTGACTTAATGAGTGATTCCCTTGCTGATCGACTCCCTTAATGAGTGATTCGCTTGCTGACGACTCACTTAATGAGTGAATCCCTTGCTGACGACTCACTTTAATATTAACAACTTTGGCCGTATTATAAAAGAGGATTAGAATTAATCCTAATGGACACTATCCCTTAACTTGAGCTATAGCACGCTTTATCCTCCATGAGATATTTTTTCTTTTTTTTTAGTCAACTCTTTGAATCGAATCGCTTGAATATTCCAAAAGAGTTGAATATCCTGATTCTAATCAACGTTCTCTACTCCGCCAGATATCAGACGCAATCGCCCTTTTTAAAAAATAGAATCGAGTGATTCGAAAACGATTCCTTTTTGAGCCGACTCTTTGAATCGGCGGAATCGAATCGCGTGACTCGAATATTCCGAAAGAGTCGTCGAATATCCTGACCCTAATCCGTCTGACTGGGGGACTATAAAAGAGGGAGTAGACCAGCAGTCTGGCTGGGGGACTATAAACAGGGAGTAGACCAGCATTGGCTTGGTTCTGGGGGCCCATGTCAATAATTAGCTTCCTTGTAAAGACAGTGGTAGAAGTGCTGAGTCATTCCTGCACTGTCTGGCTACCATCGTTCACGATGACGCCATCTTATGATGATGAATCCGTATGTTCTATTCTCCGTCAGATGTTAGCCGTAGACCCGCAGGCGCCCTCGTCGGAGGAACACGAGCTGAAAGCGGTCACCAAACTGAGGTACATGCAGTTCAGAGAGAAACAGAGCAGCACGTCCAGCCAGGGGTTCAGGATAGAAGCTATGAAGGTAAGTGTATACTTGGGACAGAAGCTATGAAGGTGAGTGTATAATTATTAGGATAGAAGCTATGAAGGTGAGTGTATAATTAGGACAGAAGCTATGAAGGTGAGTGTATAATTAGGATAGAAGCTATGAAGGTGAGTGTATAATTAGGACAGAAGCTATGAAGGTGAGTGTATAATTAGGATAGAAGCTATGAAGGTGAGTGTATACTTGGGACAGAAGCTATGAAGGTGAGTGTATACTTGGGACAGAAGCTATGAAGGTGAGTGTATACTTGGGACAGAAGCTATGAAGGTGAGTGTATACTTATTAGGATAGAAGCTATGAAGGTAAATGTCTTACAGTGGAAATACAAATGAACTTTCTTTTTATATCAACACTAGCGGGCTGTCGCCCGCTTTGCGGGCCGAGGCATGGCCGTGAAAGCAAAAAATCCTTTTTCGCCAATGGCAGGTGTTGTAGTGGGAGTTTCGAAAAATCCCGTCTTATTGCACATCTAGACTATAAGACAAAGCTACCTACAAAATTTCAGCTCGCTAGGTATTACGGTTTGGACTGTAGAGCGATGATCAGTCAGTGGTCAGTGACTTTGACATTTATATATTAAGATGAACTAGAGAATACACTGGATACATACATGAGCGCGCGATTAGCTCAATGGTTAAGCACTCGCTTGCCATGCGGAAAGTCCCGGGTTCGATCCTCCGTGCCGACAAAAATTTATACTCTTAACACGTTCGTTACCGAACGGCCATATGTGGATGTTTTTGTGTTTTTCTTTGGGACCGAAACACACATGTGGCCGTTATCAAAATTTTAACGAGGGACCGGACATCCATATATGGCCTTTTTGAGGTAGGTTGTTAGTATTAGAACAGATATAGGATCGATTCTTGTACAAATACGATGCCAAATATGCAAAAAAATCATTTTGGTACCAGGATGCATCAGCGACTTTACCGCCTGGTCCCTACGTAAAACTTGAAAAAATTGGCTTGGTAACGAACGTGTTAATATGGTTACAATTGTTTGTAAGGGATACCTTCGGTGCTCTCGTGTTGACTCAGCACCTAATTGGAAAGTATTGTGGCACTTCTCGCCCATCAGAGGGGAGACATACTACGGGATGGGCAGGCTACAACACAGACCACAAGCGTCTACAGTAGCTCCTGTTTCATGCTTACGAAATAAAAAAGGCTGTGAAACACTCATCTTAAAAAAAAAAAAAATGGTCTGGCTCAAAGGCTGGGTGAGGTAGCATGCTGCTCTCCCATCTCCAGTCTATTCACCAGTTTGGTTCCCAATTCTTGAATAAATCTATTGGTTTCCTCAAACACATTAGAATGTCAAACACTTAACACACTAAACCCAATAGGCACACAGAACCACAGTACCTAGACACGGAACCCCATTCAGAGAACCATTGTGTCTAACACGGCCAGCCTTGAGTTTTCCACCACCTCAGACACTCAGCTAAGTTCCCCTGACAAGTGATTGACACCGAGACAATACCCGGCCACGCTCAGCGTTGCTTAACCTACGCAATGCCCACCCCCTCAACAGAAGTTGATTTAACGCCTTATTAAACTGGCAAGCTTTTTACATCATTGGCAAACTGAAGTGTGTTATTTAATTGATTCAACCCTTGACACCGTTTACATTAGAAAAAAAGAGTTCTCTCAATTTTTTTCTCTCTCTTTTATCACTCTTTTTCTGTCTACCTCTCTCTTTTCTTATCACTCTTTTTTTTCTTTCTCTCCACACACACATTTTATCACACTTTTTCTCTCTGTCTCTCTCTCTCTCTCCTTTATCACTCTTTCCTCTTTCTCTCTCTCCTTTTCTCTCTCTCTTTCTTTTTATCTCTCTTCTTCTTTTTCTCTCGCTTTTTCTTTTTTATCTCTCTTTCTCTTTTTATCTCTCTTTTCCTTTTTCTTTTTCTCTCTCTTTCTCTTTTTTATCACTCTTTCTCTCTCTTTTTCCCCTCTCCTTCTCTCTCTCTCTTTTTCTCCCTCTCTCTCTCTCTCTCTCTCTCTTTCTATCCCCATCTCTCACTCACACACTCACTCAAAAACAACTCAATAAAAGCTCAGTCCTATGTATGTAGGTTTGTGCAACAATAATAAAATTATTGTTTAGAATTCAGAATCCATTCACACAAGACGCTAGTATATGTTTCCTACCAATCATACTGTGTGGATCAGAAATGAGCATGTGTCACCTCACGTTTCAATTGGTATAAAAAAGTCAACCGACCTCAGTAGTTTGATGGAGAAGGCGGCTGACTTGTAACCTGGAGGTCGGTGGTTCAAGTCCCGGTTTCAGCTTAGATTTGGTAAAGCGAGTTTCAGTAGTTGTGATATCACGAAAGTGATTGACACAAATATAAAAAAACACAAAATACTTTATTTTTAAAAAGGTGTAACAAAGTCATTCTGAAAAGAAGTAGTTTATATGAAAGTAACAAATTATAAAAATGATAAAAGCACCAAAGGAAATGTAACTGATAACAATAATACACGGAAACTTCGTACATACAGATACGCAGAATTTTCCGATGGTGCAAGAATTATATGGACGCCCAGATCCTGTCATGCCCAATGACATTTTTTTGGTTTTCAGATTTTTTTTCTTGCTGAAATTCATTATTCAAGACGTGGATTTTTACAGTCCCAATTGCTGAGAATCGCACCAGCTATTACGTAAAATATCCTCACTCGGTCTAGGTTGGGCCCCCAAAAACCAACCTCACATACATATCACATGTTAATTTCTTGAATGACAACGAATTTTTACTTTTTTCAACTTTAAAAGGTATAGAAAGTATTGTTTTCGGTGCATTTTTTAGAAATTGAGCTGATAAAATTTCTGAATTAGAATTAGAATTTCTGAATTTGGTAATCAGGAGAATTAGAATCTCCTGATCACCAAAAAAAAAAAAAAATAATATTCTCATATTTGTTAATCACTTTCGTGATATCACAACTACTCAAACTCGCTTTACTAAATCTACGCTGAAACCGGGACTTGAACCACCGACCTCCAGGTTACAAGTCCGCCGCCTTATCGACCAAGCTACTGAGGTCGGTTAAAAAAAAAATTACCAACCCGGGGATTCGAACTCGTGACCTCGGGTCGAGAAGCAGAGGTGTGAACCACTGCACCACGGAGGGTACACCCTGTGAGGAGGAAAGTTTCGCATCACTTCCTCATGGCTAAGCCAGGCAGGGGACCTTGAGTGCCAGCACAATGTATTCTGTCCTATATCTACAGGGTGTCTCAGATTTTAAATATATAGAAATTTTCAGAATCCAGTAGTCATCGTGGCAGAGTGAGTTAGCGCGCTAGGCATTGCACGCATGGTGACCTGAGTTCGATTCCCAGCGGTGCAGGAACTTTTCTGCTCTATACTTGGATGTTCGGGGTCCACTCAATGCCTCGTGAGTAAAAATGAGTAGTTACTCGTTTGAGTAACGACCAGTGGCGGCATTACCAGAGTAAAAATAAATTAATGTAATAGATAACTCATACCTCGTGAGGAAAAATGAGTAGTTACTCGTATGAGTAATGACCAGTGGCGGCGTTACCAGAGTAAAAAGAAATTAATGTAATAGAATAATTCGGAAAGGCTCTTAGTAATGCTGCGCTACCCACAAAATTTGTGAAGAGGTCTTGTGCTTCACCACAAATAAAATCATACACACACAATTTTCAGAATCCATTCTAGGGGGGATTCCAAGAGTAAGGGCGGAATTAATAGACGTTTTTGTAATACCTCTGTGGCGCTAAGTCACGGATTGCGTAGTATAGTATAGTAGTGCTTTATTTAGACTGTCGGTTCGAGACAGGAAGTCTTATTACGCTAACAGTTTAAGCGTACTGTGTAAGATAGGGAAAACCGATCCTAAGCAATGACTTAAGTTATCGATGTTGTCTATTAATTTCGCACTAAAAGAAACTCATATCATTTTTCGAAAAATGTCGTCGATTGGAGGAGGGAGTCAGGGAGATACACACAAAATAAAACTCAGATTTGAATGCAAATAGGTAAAAAATGTTAGGTACCTATTTTATCTACCCGGAAAATTTACTTAATTAGTAATCATATTATAGAAAAACATGAGAACCATTTTCACTTCTTTTCAACAAGTTCAAGTAAATTTTCAGGTAAAACTTTTTTAGACTGAATTTTTTTATTATTCTTTTTTTCCTCTTTTTTCGTAAAATTCCGCAGTACAATTTCAGTCTTAGAATGTCTCCTGGAGTTGATTCTAAAATTTTCCAAAAAATAACATGGACACCCTGTATATCTCATAGAAGTTTATATACATTATATACTGTTCCATATATCACATACAATTCCATGTATTTATCTGTTTGTATCTCATACACTTTGTTCCATCTCACACAATCAAATTTGAAATCTGATTGTGTGAGATGGACTCGTGTTTTAATGTTAAGTATATTGCGAATATTAAAAAAAAGTTATCATATTTGTGTTAATCACTTTCGTGAATTCACAACCACTCAAACTAGCTTGATCGTCAAGGCGGCGGACTTGTAACCTGGAGGTCGGTGGTTCAAACCCCAAGTTTGGCAAAGATTTAGTAAAGCGAGTTTGAGTAGTTGTGACATTACGAATGTGACCAACACAAATATGATAACTTTTTATCAAGGTCGAAATCACGAGACGTCTTTGCTAATTCTGTGCACCTAGATTTTGATTTTGCGCATTGTTTTAAATGGGGAAATGGAAGGTCGAACCTGTGACCTCTATATTGTTCATTAATTTCCCCCTAAGACTCATAAATAATTTGTTTAAGACTTGAAAAATAAAACAAATAATTAAATAAATCAAAATCCCCTCCTCTCTAATTTTGAAATATATCGCATATCATGAATTTACTGCCCAACTGAACTCAAAAAAATATAGTGTGTATCAGAAAAGTGTGTCTTTTTTATTTATTTATTTTATTTTGTTTTAACAAAATAAAAAACCACTTTTTAACCACTTGTTATATGGGCCGTTTTAGGGGGGGTCAAGTCGATAACAAAAAGGGCGAAAGTGCTTCATAAGGGAGATACAGTTAACCCTCCTGTGGCCGCCCCTGAGAGTGCAATGACCTCGATTTTCATCATCAAAATAACGGCAATGACCATCAAAATAACGGCGGCATCTTGTATTGGGAGTCGATTTTTTTCCGCGTTTCAATAACTCTAACAGGTAAGGCGAAATTCAAAATCTTAGATTTTTAAAGAACCTTTAGAGGCGTGTATCTCCCTTATGAAGTACGTGCACCCTTTTTGTAATAGACCCCCCCCCCCCCCCCAAAAAAAAGGTCCATATAACACGTGGTTATAAAATAAAGGCACACTTTTCTGAAACACACTGTATATGAGACTGTCAAAACTCTGGTCGGTTTAAATAGATTACGATTGTCTGTCTGTACTGTGTATAATTGTATAGTATACCTATCGAAAATTTAAATAATCAATATTAAAAACTAGCTTTCTGTCATAAGAATTATTAGAGAGAAAGTATATTTATTTATATACGGCTGTCTGGACATTTTTTTTTTAAACAAGATTTTTACAAGATTTCAAGTTAAAGGTGGAGCATTTTTATCAACATTTTTTTTTTTTTTTTAAATTTGTTTGGTTAATGGAATAAGTGGTAGTTGAGAATATGAACTGAATCTTTCAAGATTTTTAAACTCATATCAATGATCTTCTTATTGGGGATTCCCAGATCACGCAACACTGAGAAGGTGAAAGAAGGTATTGCACCTCGTGCTCCAAATAAAAGTCCTATCACCTTGAACTTGTTGGCTTCTATTTGATATCTACGAGCAAGATCCCCAATACACGGCTCGTAAATGGATTTCTTTTCTCTGTCCACTTCATCAGCTTGAGAAGCATTTTTTTCAAATCTTACTGTTGGGTCAAGAATGAGCACTTGACTAGAATCTGATTTCACAGCAATAATATCGCAACGACGAGTTGAAGAGTCATCCGAGAGACAGCTGATTTCCTCATCAACATTCCATCCAAGGTGGCGCATTTCACTTGCAATAGTGGACCTCACGGTGTGGTGGCGAGTATTTCCGAGGAGCCCACTCTTGCGGCAGGAACCAAGTACATGGGGGAGGGTTTCTATCTCTGTGCAGCCAGAGTGGCGACACAGGGTTGTACCAGTGGTCCTGCCGGGAATTGCTCGAACTCCGGCAATATTTGCTGACATCTTGAGGGCTGCAGTCCATTCACTTGAAGATAGAGTTTGTTTATCATAAATATAAATACAAAAATACACAGACAAAAATACATAAATAATACATAAAAGTAAAATATCTAATCTTAATTTAGATTGTAATTTTATAAAATCAATATTAAAAAAACCAATAATCCTTAGAATAAAATAATCATTTAGTAAAATAGAATCCCAATTTTGATGATAATCTTATAATAATCTGAAAATTAACCAATAACCATAATAATAATAACACTCATTAGTGGAAGGTAAGCACCAGGCGAGGTTAATGCTCAAAGCATTTTCTACCACCTAAACCCTAAGACTCTTATTATTATGTGGTCACAAACTCAAATTAAATGAGGAAAAATTCATGCACTGGGTGGGATTCGAACCAACGGATCCCTACGCTACCTGGATTACCAGACTAGCGCGTTAACTACTTGACTACCAGCGCAACCATAATCAAACACCTCGGCCGAGGTGTGAAGAACGCCTATACAAAGAAAGAGACAGCCCGGCAGAGTGTAAGGTTACGGAAAACATAGTTCCCATGCATTTCATGTACTTTCAGCCAGCGAAAAGTGCAACATGAATTTCAAAAATTGCGATTTTTATTGCAGAAATGGGCTCTACGTTGAAAAATAAGTTGATTTGACTCTTCGTTTGATTTCCTAGGCCACCGGAACCCTATTTTCGAGACCCCCCAACAATCGTGAAAGACATGAAAAGATTCATAATTTTTTTTTTTTTCTGTTTTTTTTTTTTCATACGGATCCTTTGAGACCCGACTTCGTGTCTTTAACTTGGCACTGAAGATTAAGTGAGGTGTCTAAAGTGATCAAGATATAATGGAGATGAGCCCGGACCAAAAAAAAATTCTAAATTATAAGCGGGCGGCCCATTTGGGCGGCCTCGGGTTTTGGGAGCTCAAATCGGAATTGAAGGATAATACTAGTCTTAAGTGGTATCAAATGAAAGATCTTGATGAGCAGATACCAAATTTATTGATTTTATTCCTTCATCCGGTCCACTGGGTGGCACCTGGTGGCCTTTTCATTTTCTTTGGCGGATAGGTACCTTCGAATCCTTAGCTTAGTGGTCAGATCTTGGCCAGTATGTATTTTTCGAGATGACCTCGCTCTCTCTCTCTGCAATATTTTAATGTTTAAGTTTCCAAGTATTAATTTAGTTCATTTTCCGTCCGTTTCTTTAGAAGATAACTTTGTCTATTGGTAGCATGCTCGACCTGCCACCCAGTCAGCATGGGTTCGAATACTGGCGGGGACGAAATTTTTTAGCTCTATATTTTCAATTTGGGCTTAACGTTGTTTTGTTTTTCCGATCTTTATATTTGATCTTCATGACGACCCTATTACCCTCGCGATGAAATTTTTAGTAGTTGCAGAATAAATTGGACAATGACCTGTGGCGGCATTACGAGATTGATTTTGGACAATCATGGTTGGATGGAGATAAAATATGATGAATTAGCTCTCATAATGTCGATGCTACTCACTAAAAGTTGTGACAAAGTAGTGAATTTGGCCAAGTGGGTAGCAGGTAGCATACTAGGCTTGCACGCATGATGACTTGGGTTCGATCACCTTCAGGGAAGTTTTTTTTCTCTGTCCATTATGTCCAGGGTACACTCATACCTCGTGAGGTATTGATAAGGGACGTCACCACCGAGTTCTCTCCCGCTCATGGTTTTATCAACACCACATTGTCTCCCGTCGCGTCGCTTGCATTTTTACCTGATTTTATACCTAAATAGTTTAGGCATAAAAATTATAATCGAAACACCTAGGAATCATTGATATAGACCTGAGGCATGGCCTTCTATGTATTTTTCCTAACCCTATGATAAACCCAAGGCATGGCCTAGATATTTACCTAACCCTACTATAAACCCGAGGCATTGCCTTCTATGTATTATCCCTAACCCTACTATATTCCTGAGGCATGGCCTTCTATGTATTTTACCTAACTCTACTATACACTGAAGGCATTGCCTTTCATTAGTTAGATATTTAAAAGATTTCCTTATTAAAGGCCGATTCTTATATAAAAATGATAATTTTATAGTTTTCATTTTCTTAAATACCTAATGTAAAAAAGCATGGTCTTATTTTCGGGAGAGATACTCGTGGTGACCCCTGTAACAAGCCGGAGAGAATTCGGGTAAGAAAAGATCAACGGGAGAGAACTCATTACCTCACCTTGATAAGGTGATTACAAATTAATTTCTTTGGCATTTGTAAATCCAGGTGTTTTAGTGTCCCTCATAGGAGGCTCCGAGGTCTATTTAGCATTGAAAGATAAACCTAATCATGTTGAGTATAGAATAAAAAAGTCTTGCATTGCAAATTTATATATTATTTACTCACTTTAGGGACTCAGGGGGCCAAATCTGTGATCCAAATACATATTGACCTTAGAAAAATTAAATACGTACTGCTAAAACTATATCTTAAAAAAAAGACAACTTGGTACATTCACATTTTCCCAGCTTATTTACTTTTGTTATTCATAATGTTTCAGTAGTGTATGAACCTATATTTTCGTACAAAAAGAACTGATATCCCCCAAAAAACACCACTTCGTGGTTAAAAAAAGAAGAACGCCTCACTCAAAAGAATGATTATAATTAGCTAAAAATAAATGATATCAAATTGAGAACACCTTACCACCTTTCTTTCTATATCTCTGCACTCCTCTCTGAATTTATTCCTCTTATGTTTATCTTTCTTTATCCTTTCTAGGGGTCATCCCAAACTTGATTTCTCTTTAAATTTACTTGTTGCACGGCAATAAAAAATGGCGGTCGCGGTGTAATTTTCTCGATTCAAATCAAGTAAGTTCAGAAAAATCATACTCCGACCGCCATTTTTTATTGCCGTGCAACAAGTAAATTTAAAGAGAAATCAAGTTTGGGATGACCCCTAGAAAGGATAAAGAAAGATAAACATAAGAGGAATAAATTCAGAGAGGAGTGCAGAGATATAGAAAGAAAGGTGGTAAGGTGTTCTCAATTTGATATCATTTATTTTTAGCTAATTATAATCATTCTTTTGAGTGAGGCGTTCTTCTTTTTTTAACCACGAAGTGGTGTTTTTTGGGGGATAATAATTTAAAGAATTCTAATCCGAATTTTGTTGTTAATAATAATAATAATAATAATAATATCGATAGAAAAAAAATCAATATTAAAAAAAAAGGATTTATGATAATTAGATCGAAATAATCAATAAACCAAATGGAATCGACCACAGTCTAATCTCGCTGTATGGGATTACGCCTCAGGAGATAATTAGCCTGCAAATTCCATACCAGAACACCTTTTCCTAATACCAAAACCCGCTAATTATTTATCCGGCTGGGATTACCGGGTGCACCGGTGGTCAAGTGGTTAACGCGCTAGTCTGGTAATCGTCCAGCCAGGTTAGGACTTGGATGGGTGAGCATTGAAATTCAAGCCATTGTTATTATTATTATTTAACACTTTATTAATTAGACATATATACAACACAGATAATTACAAATTAATATACAGTATAAGAGAAGTAAAAAGAGAAGAAAAAAAAAACGAACACAATACTTCCGATTTCTAATATTAGAAATTTCTCGGAAGTAAAAGAAAGAAAAAATAAATATATACATAATATATGTCCTAACTAAAGGGCGGGGTTATTGCCTTTGACAATCTCTTCCACACAACCCTTATGCTGGCTTTTCGCGACCCACTCTCTTCCCTATGAACACGTGAGTCTGGCATTTTTGGCCCAACCCAGGCTGACTGAGGTTAATCCCCGTCTTCTTCACAGTTTTTAACTTTGAAGACGGGTATACCTTCCTATTATTTCGTCAAATGAATAGAAATGTTGTTTAAAAAAATGTGGGTAGCAGGTTTGTGAGTTTCCTGCGAAAGGAGGCTAACACCCTCGTCGTGATATGACCATATGAAAGTGACGTTAAATCCAAATTAAAAAAAAATAATACCAAAGTTCCACCCTGAAGATTCGCCTTCTAAAACCCCGACAACCGACATTCCTCCCAGGCAGGTCTCAAACAAATACTCCAAACCCCCACACTCAGCTTAATTAACCAGAATGCCAATGGTTCGATCGAATATTTAATTGGCCGGAATCGGTTCCGTGTGTGGTTTTGCTCTTCTATCTCACCGAGTCACCGTAAAGTTATGCCCATGGATATGTGATCAGTAAATTGGATCGGTGATCAGTACGCTCCCTCTGTAGCAATATTCATAATAATAATAATTCTTGTCAGTGGTAGATAACCACCAGACGAGGTTAATAATAATAATAACAACAACACTCTTTAGTGGAAGGCAACTACCAGGCGAGGTTAATGCTCAAAGCATTTTCTAGCACCTAACCCTCAGAGTCTTATTATTATGTGGTCACAAACTCAAATTGATGAGTTACATTTGTGGTTACTAACTTTTTTTGTGGTTACAAACTCAAATAGGTAGCGTAGGGATCCGTTGGTTCAAATCCCACCGAGTGCACGAGTTTTTTCCTCATTAATTTGAGTTTGTGACCACATAATAATAAGACTCTGAGGGTTAGGTGCTAGAAAATGCTTTGAGCATTAACCTCGCCTGGTGGTTACCTTCCACTAAAGAGTATTATTATTATATTGTAATTATAGTATAAATAAGATGATAGTATTCTTATGTCTGTTATTTGAGTGTTACTTAATAGTGTTACTTGTATAATTTACTTTCTATTGACAGATTTTACTAATTATTAAGCTGCGATACTGCCTCTCTAAGACCTGAGGTTCATACAATGTTTTCTATCTTATCTAATCAGTTATTAGCCGTCTAGAGGTGTCTGTCTGTGTATGTATTTATTTCTTTAAGTGAGAGTTTCACAGCCGTTTATATTTCGTAGCCATGAAACAGGAGCTACTGTAGACGTTTGTGGTCTGTGTTGTAGCTTGTCCAAATGTCCATACCGTAGTATGCATCCCCTCGGATGGACGAGAAGTGACACAATACTTTCCATTTAGGTGCTGGGTCAACACGACAACGTGGATCCTAGGGTCCCCATACCTAGATATTGTAGACGATTTTTGAGACTACGTTGATTGAGACCGCTTACTTAATAACATGGTTAGATTATTCTGCGTGGCACCGGGGCTACCCTAGGGTCTAGGACTCCGTTGTGTCCACACACTTAGAATATTGCACACAGTTAATAAATCGAGTAGTATAAAAGCACCAGTCAGTTTCATTACTGCAGCTCTGCTACAACTTTTGGCACAGAGTCTACTTTTGATATGAACTTTAACTCTAAGAAAGAATATTTAAAAATTCCAAATAGGACGCCAGAGCCATGCATGGGGAGTTTCATCCAAATATTTTAATGGTGTTGAAATTATAGGTTATAAAGAATATCGATTGCAATTCAGAAAAGCAATGCCGCCTGTGTAATGGGCACAATACCCTATTCCTCTACCATGGAGGATTTTTTTTACATTTTGTAAATTGTATGTATTAAAATAAATGATATATTATAATAAACGGTGTAGGTTATAAAATATGCTTGGAACTCTACCAGATGACAGTGGTATGGACCGAGTATACAACTTTAAATAGATGTGTTATATTAAACAATAAAAAATATACATAGTTTATATATTTTTTTATATATAAATTATACTGAAAATTAATCAACAATTCAAGCAATACCCCAAACATCTTTTTTAAAATGTCTCTAGTTTTTATCTGTTAAAGATATTTGGATAAAACGCTCATGGAAATGTGTAACATACTATGGAGATTTTCGTTACAAATTTTCAGACTTGTACTTTAAGAAGATAAAATGTTATTGAAAAAAAGGGAAAAAACTGATCTTTTTTTTGTTCACCCAGTATGTACGTTTACAGATAAAATATATTTATTATATAAATATAAAATATATATATTCGACAGAAATCTTTATCTGCGCGTGTATTAAGCCCACCCCACACTAATTCATTTATTGACAAGACTTGTGTTATCTTGGTTAATTAATTGACAGTTTGATAGTAGGTTCAATTAAAATGATAATTATTTTATTATAATTATATAATTCTAATTAAATGACAGTTAGCTAATAGTTGTAATTCATATGATAATTACTAATGACTCTAATGAGATAGTAGGCAATAAATAGATATTAGATACTTTCTCAAGAAATTAACCGGGAACATTTGTTAATTGCTAGCACATAATTTTTATTGTACCTGCCTAAAATAAAATACAAAACAAACAAATACAACAACAAAAATCATGGGCAATAAAAATGATTGCTGTAAAATTCGCTTTCTTTTTGAGTCGCGTCTAAACTTTCTTTCGAGTTCAACATCCTTTTCGTATTTTTTCTGTTGTTTGACAAACATTACCTGATTAAATTAATGAGGTGTTATAAATGATGTAATTTCACTTGCTACTAACTCTGTTTCTGCGTATTTATGATAGTTTTGCGTTCTTTCTTTGCACCTTGAAAATTACAATTGTTTTATCCAATATGTAGTTGTAATACCGTTAATAAAATATGTATGAATTGTTACCTACACCATTTGTCTAGTTTGTCTTGAATTGAGTTGGGAAATTTTCTTTTAAATCCAGGTTCGATTGTCTTTATTTTATTAATAAAACCCATTATAGTTTTATTTATAGTTACAATAACTGTTTTATAGTTACAATAAATAACTACATTGAATTGAATCAATGGTCTATCTTTGCCAACTTGACCAAAACATGATTTTTTTTTTTTTAAAGCTTTATTAGAAGGACAAAGTACAATGGTAACAGTATAAAATTAAGAAGAAGAAAAAAATACAAACAAATGACAAAATAAATAAGTAAAAAAGAAAATAACAATAATGTCCTACCTAAAGGGCGGGGTTATTGCCTGTGGCAATCTCTTCCACCCATTTTTTTTTTTATTATTAATAATAATAAAAAATTAACCCATTCATGCACCCTCTATCCGCGCTATCAAACCCTTTAACCCTTGACGTCTCTCTGTCCCCAGTTCCGCGGGGCGCCCCCCGTCACCGACCTGAAGACCGTGCGCACGCCTCTCGACGTGAACAAAACTCTGGCCATGTTCCTCGGCGGCCGTGACGAAGTGCGGGTCAAGCTGCTGGTGCGACTCAAGGACATGCGACGCCGACTCGAGAACTCCAAGTATCTGCAGACCCACGAGGTGAGCGAGCGGTCGTGGGTTCGATTCCTGCCAAGGGTCAATTTTTTACATTTTTTTTTAAAATATATCATCATCGTTGAGTAGAATCTCATCGTGTTCGATGGTCGCCAAACTTGATATATTTATCCAGTTCGTACAAGAAAAAATAAACCTTAAAAAAAAACCTTACCTATTTTTTATACATTGAAAGCTGTTATTTATACAACAACAACAAAACAAAAAATGAAACAAAAGAAAAACAAACATAATTATCTAACCTTCACCTAACCCACTCCCCCCCCCCCCCCCCTCAACCTTTATTTAACCCCCTTTCTTTCTTCACCTTTATTTAATTAATAATAATCCGCAGAACGGACGTATAATTACGGGTCAAGCCCTTTATACATAGTTACAATAGACAATACAATATTAATACAATTAATAAACAGTAAAATAAAAGCTTACAAGTAATTGAAAAATTCAAAAGTCAAAATTATCACAGTAAAATTTTCAAGAAAGAGACTTAACCCCCTTTCTTTCTCTCCCCTCCCCCCAGATCGTGGGCTCCTCGATCCTCATCATCTACGACGAGTGCCGGGCGGGGGCGTGGCTTATCGACTTCGCCAAGACCCGAGCTCTGCCGAGCGGCTGCCTCGTGAATCATCGGGCCTCCTGGGCTCCGGGCAACCACGAGGAGGGCTTCCTGTACGGGCTGGACCAGCTGATTGAGGTGACTTTCTTCTTTTTTTTTAAAACTATTCCACTCTTGGGAGATATAAATAAATTATAAATGGAACTGATTGAGGTGACTATCTTCTTTTTTTTTAAGGGTGGTATGCAGAGTCCTCACTGTAGGGATGCCTGGGTCATATGTCCCTTCAGCTGATTTTGTTATTTAGAGACGTTTGTTTAAAGCGTCTGTGCGCATGTGCAATCGGATGTTTCTTTAATAAATAATTCTCAAGGTCGAAGTATTCCCTATAGCAAGCTCGGGACCACCCTACAGTGAACCCTAAGGGATTACAAAATCGTCTCTGCATACGAACCTAACTATTCCACTCTTGTGAGATATAAATAAATTAAAAATGGAAGAGAATGCCAAAGACATTATCACCACCCTTGATCAGACTTTTTTTTTACCTTTAATTAATTATACTCTTTCACTGTACCTGTATATAAAAATTGTAAATAAAGTTTGATCAAAATTGTTGAATAATAATAATAATATGTTAATTTTTTTCTCTTCCAGAGTCTGGAAACGATCCCGCGACTCGGCATCAACAACAACACCTCCTCCTCCTCCTTGTCACCGAGTGAACCGGCCTGCTGCACCGCTCCACCGGGTAGTGTGTCACCGCCTTGAATTCTCCTCCCGGTGACGTGTGAGCAGTGTGTCACCGCCTTGAATTCTCCTCCCGGTGACGTGTGAGCAGTGTGTCACTGGCTTGAACTGTGACTCCTTCACCCGGTGACTTATGAGGAGTCGAGGGTACGAGGACTGAAGAGGATTCCGTCGAGTGAGGGTTCCGAAGGTTCCAAAAATTGAAGTCTCCCTCAGACGTCTTCCTACACGAGATCTATTGAGATTTTTCGGTAAATAGAGGAGTCTGAGATTGTTGTTGTTGTTGTTGTTTTAGCCAGCTTGGCTTTAGCTGGAGGGGTGAGTGATGGTCTCCAGCCAACTTTATTTCAAAGTTGGCTCGTCCTGAACCACATATTTCTTTGTGCAATCAACCATCATGATTATTAAGGACTAATGAGAAACGAGGACTATTCACAGAATGAGGAGTCTAAAAAGATTAAGCACTTGAGAGAATGCTCAAATTTGACTGGCATGAGAAAAAGGTGTTGACGTGTATTGCCTCTGGTAATGAAACTTCATCCAGTTGAATGGTTAATAGCCTCAAACATGAATTATTTTGAAAGCTTCTTTAAAAAGTCAATAATT
Organism: Bactericera cockerelli; assembly: GCA_024516035.1. Classification (NCBI taxonomy): domain Eukaryota; kingdom Metazoa; phylum Arthropoda; class Insecta; order Hemiptera; family Triozidae; genus Bactericera; species Bactericera cockerelli. Next base: position 26,406,006 of record CM044965.1, on the reverse strand, counting down.
TCTATTGGGGTGTAGTATATCTAGAAATGTCGAAAGTATTGTGTTCTTCTTTTTTTTTTGTATTTCATTGTAAAACGGGAGCTCACTTCAGATGAGTTTGACGAAAATGTGGACGCAGTGAAGCTCCTTGTGTTGAGCTGACACACTAAATAAAATCTACTGTCTCTTCTTATTTACTAATAATTTTTCACAACTCATAGAAAATTGACAAGGGTCTCCTCATACGAGAAACCTTCTATTGGGTCTATCTAATAGATCTAATAGAGTTTATTTTTTGTAACAGATAAAACCCATCAAAAGCTTTACTTGTATCTATTAATGATCTACAATTTTAACTCTAAATAATCTGGTGCAAACATCACTCGACTTTCCTTATTCTGCTTAAGCAGTTGAAACTTCATCTATTGGGGCTTCAAATATAAATTATTGTTTTTTAAATGATATTTATTTACAGAGGAGACTTAACAATCAGAGTCCTTGATCCTAAAATGGGTCCAAAACACCACAAAGACATCGAGAACTTCTAGTATTTCTAGTTAAATACCTACATTATTTTTTCTTTCATAAGGAAAGTACGAAAGTGAAAATAATCTTTTATCGTAATTATGAAATGCCGGCAGTTGTCTTCAAATTAAGAAGAGATTAAAAAATGGCTCTTGTACTTAAAAAGGAAATAATTTATAAATTAAATTAATTTTATTTTCCAAATAAAATATACCTATTCTACATAATTAGGTAGGTATGTGCTTTTAGGAAAGTTATAATGCGCTGAGATGATATAAACTATTTAGTTAATTATTCGTTTGATTAATTAACTATCAATTGTATGCTTTTACATCATTGAAGATTTATTATGTACATTATATTCTCCTGTAACTTTTTAGTTTATCAGGAAAAAAAATCAAGTTTACCTAGACATGATTTGTCAAATTTGGTTTGCCCAGTTTTATATTAAACACTACAATAAAATTATTTATGTTTCTTGCAACAGTTTATGAAAACATTCATCTAGACATTTTTTGTCAGATTTGGTTCGCCTACCTAATTAAATATTCAAATTTACATTAATTTTATGAAAACATTTTGTGGTAACAGTACCTAATATTTTTTTAAAGGTACTATTCCCCCGATTTCCACATACATGTCTCGCGGCTAGCCACATTCTGTGGATCAGTGGTCAAGTCATCGGTCTGGATATCCACAGGTCGCGGGTTCGAAACCCAGCCTGGGCATGACTCATTATCCTCCCATCTGGAATTTTGACCACATGATACTACGTCTTGGGCTTACTGCTGGAATAATGGGACTTGTTAATCCTAGTCGGGCAGTATAAATAATGTGATAATGATTACTATATGTCGATGGGGGGACTTTAGGTCAAGTGGTTAACGCGCTGGTCTGGTAATCCAGGTAGCGTAGGGATCCGTTTGTTCGAATCCCACCCAGTGCGTGAATTTTTCCTCATTGATTTGAGTTTGTGACCACATAATAATAAGACTCTGAGGGTTAGGTGGTAGAAAATGCTTTGAGCATTAACCTCGCCTGGTGGTTACCTTCCACTAAAGAGTGTTATTATTATTATTGTGTCTTGCAAGCTTTGGTTCTTGGATCCTCAGTCGAATCCTCATACACAGCCACAAGCCACGTAGGGAGAATAGTACCTTTCATCAGAATGTTGCGGGATAACAATTATAATTTCAGTTATTAAAAACAATAATATTAATTCATAGCATAACATTCATACCTCATTTTATACCATCCTTACCAACTGTACTACCTACTTGTATAAATTCATTGTATCAGACACTTCAACAACGTTTTTTATATTTACTTTTTCAGTAATCACATAACTTTCTTTCTATATTTTATTTTCTAAAATGTAAATCTTTCCTTGTACAGTTTAAAATCACCCTTTAAATTATCGCGTTTGAACTGGGTCCAGTTCTAAATATTTATTTATTATTACAAATTAAAAGGATTTTCCCAGTAATGAAAATTTACCGAATTTTTTAAAATGTTTGAACTCTCCGTAGGTATCTTTTTTGTTTTTAATTTGTATTTATATACTTTAAATAAAGGTATTTTTGTAATTTCTTTATTTATTTGTAAAAACCCTTCTTTCTATGTATGTACATTGATTTGTATACTTTGTGTACAGAAATATTTTAATTAAGTTATTCTAGAAATATTGTATTGTCCCCTTGTGTTATATAGATACTTTTTGTTTCAATATTTTTGCATTGAAGAAAAACACGCCGAAATAACTTGTATTTATTAATTTAAATTATTTATATTTTAACAAGTGTTTGACTTTATTGTATACAGATTTTTTTGTGATTACAATATGTCATTTTATATTCCATGTTTACCATAGAGAGAGAAGATGAAAGAATTTCCTTGTGAGTGTGAGAGATAATATTTATTTAACTTTTTTCTATAAGATATTACAATAAAATCATGAAATAATTATTTCTTTTAAAACAAAAACAAAGTTAGTTTGTTTTTTTCTTTAACGTTTTTTCCTAGAATAAAATACATAGAGAATATAATAATAAACTGAACACAGTGCGGTTCTGTTTTAACTTGGGTACTGTACAATTTGGCTATCATTTGTCTGTGTGTTTTTGTCTGCGTGTCTGTCTGTCTGTTCCGCGATTACTCTCGACCGGATTCTTCTAAATTGAAAATTTTGGGCCCATTTAGGCCACTTGGGGCCACATGAGGGACGTTTTGGTGAAATTTGAAAATGATTTGTCAAATTTTATTGAATAAAGCAAGGCGCTTGAAATTTTGTGGAGTCGTTAAAAAATAATATTTGATTAGATTTGTGAAATTTTGTGATCGTAAAAACTAAGGGGCCGCACTGTGGTAAGAAAAAAGAAAGGGCCCCAAAAGTGGTCCAGTTGATATTTTTGACATTTTCATGTCTTTGCTCTGGCACATAACCAAAATTATGTGACGAAATTATGTAACGAAATTATGTAACGATATTATGTAACGATATTATGTAACAAAATTATGTAACGAAATATTAAATTATAAAAAGAGAGAAGAGAACAAGTATGTGTCATGCGCACAATACGAAATTTGGTCAGTTAAGTTTTAGACCTTGAATAGTAAAGATGACAATGTCCCAATGGTTGCAGACTCGTATGCAAGCGTTTTTCTAGGGTTTTTACATTGTACGAGTAGGTACCCTTGTATCACCTCAAAAGAGATTTTGTACAAACAAAACACTCTAAAAAAAACGCTTGCATACGAGTCTGCAACCATTGGGACATTTAATATTTCGTTACATAATTTCGTCACATAATTTCGTTACATAATTTCGTCACATAATTTCGTTACATAATTTTGGTTATGTGCCAGAGCAAAGACATGAAAATGTCAATTTAATATTTTGTTACATAATTTCGTTACATAATTTCGTCACATAATTTCGTTACATAATTTTGGTTATGTGCCAGAGCAAAGACATGAAAATGTCAAAAACAAAAAAAACAATCACAATGGTCACATCGCAGTATTGTCCGCAGCACCACTCTCACACGGAAGGTTTATTTAATTAAAAATCGAGTGGGGTATTGAATGAAAGGTTTTGATGTCCTCATGCTTGATATGGCATTTATAATGCGATATAAGAATCTGTGTGAGCTTTACAGCTCACTGAACTAATGTTATACCTATGTACCTTGTTCATACTGCCGAGGTAAGACTGAAAAAAGTCTCTACATCAGCAGTCAAACAGGTATGTATGTAAACAGTAAGCGCGCTATTAGCTCAGTGGTGAAGCACTCGCTTGCCATGCGGAAGGTCCCGGGTTCGATCCCAGTACCGACAAAAATTTGTATTCTTAATTTGGTTACAATTGTTTGTAAGGGATACCTTCCGGTGCGCTCGTGTTGACCCAGCACCTAATTGGGAAGTATTGTGTCAGTTCTCGCCCATCAGAGGGGAGGCATACTACGGGATGGGCAGGCAGGATACAAGACAGACCACAAGCGTTTACAGTAGCTCCTGTTTCATGGCTACGAAATAAAAACGGCTGTTAAACACTCATATTTAAAAAAAAAAAATGGGTTAATTCTAGGACATCCACATCATTTGAGACGGGATCAGTCTCCATTCACAAACCAGCTACCCACATGAAGCTCACCCAGCCTGAGTGGGCCGGGAATAGGGTTTGAATTTGAAAGGTCACCCATCCACTTCCCTTCAGTGACAGAACGAGAACTTTAGCCCATTCCATATTTCACACTCAAAATCTCAAAATCTCAGTTTCAACCGTCACACAACGCACGCTGATGGGTTATTTCGTTCAAATGAACCAATCAGACAGCGTTGTGTTACAGATTTCACAGGCACAAAATTTCATCTTTTCAATGAAGCAATCATTGGCCGGGTTGAGATGCGGCGGGGTCTATGTCCCATTGTCCCTGCTGTCATATATTAAATAATACTTATATACGTATGATTATATAGGGACCTAGCAGCCGCATGAGGACCCGGCAATAAGTTAGGTACAACCATTCTAAAGCCAGCCTCCGTGGCGTAATGGTTGTGACTACTGCCCGTAGTCCACAGTTCCCAAGTTCAACTCCCGGTTGGGGCAGACTTTTCGAAGAAAATTCTGGTCCATCCAAACACGTGAGGCTGGCATTTCCGGCGCTACTCAGGTTAATGTGGGTAGCTGGTACGATTCCCAGCGAATCGAGCGTAAAACCCCCGTCCTGACTATCTATCTCAGTCAGGACGTTAAAACCAAATAGAATCAACTGGTCACAATAGATCTAATTAGGTCGCCGTGTTAATTGTAAGGGTTTCACTGAAAATCCCGCAACCAGGTCAGATAAAAATAAAATTCTACAAATTATAATCAACCAAACAGAGTGAGGTTCTGTTTTAACTTGGGTACTGGACGATTTGTCTTTCGTTTGTACGTCCGTCCCGCTTCCGACTGGATTTTTCAAAATTGTCGAAAATTACTATACCATGTTAATTGGGGTGCTAGAATTTTACCTATTGTTTTTGGGCCACTCGGGGTCAAATGGGGGCCGTTTTGGTGAAAATTGAAAATAATTTTTCTATTTTATTTATTTTAATAAAGCATTTGAAAATTTGTAGAGTCGTTTAAAAAAAAGTTATCATATTTGTGTTAATCACTTTCGTGATATCACAACTACTCAAACTCGCTTTACTAAATCTACGCTGAAACCCGGACTTGAACCACCGACCTCCAGGTTCAAAGTCCGCTGCCTTATCGATCAAGCTACGGAGGTCGGTCGTTAAAAAATAACATTTGCTTTCTATAGTGAAATTTTGTGATCGTGAAAGCAAAGGGGGCCTTACTGTGGTAAAAAATCTAAAAAGAGCCTAAAAAAAGAGCTGGTTGATATTTTTAACCTATCGAGTGGGGTATTGAATGAAAGGTCTCGATATCCTCATGTTTGATATGACATTTATTATTTGATAGTAGAATCTGTGTTGGGTTTACAGTTCGCAGAACAACCAGTATCCTAGCGTTATTAATGACCATGTCGAGATGTGCCTGCCAGTTCTCTGCTCATGTATGTTAATATATGACCCGGAACATATCGACCCGGCCATAAATTAATACCTAATTTTATTGCAAAAATAATTTTCAAATATTACCTAAACGGGCGCCATGCGGACAAAAGTTGCAGGGTAGTTATGGATAATTATTTTATCTGGCAACACTGCTTTCTGAAACTTTTGAGAGAACGATCTTTTTGCTTTTGTTTTCTTAGAGAACGATCAACGATTGCAATTGTGCTGATCAGCTGAAGTTTGTTATTGTTTACAGTGAGTGTGATAAGTAATTTTTTACGAGAATTCCTCGGCTCTTCTCTTGCATTTTCGAATATCTTTACTTATTTCTAGAATATAACTGAGCATTTCTCGAGTAATTTAGACCGAAAGCATATTCCAATCTACTGTTCAATCTATTCCATCGAGGTACCGTCAGTTTCTTTGAGTTTTTGAGCAAGAAAATATCTAATTTTGAGCTCTGGACTGGATGATTTGAACTATTGAGCACCGAAATTCAACATCTGCCCATGGTCTTTTCAAACACTGGTGAGTGGTGAGTCATAAGACTCCGTCTGTGATGTAGTCAATTCTAGGGTTCCCCTGGGTCTACCATGAGTAGTCAGGCCATTTTGTTGTAATATGTATTATCTGCTTCTCATATTATTATTTGGCTACTGCCTGTTTGCCATTAGACTAACATAAACTGTAAGCATAATGGGACAAGTCATTGCTAAGTGTCGGTTGTCCCTATCTTACACAGTACGCAATCTGTGACTTAGCACCACAGAGGTATTACAAAAATTTCTATCAATTCCGCCCTCCATGTCTCAAACCAACAGTCTAAATAAAGCATAATTCTATACTATTATTATAATAAAAATAATTGTTATCTAAATGCTGTTTTTCGCCATACTTATGTTTATATCACAACAGTGATCCCCGTTCCAATCATTTTCTTTACCAAAAAATTGGTCTAGCCATTCAAAGAGGAAATGCTTCTTGCATCCTCAGTTCCCTTCCAGAAGGATGGTCCTTAGGACAAGTTTTTTATATTTAATAAAAATAAATAAAACATTCCTCTTCTAAAAAAAAATAAAAAAAAAATAGGGGTTTTACCCTCCATTTACTGGATAATAAAAAAAACGAGCTACCTACTCAAATTAATCTCATTCAGCATGAGTGGGGCCGGGAATAGCCAGCTTTTGAATAGTCACCCATCTTGCTGTATGTTGCTTGATTTCAGTGAAATAACAAGAACATTGGTGCCCAATGTGTCATTGACACTGGCTTTCATATTGTTAATTGAATGGGTTAGTAGAAGAACCAGGAATGTCAAAAATCAATTTTTTTTTCCGTAGAATAAGAAGGATTGTACTCTTTTCTATCATCTCTGTGAATATGAAGGAGAAATACCCCTTAAAAGTATAATTTTTTTTTATTTTAAAGTGCGGGAAGCATACTCATTAGCATGATAATATTTGTCTTATTTTTGCTTTCCTGAAAAGTCAATTTTTGACATTCCTGGTTCTTCTACTCACCCATTCAATTATACTATTTTGCTATGTCCAGGACCTTTGTACTATCCATGATTTTTTTCCTGAGCTGAAACATCCATTTTCAGTAAAACAAGAAAAAGTCATGAAAATGGGTCATTAGCTCATTAAAGTTATCATATTTCTGAATCACTTTTGTGATAGCACAATTGCTTATACCTACTCACTTTTTCTAAATTGGGACTTGAACTACCAACCTCCAGGTTACAAGTCCACCACCATATTGATCAAGCTTGATTATACTGTTAGCCAAGAGTAGAGAGTTCTCACAATGGTTGTCATACATAACTTCATGTGGTTCCAAACAAGCCAAGAAAAATTGCAGAGAGACTATCAATTCCCCCAGCGTTAGCCATGCTGATTACAACAACAAGAAAGTTCCCCTAAAGACAGGAGAGTAATGGGACTCTAGTCTTAATAATGTGGCAGTATAAATTTAATAATGTGATATTATTACCATTCTATCAATAATAGGGATCCATTTTTAATGTCTATTTTCAGATGATACAAAAGATAAAGTGACTCAAGAGGCGACTGAAGTCAAACCAATGGAGACTGAGAATAACCCTCCTGCCAATGCAGATCTTACCAAGAGTAAACCCACACCCCCCGCAGACACTTCTACCAATATAAACAATGCTGTTTCCAAGACAGCAGTCCCTACAGAAATAACTCCCACTGAAAACAAAGCAAACTCAGATAATTCAAACACACAAACTACTGTTGCAGCTTCTGAGGATAAAGTCATTCAATTTGTAGTCATTTACAGTAAAGAAAAATATGATATTAAACTCTCGGAAAATAGCACTGTGTTACAGTTGAAAAATCATTTAGAATCCATCATAGGTATGTTCATAGGCCTTCTTAATATCTGTATTGTTTAAACACTTTAAACTATGTATGAAAAGAAAAAGCTCCATTTGTAATGAAAAAAACTACATATTTTAGTAAGTTAAGTGCACTCCTGCACTATTATGTTAGAACATACAGTCATAGTATAGTTTTATTAAACATAAAAAACATTATTCAGAACATCATCATTTGGATGACAACCCAAAAAGCTTGCATTTGTCTCTAGAATGGAAGTATTATGTACTAAAAGTAAACGAAAAAAATAATTGAAATGCATTTTTTTAGTTTGAATTTTGAAGTTGACAAGTTAAATCTTACTAAATGCTCTCTTTCCCCAGGAGTTCCTCAAGGCTTGCAGAAGATCATGTATAAAGGCATGGCCAAGAATGAGCAGACCCTGAAAAGCCTAGGTGTCACAAACAATACTAAAATCATGCTAGTCGGCTCGAAGCTGAATGATGTTTTGAATTTGGCAACAGTACCCACAGCGGAAGAACAGAAAGCATTGCAGGAAGAGAAAGTCAACAAGGAAGCCTGGTGTAAGCAGAAGATGCACAAGGCTGTTTTGGATAAAGGTAATAATAATAATATTGTCTTATTTATACTGCCCGATTAGGACTATTATGTCCAATTATTCCAGCAGTAGGCCCAAGAAGTATTCTTATGTGGTAAAAATCCCAAATGGGAGTATAACTTGTCATGTCCCGGCTGGGTTTCGAACCCGCGACCTCTGGATTCACAGAGTGCCTTTACCACTGAGCTACCGGGACAGACTAATGAAGGACACAAAGAACAGCCATGTATGTTTAGAAGTTCTTATACCTATCTCAGTGCACAACTATTTATGATTATTAAATTCTTTATTAGACAATAAGACATATGTACAGTACAGATAATGATTACAAAAATTAAAAAAAAAAACAAAAAAAAATAGAAACAAAATAAACAATAAAAAGAAAAAAAAAAACAGATAAATATATATGTGTTTACTAAAGGGCGGGGTTCTTGGTATGGCAATCTCTTCCACCCAACCCTAAGTATTTTTTTTGTGGTGAAAATTTCCCTGATCAGAGTGCAGTTAAAAGGGAGATTTTGGGATTATGAGAGTAAGAAAAAAATCTGGAACAAAGCCCTTATTAAAATCCTAACCTCAAAGATAATAATAATAATGAATATTATACCACTCCCCCTAGGTCTGCCAGAGGATGTAATGCCAGGAATTCTCAACACAAAGGAGCCGTTACCTCCCGTACCTCTGAGTGGCATGCTGAATAAGGCGGGCGGTAAACTGAGGATTACGTTCAGACTAGAACTTGATGAACTGTGGCTCGGTAGGTTACTGGAATTACCTTATTTTCCCATGCATTGTTAGTCAAATGGTTAAGAAACTAGTCTGGTGATACAGGTAGGATCCATTGGTTTGAAGACCACTAAATGCGTATTTTTTTCTTAATTTAATTGAGGAAATTTAGCTACCGAAATTTTCGAAAGGTTGTATTGTCTGGCTGGGGGATGTTGAACAGGGAGAAGTCCAGTGTCTTGTTAGAGGATTATAAACATACAACGAACAAACCCTAACAAACCAGGCTATCTTGCAGTTATAAAGAAAAAGCACAAGTTGCACATAGAAATAGCCAGCCAGCTTTTCCACCAGAGTTGGCTGGAGACCATCACTCCCTGTGGTCTACTCCCTGTTTATAGTCCCCCAGCCAGACTGCTGGTCTTCTCCCTGTTTATAGTCCCCCAGCCAGACTGCTGGTCTTCTCCCTGTTTATAGTCCCCCAGCCAGACTGCTGGTCTTCTCCCTGTTTATAGTCCCCCAGCCAGACTGCTGGTCTTCTCCCTGTTTATAGTCCCCAGCCACACTAATATGATAACTTGAAAAAAATATGATAACTTGTAAAAATAAAGAAATCAGATTATTTTACATTTTGATGAACGATTCCTTTATTGTTTTCCAGGTACCAAGGAGAGAACAGAGAAGATTAGAATGAGCTCAATCAAGAGCGTATTGTCTGAGCCTATTGAAGGCATGGAACAATATCATATCATGGCACTGCAGCTGGGCACTACTGACGCTTCTAGGTAAGAATCACTCAGTCAGTCAAAAAAAAGAGGGTACTACAACAGTTTGTTTGTTTGTCCCTGGTTTTTTTTTAATATATTCAAAAATGCAATACAGTCAAAATTTCAGTTTTCCAGCTCTAACCGTTCAAAAGTTATCAGCTGTTGATAGACATTATTATTATTATTCAAAACTGGGTAGGTCAAATTTTCAACGAATACAATACTTTCCTTATTATAGGATAAGGAAAGTAAAAAAAAGTACCTCAGCAAATAAGCTGAATTGGAACCGGTTGTTCTGATGTATGTGTTAATTTTGATGTATGTAATATTTCTGTTCCAAATAAAGGTTTATTTATTTATTATTATTCAACACTTTATTAGATATTAATGGACAATTGGACATATGTACAGTAGAAATAATTATTTTAACAATGAAAAAACTAGAAACAATATTATGAGAAAAAGTATGCATTTTTTTAGTATTGGCATGTTAGAAGAAAAAAAATTGAATTTCTCACAAATAATGTTTATCTCTGTCGCAGGTATTGGATCTACTATGTACCGGCCCAGTATGTAGATTCAATCAAACACATCATCATGGATTCGTGATTTGCTCTACATAGCCCCAGCATACCCGCTCAACATTGAATTCCATCCAGAGAAATTAGATTGAGATTTATTTCTAAAAGATCGAGAGATTCTGATTTTAAATTTTTTATCCCGCCTGAAAGAAAAATTCAAATTTGATTCTTATCAACCTCCTTCACCTTATCTAGACCTTAGAGGATCGGCACGAATGACCATACAATAAGTGGTTAAAGTGCCTAATAATGGGGAAAAAAATGAAATTATGAAACAGCATTAGTAAATGTAAGCCGATACCGATAGGTATTTTAAAACAAGATTTTCCGAAGACTGGCCACAGCTCTGTTACACCACAGAGTTAACATACAGCTACAAAGCCCAGCTCAGATATGAAATCTTCAGTTGTTGTCAAGGTGAAAGTTAAGGGATAGTGTCCACTAAGATTTACCATTCCTGTTATAATTTTGCCCTAAGTCAAAAGATTAAATTTTGAGTTAAAATTTTATATTGCAAATAAAAAAAATCAGATTTTATTATAAAAAAAAAAAATTTCACAGTAAGATAAAGATTTTGATTCCAATTTTTTATTTTATAAATGGGTTTTTCACAGCTTTTTTATTTTGTTGCCTTAAAACAACAGCTATTGTAGAAATTTATGGTCTGTGTTGTAGCTTATTCATTCTGTAGTAAGCTTCCCCTTGTCCCCTTGATGGGCGAAGTTACACAATTAACACAAATAATTTTCTATTCAAGTACCTTCATTGAATCAAGATAGAATAAATAAAATGTAGAAATGTGTGTTTTTGTGTTAATATATCACGATTTTAGTGGGTAGTGCAGAATTATTGGGCTTTTTTTTGTCCTTGAATATCCCAATATCTTACTTTTGCACATAACTCCGCCACTGGTCGCTGCTCACATTAAAGTAACTTGTCATTTTTCCTCACGAGGTATGAGTGAACCCCTGACATCCAAGTAAAGAGCAGAAAATATCCTGGATCAAGCCCAGGTCACACTGTGTGTGGAAGACTAGTGCACTATCCACTTGGCCATAGTGACTACCAATCAAGATAGAATATTAAAGCGCGCGATTAGCTCGGTGTTTAAGCACTCGCTTGTCATGTGGAAGGTCCCGGGTTCGATCCCCCGTGCCGACAAAAAATTGTAATCATAATTTGGTTACAATTGCTTGTAAGGGATACCTCCCGGTGCGCTCGTGTTGACCAAGCACCTAAATGGGAAGTATTGTGTCACTTCTCGCCCATCAGAAGGGAGGCATACTACGGGATGGGTAGGCTACAACACAGACCACAAGCGTCTGCAGTAGCTCCTATTTCATGGCTAAGAAATAAAAACGGCTGTGAAACACTCATCTTAATAAATAAAAAAAATGAAAGTACACCGCGAATCTTTGTTTTGATTTAATAAGACTGATCGTTTGTATTTAACCCAGCAAATATTTCCTTAAAATTGTAAGGTCTCTAATCTACCCTACTTATGTTTAAGAAGTAGATTTACGTTTATTGTAAAATGTAAATCTGTCAGTGATTGATTACATTTATTTTAAATTTGAGTTTCAGTCAAAAAAATACTTTGTTTACCATTTTTAAGATAAAATAAATAATAAAAAGAGCAAATGTTCACATAAAATACTGTCTCAAAAATTACTCGTGTTTATTTGTTTAAAGTTTTAAACTATACAAATGGTACATATACAGTTTAGATGGCAAGCTTAATACAATCAAACCTGGATTAAACAATGACCGGGATAGAAAATAACAATTTTCACGAAAAAATTACCTCACTAAAGCAAAAATAACCTCTTCATAATAGGAAAAAAATCCGATCCCTTGAGTTCTTTCATATCCCGGATTGACTGTACTGCATTTCTTGCCAAGAGGTATATTTTCACCTTCTAGTGTGTAAATGATATTGATTTACTTGTCGAACAAGCTGACCTCAGTAGCTTGATTGATAAGGCGGCGGACTTGTAACCTGGAGGTCGGTGGTTCAAGTCCCGGATTCAGTGTAGATTTAGTATAGCGAGTTTGAGTATTTGTAATATCACAAAAGTTAAAACAAATATGATAAAAAAATTAAACTTATCACTTGTACAAACAATAAGAAAACAGCCAGTCGTGCAAGTTTTAGGTAGACTACAAAAACAGAATGATCACTGAAAGGTTCATAACCTAATTTTTAAATTTAATCTTATGAGGTAGCAGAGATTGCTATAGGTAATAATCACACCCTTTTTACAAGAGAATTATTATTATTTTCATTATTTTGCTTTTAAACCAAAGAATGAGAAGAATAAACAAATATTTTTTTCTGTATGATACAATAGTAGGCATAAGGGTATTCTATCTTCAAGTTAAAATCTCCCACGAATGGGATTTTTTTTAACTAGACCTTGTATTCACTCCTTAAAAAATGAGCTACAGAGGCCAATATCCTTCAAATTCCGCAACTCAAGGGTACCCTTCTAGCTTATATTTACTCCAGTATTTCCTCTCCCTCTGTAACCTCCTTCAGATTCAACAACTCAAGGGTACCCTTCTAACTTGTATTTACTCCAGTATTTCCTCTCCCTCTGTAACCTCCTTCAGATTCAACAACTCAAGGGTACCCTTCTAACTTGTATTCACTCCAGTATTTCCTCTCCCTCTGTAACCTCCTTCAGATTCAACAACTCAAGGGTACCCTTCTAACATGTATTTACTCCAATATTTCCTCTCCCTCTGTTACCTCCTTCAGATTCAACAACTCAAGGGTACCCTTCTAACTTGTATTTACTCCAGTATTTCCTCTCCCTCTGTAACCTCCTTCAGATTCAACAACTCAAGGGTACCCTTCAAACTTGTATTTACTCCAGTATTTCCTCTCCCTCTGTTACCTCCTTCAGATTCAACAACTCAAGGGTGCCCTGGCCTCGAGTCTCACTTCTCACAAGTTCATCAATCTCCCGGTACTTGCCTGGGTCTATGAGGCACACCTGAAAAAGAAAGGAGAAGTTAATTTAGTTAACTAGATCCAAGTTTTACATGTGCTTTGAAATAGATTTGAATTAAAATAATAATAAGAGAAGGCAATGGACTTGTATTCTGGAGATTTATGTTAAGCAATAATTTAGTAGAGCTAGTTTGAGCAATTGTGATTAACACAAATATAATAATAATATTGAACTGACCTCCGTAGCTTGATCGATAAGGCGGCGGACTTGTAACCTGGAGGTCAGTGATTCGAGTTCCGGTATAAGCGTGGATTTTTTTTTTTTTTTAAGTGGGGTTTTAACGTCGCTTTCAACTGCCATGGTCATATCACGACGGGGGTTTTACCCTCCATTCGCAGGAAACTCACAAACCTGCTACTCACATTGACCTCACCCAGCCTGAGTGGGGCCGGGAAAAGCCAGCGTCACGAGAATTAGAATTTGAATGGTCACCCATCCAAGTCTTAACCTCGCTGGATGTCGCTTAACTTCGGTGTTCTGAAGGGAACCGGTGTATTCAACATGCCATCGACGCTGGCTAGCGTGGATTTAGTTAAGCGAGTTTGAGTAGTTGTGACATCACGAAAGTGATTAACACAAATATGATAACTTTAAATAATAATAATATTGTAGTCACCAATGCCGAGTGAGTTAGCGCGCTAGGCATTGCACTCATGCAGGAATTTTTGCACACAGCGACGCAGGAATTTTTCTGCTCTGTACTTGGATGTTCGGGGTCCACTCATACCTCGTGAGGAAAAATGAGCAGTTACTGTATGAGTAACGACCAGTGGCGGCATTACCAGAGTAAAAAGAAATTAATGTAATAGAATTCGAAAAGTGAAGGAGGCTCTTAGTAATGCTGCGCTACCCGCAAAAATAGTGAAGAGGCCTTGTGCCTCACGACAAAAAAATTATACATAAAAAAAAAAATATTTTTCTCCTTTATACTGCCTGGTTAGGACTAATTTCAGCAGTGAGCCCAAGACTAATTTATTATTATTAATTAATATCTGACCTGGTTGCATGGTTATCAGTGAAACACTGCGATCTAAGTAGATCTAATGTGACCAGTTGATTCTATTAGGTTTTAACATACTGATTGAGATAGATAATCAGGACGAGGGTTTCACCTTCCATTCCCTGGGAATCGTACCAGCTAACCGCTACCCACATTAACCACACCCAGCCTGGGTAGTGCCAGAATTGCCAGTCTCACGTGTTTGGAGGGAACAGAATTTTCTTCAAAAAGTCTGCCCCAACCGGGGATCGAACTCGGGATCGTTGGACTATGGACAGTAGTCTCAATCGTCAGGCCATGGAGGCTGTTCAAGACGTATTATTATGTAGTCAAATGGGAGTATAACTTGTCATGACCTGGCTGGGTTTGAACTCACGATCTCTGGACTACCGGTCTGACACCTTGATCACTACCGGGACAGAGAACTGTGAGTTTACATTAAAATCAAGGTGCCTGGTTTTTTTTATTTATTTATTTACTTTATTTTTTTTTTACAAAACAATCATCAACAACAACAAAAAATATAACAATAAATTAAAAAAAAAAAAACTTAGAAATATGTACAAAAAAGAAATATTAATTTTTATTACAATTGTTTTGTAATCCGGGGCGAAGTTAATGCCTTAGGCATTCTCTGCCACACTTAAGGTACCTGGTTCTCCAGGTACCTTAGTGTGATAGTATAAGTGCATACTCATATTATTTTATTTTATTAATTTAAAGTACTTATACATATATTTATTATGTTATTGTTATCCTAATATTGTAATGAAATGATGTACAAATAAAGCACAATTCTTGTTAAATAAATGAATAACAAAAAAGCTCACCAGTAGCAACCCTCCCCCACTCCAGTCCTCCTCCTCCACACTCATCGCACACTTGACCAGCTTCTCCTTGAGTTTCTTCACCTCCTTCACACCACTCGCCACCTCCACCTTCACTCTCATCTGGGCTCGCTCCACGCTCATCACCGCCTTGAGGAGAGGTATCACCTGGAAGACAGAGAATCACCTCACTTGATAAAATAATAATGATAATACCTGACAGGTGTATATTTACGGGCCAAGCCCTATATAAACATATAATAAGATTACAAATTCAAAGTATACCTAAGTACAAAATAAAGCAAAATAAATAATACTTTTTAGTGGAAGGCAACCACCAGGCTACCCTGTAAAATTTCTCAAGAATTAACCATATTTTAAGACCCTGTACTTTTTATTGCATGTAGATAATAATAATAAAACTCTAGTGAAAGGTGGCCAGACCAAGTTAATGCTTAAAGCATTTTCTAGCACCTAACCTTCAGAGTCTTATTATTATGTGGTCCCAAACTCAAATTAATGAAGAAAAATTCAAACACTGGGTGGGATGGATCTAATAAAAAGATCAAGTATCTCCTTTTTAGCTTGTAGAAGTCATTTAAACTTGTAATATGTTACATCTACATATAAAACTCAAATCTCAGTCTATCAATCTGATCTACCTATGAGGGGTTGTCTGTTAACAAGGATTTATTGGCTGACAATGAAAAAAGTCCAAGTTCTCATGTTGCTTGTAGAAATATTTGAGGTAGAGGGTTATTCTGTAGATTGCATAATTTTTTTTAGGTGTTTCTTGATTTTTTTATTTATTTAATTAAAGTGAGCTCTGTAACAATCGAAGTGATTGCCCCTCTTGATATTTTGGTGGGTGGATTTTCTCTCAAAACTACTACCTGGCTACACGCCTGCTCTGGACCACAAGGAGTGGTTGTTGTTGTTGTTGTAACCAGCTTGGCTACAGCTGGAGAGGTGAGTAATGGTCTTCAGTCAACTTTATTTCAAAGTTGGCTCGTCCTGAACCACATATTTCTATGTGCGATCAACCATCATGAGGACTTGGACTTTTCTTTATAAGCCATTAAACCCTTAGGAAAGTGCAAGCTAGCCAGTCCTCTAGCGGGACACTGGTCTTCTCCCTGTTTAACGTCCCCCAGTCAGACTAACAAGGAGTAGTAATAGGTGTTTCACCACGGAAGCTTTGATACTTACTTCCAAGGCCTGTTGCTTGGAATTCTTATTCACATTGACACTGAAGTGAATTTGCTTCAGTCCTGCTTCTATCATGGACACAGTGAATGGGCGCTTGGTTTCCGTGTTGATGCATTTGTCCGAGACAATTGTGGCAATGTCTTTGAGCTGGTTCTCTATTTGGTTGTGACGTTCCTTGTCCGAAATTTGTAGCTCACCTGTGGTAGAAAGATAAAGTTTTTAATCATAGATCACAATAAAAATCAGTATATCAGTATAAACAGAAAAGTGAGAAGTTTTATTAGATGTACATGAATATCAGAACATACCTGGACAGCTGTTTTGAGCTTATTTGCTCTCATCAGCAGGTAATACTTCTGAATATCCATGTCATCAACCAACCTCTCCATTTTAATCAGTATAAACAGAAAAGTGAGAAAATATATCAATAAATATGTTCATGGTCATAAAATGCTAGTTGAGTGCTCACTTGTTGGGTAAACAGACTAGATCCACATGTTTGTAGATATTACTTATTATTCTTTAGTTTTAAAAAGTTAAAAGTAACAATTACTCAAGTCCTCTTTACTATATCTTTGCTGAACATTAGAATTGAAATCACCAGTCACAAGTTTGCTGCCTTATTGATCAAGGAACTAAGGTTAGTTTTTTTTATTATTATAAATATTACCTTTCATAAGAATCTGTTTACATATTTCTGTCTGGTCCTCGGAATTGAAAGCTTTCTTCAAATCTTCCTTATTGGCAACTTGTCCTTTGGATACGTTGGTGAACACAGTGTGAGTTTGCAGCACTTCATCTATGTCTTTCTCACTGGAATAAAAATGAATAAACTAAACGGAATGTCTCACTAAAAATGGAATGAAACTTGAATTCAAATAAAAAACAAGCATTGATAGAAAGTCATTGTTCTAATTCTAATTGGCCTATCAATGTGATTAAGGCACTAGAATCGTGAACAAGCTTGTGTTAGATTATGTTGATTGGATCAATGCATGGGATTTTTTTCATTTTTGATTGATTTTTTTTTCTTCATAAAAGTCTGGCTTGAGGGAGGGTCTGACTAATCATAAATTTATCTCTCTTATTATAATCTGACCTTTACTGTCCCAAGGCTGATTCACCAGAGTTTCCTTATGGACCACACAATTTTTGTTGAAATTCTCCATTTCACAGTTGTTATTGTAGCAAGGATGATGGTTTTTCACCAGGACTTTCCCAGCTCGTCCTATACCACAGATCAAATAATCAACGGGACATTTTGAACCCTTTCAGAACCACTAGCTAGCAAGGCTGTGCTCTGGTCTACTACCTTTTAACAGTCCCCCTGGTCAGACTGCTGGTCTGCTCCCTGTTAACACTATCCAATCGGCACTTTTTTTGCATTTCACCTCCTAGGACTGGTGCTCTGGAGGCAGGTTGCTGCATAGGACCAGATTTTTTTGCACTAGTATTTGTTATGTTTTGCATAGTAAATTGGTCTTAGATACGGATATGGTGTACCACCTGTTGAAATGAGTGATCTCTGTTGGCCACTGGTGGCCCAACTGGTCCATTCCATGCAGACACATTTGTACCACCAGTGGTACAACTGATTGCGAGTCGGTGGATCAAGTTCCGGATTCAGCATAGACTTGCTAACACAAGTTCGAGTAGTTGTGATGTCACAAAAGTGATTAACACAATATGATAACTAAGTTATTTTGGATAAATTTAAGTCTAAAACTTACACATTATTTCTCCAAGAGACAACTTTGTTCTTGTAGCACGCTATCTCAAACCTTTTGCCTCCTTTCTTCATTCGAACTATGGCTACGTTTGTGAGTCGGATTTGGTTGGTCGGGGTGAATATTTTCGACATTTTGAGACTTTTTTAAAGATCTATATGAAATGAACTATTTAATCAACCTTATGATCATGGTATATTTAAAGAAAATAGTTTAATACGCAGGAAAAATCTAATAACATTTTTGAAAGGATATGGAGAGTGTTAACAATTTTCTAATTTTTTAATTTAAAAATTTCGCGGTATTGCACAATGTTTTGAAACGTGACAAATGTACTGCGGAAAGTATCACTTGTATTTCAGGAGCATATTAACATATTGCATAACCAGACAAAATTAATTACTAGGCGTATTATGTCAGTATAGTTTCAAATCATTATGGATTTTAGCCACCGTCAGTGATACGTTGAATACACCAGTTGTTACTGTCACTGAAATTAAGCAACGTCCAGAGAGGTTAGGACTAGGAAGGGCTACCATTCCTCATGATTTAAGGCCGGGTCGAGATGCGCTTGCCAGGGTCCCTGCTCAAGTGCTCATGAACATAGTATCAACATGAGGAGGGACTTGGCAACCGCATCTCGACCCAGCCAAGTCTCAGACTCAGAATTAACAAATTATTCCTCCGGGTAATGGCAGACATTTCGTAAAGCACCCCATGCATGAATTTTTCTGGTAATCTAGAGGTTGCTGGTTGAAAACCCGCCCGGGATATATTTAACAAGTTATCCTCCCATTTGGGAGTTATACCACATAATAATACGTCTTGGGCTTACTGCTGCAATAATGGGACTTTAATAGTGTAATCGGGCAGTATGAATAATGTGATATTACTATATCTCCAGAATTTATTAAGAACACAAGTATATCTATATGATATAAAACAATAAGTTTCAGTATATTAAAAAATGGATACTTTAAATACAGACAATTATGAGAAATTAACATAAAAAATTCCTACCCCGCTGGGAATCGAACCCAGGTCACCATGCGTACAATGCCTAGCGCGCTAACTCACTCTGCCACGGTGACTACAGATATGACCATGCAGTTGAAAGCAATTTTAAATTTTTGTTTAAAAAAACGCTTGCATACGAGTCTGCAACCATTTCGACATTTTCATCTTTACTATTCAAGGTCCAAAACCCAACTGACCAAATTTCGTATTGTGCGCATGACACACACTTTCCCTCTTCTCTTAGGGTTGCAATATCGAAACGAAAATATCGATATTAGGTATATCGATAATATCGAAACCATAATATCGATATCCGATATTAGAAGACTTCTCTCCCTTTACAATTCGATATTTCGTTACATAATATCGTTACATAATTTCGTTACACAATTTCGTCACATAATTTTGGTTATGTGCCAGAGCAAAGACATGAAAATGTCAAAACTTCTACTCATTTTTAACGAATATAGGTAGACAGATTATGTTAAGAAATAGGAAGAGTATATCCTAGAAATTTTACATAATTAAATTCATAGAACGAAATACGTACCTACTATCAAAACTGGACACAATAGAACTGAAGGGATTGGAATTTTTTTTAGGAGTAATTAGGTATTAGAAATTCAAGATCAATCTCCAGAAATACATGTCTTCAACAGAAAAAACCGGACAGTAGAAGGCATGCATATGAAAGATATTCGATAGAAAATAAATGTTTTTGTTGTTGTTGCAATGGCCGTTTTACCATCAGCTTTGATTTTAACCTTACCAAGCCTGAGTGAGGCCGGGAGTAGAATGTTTATCAATCCAAGTCCTAACCTCGCTGGACGTTGCTTAACTGCAGTGACATAACAAGAACTGGCTTGTTCACTGTTCAAAATGCCATCGACGCACGTTGGCTAAGAATATGTTGACCTTGACCTTGACAGTGAGCAACAAATTTAATATGTATGTACATGAGCAAATAAATATAATGCGAAATTGTATAGGTAACGTTTAAAAACTTACAGTAATAGAAATATGTGGTTGAGTGGAAGAGCTCACGTGTGAGAACCCTGCCACTTTAAAGAGAGCCATAAAAAAATCAAAATCGAAATAATTTGAAATTGCGAGTAATTAAAATTGGTAATTTTTGTTTTACCTACACTTTTACTTTAAAACAATGTATTTCATAGCAACAAAAAGCCAAGTGTTAAATTTCCAATTATAGTCGAACCTGGATGTAAGACAACTGAAGGGATTGGTATTTTTTTTCTCTTATATCCAGGTTTCTCTTATAAAGAGATTATTTTCCCTTACAGATAGGTAAATTGAAGGTAGTTATACAAAAGGGAATCAACCCACACTGACGTCAAACTGAGAAATCTGATGTTAAAGTTTAGCTTCAATTGTAATTAATAATAATTCCTTGTCCGTGAGATAGGGACGGATACCTAAATCACGGTGGTGAGAGGATTATATGGACGCCCTTTCATGTCCATTGTTTCTATTTGGTTTTTACGTCCTGACTTGAGATAGTCAGGACGGGGGTTTTAACCTCCATTCACTGGAAATCGTACGAGCTACCCACATTAACCTCACCCAGCCTGGGTAGGGCCGGAATTGCCAGCCTCACGTGTTCGGAGGTAACAGAATTTTCTGTACGAAAAGTCTGCTCCAACCGGGAATCAAACTCAGGATCTCTGGACTACGGGCAGTAGTCACAACCGTTACGCCACGGAGCCTTTTTGTAATTTTTCTCGGCGGTCTTTTCGAAATGCTGGAGTGTGTGTGGATAGCTAACATAATTGTATATTTCTTCAATGCTAGTTTGCATTAAAAAAATGTTGTATTATTCGGAGAAAATTGCAAAAATAAATGGGTTCTTCTTTGTAGTTTCAACACAAATTTTAAAACTTAAATAGTTTTTTCAATAAAATGAATTAAGCTTGGGTCTTCGCTGCAAAAAAAGTAGAGAAAAAAATCTATCCAACCCAACGATACGACTAACTCCAAAAGTGATAATTTGAGAGTTGGGTCCCTTTTGCATAACTGCTTCCAAACGGACATTCTTGCGTTAGAACTTCATACAAAAATTCAAATCTCTATCTTAAACCGTTAAAAAGATGAAAATCTGTCCCGGGACTTTTTCGTGCACACTGTATCATTTGCAATATTATTGGATTGCCTCCTCGATTTCCTTGGTGGTCATATTGGACGAGAGAGGTGGTCGAATTGAGATGTTGTAGTGGAGATGTTTATTCCTGAGGATACTGTAGGAGTTGTCAAATGTGAACGTGTCTGCAACGAGAAGAAGATAATAATAATTTGTTTAATTTATTAGAGTTTAACGTCGTTTTTCAACTGCATGGTCATACACGACGGGAGTTCGACCCTCCATTCGCAGGAAACTTACAAACCTGCTACCCACATTGACCTCACCCAGCCTGGGTTGGGCCGGAATGCCAGCATCACGAAGTCTTCACCTCGCTGGACGTTGCTTAACTTCGGTGATCCTACGAGAACTGGTGCATTCAACGAACCATCGACGCTTGCGATAAAAAAAAATAATAATAATAGCGTCCGTCGCCCAGATGGAAACATCTGCCATTAGCACTCATATGTCGAAAGTCTGATGGAGACGATTCCTGTGAGCACAGTTCACAATGCGCAAAATTTAAGAAAAAACCTATCACTATTTATATTTTAAATCAAATCTATATATTTTAGTACATTTAGCCCAATTTTCATCACTACGATTTTATATATGTGATATTCAACCCTCAAGCAGCCTAAGACGATCGTTTCGTTCTTATTTGAACTCATCAGTTAGGCATAGCTGATTTTTAATTTCTTGCCGAGCCCAGGGTTTGAACCTGAGACCCATGGATCAATGGTACCACATGTTTACCATTGAGCCATGGATGCTTGATGACACTTGACGGAGAATATCACATATATCTATACCCTTACTCGATAGGTTTTAATTAACACCAAAACGGCCCCCATTTGGCCCCGAGTGATCTAATTTGGCCCAAAACTATAGGTAAAATGCATGAACAGCATGAACATCTAGGTAAAATGCATGAACATCTAGGACCCCAATGCATGAACATGTATACAAAATTTCATCTATTTGAAGAATCCGTTCAAGAGTTATCGCGGAACAGACAGACAAACGGAAGCCAAATCGTCCAGTATGCAAGTTAAAACAGAACCGCACTTAGTGAGGTAGCTTCGCTCCCTCAACGTGTTAATTATACTCACAAGTAGGCGGGACTTATACTCACAAGTAGGCGGGACTTATACTCACAAGTAGGCGGGACTTATACTCACAAGTAGGCGGGACTTATACTCACAAGTAGGCGGGACTTATACTCACAAGTAGGCGGGGCTTATACTCACAAGTAGGCGGGACTTATACTCACAAGTAGCGGGGGCGGGGCACTCCAGAACGCCCACCTCTTGGCTCTGATGGGACGCCACCCGGTGTACCGGAATGACCTGGTGACAGTTCCCATCCAGGTCCTTGCAGGCTATGCCGAACTTGATGTCGTGACCCTCTGACTGGAAACACCACCTGGCGAGGGGGAAAGGGTGCATTGTTAGTCAAGCGTGTGTCTTGGGTACCATTCTAAGTGGTGCGAAGTTGGAGGAAATCTTTTATTTGTAAAAGAAAAAAAAAATATATATATTTGAGAATATTACAAAAAAGTAAGTGGGTTAAGGCACTAGTCTTATAATCCAAGTAGCGTATTATTATTCAACAATTTTCATCAAACTTTAATTACAATTTTTTTATACAGGTACAGTGAATGGGTATAATTAATTAAAGGCAAACAAAGTCTGATCAAGGGTGGTGATAATGCCTTAGGCATTCTCTTCCGCGTAGGGATCCGTTGGTTCGAATCTCAGCCAATGCATGAGTTTTTTCTCATCTATTTGAGTTTGTGACCACAAAATAATAATACTTTGACGGTTAGGTGGAAGAGAATTCAAACACCCATGGGTTGCACAGCTCTCAGTAGTTAAATCATGATAGTCAAGTGGTTAACGCGCTGGTCTGGTAATCCAGGTATCGCAGGGATCCGTTGGTTCGAATCCCAGGCAATGCATGAAATTTTTTCTCATCTATTTGAGTTTGTGACCACATAATAATAATAATAATAATACACTGAGGCTTAGATGGTAGAAAATTCTTGGAGCATTAACGTCGCCTGGTGGTGGCGGCGGACTTGTAATCTGGAAGTTGATGGTTCAAGTCCTGTTTTTCTTTCAGATAGAGCGAGTTTCATTAGTTGTGATACCACAAAAGTGATTAACACAAATATGATAACTTTGAACTTTTTTTGTAAGATTTTTGTAGCAAAACTATAAGCATCTCGTCAGATTTTAGACTTAGCTTATAGGAAATGTATTGTTTTGAATACCTATCATTATTTTACAGATAAATAAAAGTATTAAATTCAATTATAAAAAAAACCCTCACTCAACACTCATTTAAGGAAGTACCCTCACTCAACAACCGCTTAACACGTTGATCGCAAACGCTATAGAGTTACCTTTCCTCAGGGGCTCAAATGACACTCCAATGTCAAGTGAATTCACCTGACGTGGCGATCAACGTGTTAAGGAAGTACCCCTCACTCATCACTCACTTAAGGAAATACCCCTCACTCAACACTCACTTAAAGAAGTACCCCTCACTCAACACTCACTTAAGGAAATACCCCTCACTCAACACTCACTTATGGAAATACCCCTCACTCAACACTCACTTAAGGAAGTACCCCTCACTCAACACTCACTTAAGGAAGTACCCCTCACTCATCACTCACTTAGGGAAGTACCCTCACTCAACACTCACTTAAGGAAGTACCCCTCACTCAACACTCACTTAAGGAAGTACCCCTCACTCAACACTCACTTAAGGAAGTACCCCTCACTCAACACTCACTTAAGGAAGTACCCCTCACTCAACACTCACTTAAGGAAGTACCCTCACTCAACACTCACTTAAGGAAGTACCCCTCACTCAACACTCACTTAAGGAAGTACCCCTCACTCAACACTCACTTAAGGAAGTACCCCTCACTCAACACTCACTTAAGGAAGTACTCCTCACTCAACACTCACTTAAGGAAGTACTCCTCACTCAACACTCACTTAAGGAAATACCCCTCACACATCACTCACTAAAGGAAGTACCCCTCACACATCACTCACTTAAAGAAATACCCCTCACTCAACACTCACTTAGGATGTACTCAACACTCACTTAAGGAAATACCCCTCACTCAACACTCACTTAAGGAAATACCCCTCACTCAACACTCACTTAAGGAAGTACCCCTCACTCAACACTCACTTAAGGAAGTACCCCTCACTCAACACTCACTTAAGGAAGTACCCCTCACTCAACACTCACTTAAAGAAGTACCCTCACTCAACACTCACTTAAGGAAGTACCCTCACTCATCACTCACTTAGGGAAGTACCCTCACTCAACACTCACTTAAAGAAGTACCCTCACTCATCACTCACTTAAGGAAGTACCCCTCACTCATCACTCACTTAAGGAAGTACCCCTCACTCATCACTCACTTAAGGAAGTACCCCTCACTCAACACTCACTTAAGGAAGTACCCCTCACTCATCACTCACTTAAGGAAGTACCCCTCACTCATCACTCACTTAAGGAAGTACCCCTCACTCAACACTCACTTAAGGAAGTACCCCTCACTCATCACTCACTTAAGGAAGTACCCCTCACTCATCACTCACTTAAGGAAGTACCCTCACTCATCACTCACTTAAGGAAGTACCCCTCACACATCACTCACTTGAGGAAGTACTCCTCACTCATCACTCACTTAAGGAAGTACCCCTCACTCAACACTCACTTAAGGAAGTACCCCTCACTCATCACTCACTTAAGGAAGTACCCCTCACCCATCACTCACTTGAGGAAGTACTCCTCACTCATCACTCACTTGAGGAAGTACTCCTCACTCATCACTCACTTAAGGAAGTACCCTCACACATCACTCACTTGAGGAAGTACCCCTCACTCAACACTCACTTAAGGAAATACCCCTCACCCATCACTCACTTAAGGAAGTACCCCCCACTCACTCATACACACTCACTTAAGGAAGTACCCCCCATCACTCAAACACTCCACTCATCACGAGGAAGTACCCTCACCATCACTCACTTGAGGAAGTACTCCTCACCATCACTCACTTGAGGAAGTACTCCTCACTCATCACTCACTTAAGGAAGTACCCTCACACATCACTCACTTGAGGAAGTACCCTCACACATCACTCACTTGAGGAAGTACTCCTCACTCATCACTCACTTAAGGAAGTACCCTCACCATCACTCACTTGAGGAAGTACTCCTCACTCATCACTCACTTAAGGAAGTAACCTCACTCATCATCACTTAGGAAGTACCTCATCACACTCACTTAACTACCGAAGATACTGAAGACTGCTAACTCATCAATGTAAAGTACTCAACACTCACTTAAGGAAGTACTCAACACTCACTTAGGAAGTACTCAACACTCACTTAAGAAGTACTCAACACTCACTTAAGAAGTACTCAACACTCACTTAAGAAGTACTCAACACTCACTTAGGAAGTACTCACACTCACTTAAGAAGTACTCACAATCACTTAAGAAGTACTCAACACTCACTTAAGGAAGTATCCCTCACTCACTTAAGGAACTACCCCTCACTCATCACTCACTTAAGGAAGTACCCTCACTCATCACTCACTTAAGGAAATACTCCTCACTCATCACTCACTTAAGGAACTACTCCTCACTCATCACTCACTTAAGGAAATACTCCTCACTCATCACTCACTTAAGGAAATACCCCTCCATCAACACTCACTTTGGGGATAAGTAAAAAAAACGAGCCGCTCCCCCTAATAAAGCTAGATAAACCTTATGTAGCAACAGTAAAGATGGAATTATTATTATTTGCTACAGAGAAAGTAGGTAGGTACTCTTCAAAAAAAAAAAAAAAATTATTTAAAAAAAAACGCTTGCATACGAGTCTACAACCATTGGGACATTTTCATTTTTATAATTTAATATTTCGTTACATAATTTCGTTACATAATTTCGTTACATAATTTCGTCACATAATTTCGTTACATAATTTTGGTTATGTGCCAGAGCAAAGACATGAAAATGTCAATTTAATATTTCGTTACATAATTTCGTTACATAATTTCGTTACATAATTTCGTTACATAATTTTGGTTATGTGCCAGAGCAAAGACATGAAAATGTCAACAAAAAAAAAGGCAGTACCCCTAACTCAACACTTACTTAAGAAAGTATCCCTCCTCAGGGGCGTTGAAGTCCAGGCTGAGTTTGTCCCCCTTCTTGACCACCGCCTGCGTGTAGTTCTCCTCCAGGGCCTTGTCTATGGGCTTCTTCAGGTACATGGACTTGGGGACTTTGCCGATCTGGGGAATCTGCGGGGACACACATAATAAGGGTGAAATAAAAGATAACTAGCCAGTTTTTAACACTTTGAGCCCATGAATACCATATATGACTCTCAGCTGACATTTCATAAAGGACATGAGTACCATAATATATGACCCTCACCCGAATTTCGACTGTGGACATGAGTACTCTATATGGTATACACGACCTTCCTTACTTTGAAGTTAAATCATAAAGTATAAAAGGTACAACTGAAAAACGTAAATTTATCGAATTTTCTCGAAAAAAAAAATATTTTACAATAAAAAAACTTTGGTACGAAGGGTGCAAACCGCATTTTTTGCCTTGGTCCCTCGTGCTCACTCGCCGATCCCTGCTCTGGGGCTCAAAGTGTTAAAGAAGACAACATCAAAACTGAATGCTCCTAATTTTCCCAAATTTTAAGAATGTTATTACCAGTGCAATTTATTTTCATAAAAACAACACAATACACCACACACTGGACATAGAAGGAGCCAAGAAAATTGCTTCTGGGCGTCCACAGGGGTTAATATCCCATCAATTCTTCAACCACCATGACACAATCATCATGGAAACGGAAAGTAAGTAAGTAAGGGTGAAATTTAAATACCGAAATCGGTCGCTCAAGAGCGAGTGAGATCTTCACTTTAGGCAGTCGAAAACATCGAACACGAAGAAATTCACAAATAACCTCCATTCATCACCTCCACACAACACCTCCACCATCATTACCTTGGTGAGGCACCTAGGGTTCCCGTCCGGATCTCTGCCGGCACCTCCCATGCTAGCAGGCCACATCTCCACATCCATCACCTCCAGTAGGACCGGCTTACACTCACATCACCTCCACACATCACCTCCACACAACACCTCCACCATCATTACCTTGGTAAGACACCCAGGGTTTCCTTCCGGGTCTCTGCCGGCACCTCCCATGCTAGCAGGCCACACCTCCACATCCATCACCTCCAGCAGGACAGGCTTACACTATCATCACCTCCACACAACACCTCCACACAACACCTCCGCCATCATTACCTTGGTAAGACACCTAGGGTTCCCGTCGGGGTCTCTGCCGGCACCTCCCATGCTAGCAGGCCACATCTCCACATCCATCACCTCCAGCACAGGCTTACACTATCATCACCTCCACACAACACCTCCACCATCATTACCTTGGTGAGACACCTAGGGTTCCCGTCTGGGTCTCTGCCGGCACCTCCCATGCTAGCAGGCCACATCTCCACATCCATCACCTCCAGCACAGGCTTACACTATCATCACCTCCACACAACACCTCCACACAAGACCTCCACCATCATTACCTTGGTGAGACACCTAGGGTTCCCGTCTGGGTCTCTGCCGGCACCTCCCATGCTAGCGGGCCACATCTCCACATCCATCACCTCCAGCAGGACAGGCTTACACTCTCAACACCTCCACACATCACCTCCACACAACACCTCCACCATCACCACCTCCACACAACACCTCCACCATCATTACCTTGGTAAGACACCTAGGGTTCCCGTCCGCGTCTCTGCCGGCACCTCCCATGCTAGCAGGCCACATCTCCTCCTCCATCACCTCCAGTAGGACGGGCTTACACTATCATCACCTCCACACAACACCTCCACCATCATTACCTTGGTGAGACACCTAGGGTTCCCGTTCGGGTCTCTGCCGGCACCTCCCATGCTAGCAGGCCACATCTATCACCTCCACACAACACCTCCACCATCATTACCTTGGTAAGACACCTAGGGTTCCCGTCCGGATCTCTGCCGGCACCTCCCATGCTACGGGGCCACATCTCCTCCGCCATCACCTCCAGAAGGACAGGCTTCCATTTGGAGGGGTCAGATCGGTACAGGTGGATCTTGCTGATGGTGTACTCATGCAGAAACTTCTTGACCACTCGCCACGCCAGGGTGAACACTTTGGGCGCTGAAACATGACAGGGAGAGAAAAGTTGCTCAGGAGGTTATGAAATGGTCAAAAAAAAAAAATTGAAATCGGAGCAAAAAATATCAAACACCTCGGCCGAGGTGTGAAGAACGCCTATACAAAGAAAGATTTTTCTTTACAAAAACTAACACAATACTTCCAATTTCTAATATAATAGTAATAATAATAAAATCACCTTATTTATACTGCCCAATCAGGACTATTAAGTCCCATTAGTCCAGCAGTAAGCCATAGACGTATTATTATGTAGTAAAAATCCCAAATGGCAGGATAACTTGTCATGTCCCGGCTGGGTTTCGAACCCGCGACCTCTGGATTTACAAAGTGCCGCCTTTACCACTGAGCTACCGGAACAGACCACTAAGCTATTAGCAATTCTAAGGAAGTAATACATGTAGGTAAGTTGTTGCATTAATTTATTTTTATTATTATTTCCTAGCATACATATAGGTTAATAGGTAGGTACAATTGATACTAGGAACACGTTAAGTATTTAAATTTGCGATATTTTTCGATATTTGTGGACCTCTTCAATGATCAATTCAAATCACACCAACTTAAGTTTTATTTATGTTCCAGTTGTTCTAACCAGTGAACCAAAAAGTTGATCAATAAGAACGTAGGAAATAAATAACTCGTAAAAATCAATGTTTATTTTTTGAACAAATAGAATTTAATGTTTTTTTGTACTAAATAGGTAATATGCAAGTTCAATGTTATTTTTTTTTTCAAGTATTAAACAAGTACTCGGTTCAATGTTTACATCTTTTCATGTTTATTGAACATAACCCAGTTCGGCCTTAACATTGACCTCACGATGATATTGAAACCAGTTTGGTTCAAGTTTGACTGAAATACTCTACCTGAATAAATACCTTAGGTGAATCGTGTATTTCAGTGTTTTTTTTTATATAAATAAAAATAAAACAGTGACTGTAATTCTTCTGAAGGCAATGCTGACAACACACTGGCAGTATTGCCCCTCTGGATTGTCAAACTGATCCTCTCTGTTAGGTTCTTCGATCTTGGGTCCCCTGATTTTTCAATCATTATCTTCCCGTTTTTTATGTGGTTCTCTTTGTGTCAGTAATTATCTTCAGCATAAGAAGACCTTTCCCTTTAACACATACCTGTGCTACCGACACTCTATTTACAATGTGTGTACCCGTGGGACACTGTGGGACGCTCAAGGGACATCCGGTCCATTTCGCCCCAACTCATTTGTCCCACCAATGGGAAAATCTGGCATATATGTGTGTTAATACCCTACTCGATGGGTTTCAAAATCAAAAAGTCCATCAGCTGAATCTGACCAATTTTAGGGCCTTGTCTGGCTTGGGGATGTTAAACAGGGAAAAGACCAGTGTCTCGCTGGCTAGAGTAACAGTTCTTCAGTATCTCCGGGTAGTTGACTTACCATTGATGACGTAGCAGTTCTTCAGTATCTCCGGATAGTTGACTTACCATTGATGACGTAGCAGTTCTTCAGTATCTCCGGATAGTTGACTTACCATTGATGACGTAGCAGTTCTTCAGTATCTCCGGGTAGTTGACTTACCATTGATGACGTAACAGTTCTTCAGTATCTCCGGATAGTTGGCTTACCATTGATGACGTAGCAGTTCTTCAGTATCTCCGGGTAGTTGACTTACCATTGATGACGTAGCAGTTCTTCAGTATCTCCGGATAGTTGACTTACCATTGATGACGTAGCAGTTCTTCAGTATCTCCGGGTAGTTGACTTACCATTGATGACGTAACAGTTCTTCAGTATCTCCGGATAGTTGGCTTACCATTGATGACGTAGCAGTTCTTCAGTATCTTATCTTATCTTACCATTGATGACGTAGCAGTTCTTCAGTATCTTATCTTATCTTATCTTACCATTGATGACGTAGCAGTTCTTCAGTATCTCCGGGTAGTTGACTTACCATTGATGACCTAGCAGTTCTTCAGTATCTCCGGATAGTTAGCTTACCATTGATGACGTAGCAGTTCTTGAGTATCTCCGGGTAGTTGACTTACCATTGATGACGTAGCAGTTCTTGAGTATCTCCGGGTAGTTGACTTACCATTGATGACGTAGCAGTTCTTCAGTATTTCGGGATAGTTGGGTGGAAGAGATTGCCACAGGCAATAACCCCGCCCTTCGGTAGGACATTTCTCTCTTTTTTCCCTTCTTGTATATTTGTTTAATCTTTTTGTTTTTCTTTATATTTCATTGTGTTCTACTGTATATATTTTTTGTTCTACCTAATAAAGCTTAAAAAAAAGAAAAAAAAAAAAAAAAAAAAGATAGTTGACTTACCATTGATGACGTAGCAGTTCTTGAGTATCTCCGGATAGTTGGCCTCGTACATCTGGATCATGCAGAGGATGAGCTCGGCCGCGGGCCGCCACGCGTACTGCTTCATGCTGAAGTCTGTCATGTCGAAGATGGCCACCAGCTTCGTGGCGGCCGGCCCGTGAACTTCGCCCTGGCGGCGAGCCTCCTCGATGAAACCTGGGAAGTGAAACAGAAGGATGGAGGATGTGAAACAGGAGGATAAATAAGGGTTGGGTGGAAGAGCCTCCTCGATGAAACCTGGGAAGTGAAACAGAAGGATGGAACAGTGAAATAGGAGGATAAATAAGGGTTGGGTGGAAGAGCCTCCTCGATGAAACCTGGGAAATGAAACAGGAGGATAAATAAGAGTTGGGTGGAAGAGCCTCCTCGATGAAACCTGGGAAGTGAAACGGGAGGATGGAACAGTGAAACAGGAGGATAAATAAGGGTTGGGTGGAAGAGCCTCCTCGATGAAACCTGGGAAATGAAACAGGAGGATAAATAAGAGTTGGGTGGAAGAGCCTCCTCGATGAAACCTGGGAAATGAAACAGGAGGATGTGAAACAGGAGGATAAATAAGAGTTGGGTGGAAGAGCCTCCTCGATGAAACCTGGGAAATGAAACAGGAGGATGTGAAAGAGGAGGATAAATAAGAGTTGGGTGGAAGAGCCTCCTCGATGAAACCTGGGAAACGAAACAGGAGGATGTGAAACAGGAGGATAAATAAGAGTTGGGTGGAAGAGCCTCCTCGATGAAACCTGGGAAATGAAACAGGAGGATGAAACAGGAGGATAAATAAGGGTTGGGTGGAAGAGCCTCCTCGATGAAACCTGGGAAGTGAAACGGGAGGATGCAACAGGAGGATAAATAAGAGTTGGGTGGAAGAGCCTCCTCGATGAAACCTGGGAAATGAAACGGGAGGATGAAACAGGAGGATAAATAAGAGTTGGGTGGAAGAGCCTCCTCGATGAAACCTGGGAAATGAAACAGGAGGATGTGAAAGAGGAGGATAAATAAGAGTTGGGCGGAAGAGCCTCCTCGATGAAACCTGGGAAATGAAACAGGAGGATAAATAAAATAAGAGTTGGGTGGAAGAGCCTCCTCGATGAAACCTGGGAAATGAAACAGGAGGATAAATAAGAGTTGGGTGGAAGAGCCTCCTCGATGAAACCTGGGAAATGAAACAGGATCAGGATGAAACAGTGAAACAGGAAGAGAGAATTGAATGCCGAAGACATTATCACCACCCTTGATCAGGTTTTGTTTATATTTATTTCTAACTTGTTACCAGTTCATTGTATATAAAGATGTAAATAATTAAAGCTCGATCCAAATGTTTATAAATAAAAATAAACAGGAGGATAATAAAACAGTGAAACAGGAGATAAAACAGTGAAACGGAGGATGAAACAGGAGGATAAAAATGAAACAAGAGGATAAATAAGTGAAATGGAGGATAAAACAGTGAATCAGGAGGATAAAACAGTGAAACGGGAGGATGAAACAGGAGGATAAAACAATGAAACAAGAGGAAATAAGTGAAATGGGAGGATAAAACAGTAAATCAGGAGGATAAAACAGTGAAACGGGAGGATGAAACAGGAGGATAAAACAATGAAACAAGAGGAGAAATAAGTGAAATGGGAGGATAAAGCAGTGAATCAGGAGGATAAAACAGTGAAACGGGAGGATGAAACAGGAGGATAAAACAATGAAACAAGAGGAGAAATCAGTGAAATGGGAGGATAAAACAGTGAATCAGGAGGATAAAACAGTGAAACAGAGGATGAAACAGTGAAACAGGAGGATAAACAGTGTAACAGGAGGATAACCAGTGAAACAGAGATAACATAGTGAGAAGGAGAATTAATAGTGAAACAGGAGGATAAAACAGTGTAACAGGAGGATAAACCAGTGAAACAGGAGGATAAAATAGTGAGACAGGAGAATAATAGTGAAACAGGAGGATAAAACAGTGTAAATGGAGGATAACCGTGAACGGGGTAAAATAGTGACGGGAATAATAGTGAAACAGGAGGATAAAACAGTGTAACGGAGGATAACAGTGAAACAGGAGGATAAAACAGTGAAAAAGAGGATAAAACAGTGAAAAGAGGATAAAACGGTGAAATAGGAGGATAAAACAGTGAAACAGGAGGATAAAACAGTGAAACAGGAGAATTAACAGTGAAACAGGAGGATAAATAGTGATACAGAGAATTAATAGTGAAACAGGAGGATAAAAAGTAAAACAGGAGGAAAAGTGAAAAGAGATGAAACAGGAAATAGGAGATAATACAGTGAAACGGGAGGATAATACAGTGAAACAGGAGGATAAAACAGTGAAACAGGAGGATAAAAAGTGAAACAGGAGATAAATAAGGTGGTAAGAGATGCATAGGCATAACGTTTATTAGGAAAATGTATATTTTGTTTTTAGTTTAATTTCTTGTATATTATAATATCAATTTTATGTAATAATTTTACTATTATCTTTGTATATAATATGTCTACTAAAAAGAGTTTCTTGAAACAGGAGGATTAAAACGGTGAAATAGGAGGATAAAACAGTGAAACAGGAGGATAAACAGTGAAACAGGAGGATAAAACCAGTGAAAAGGAGGATAAAATAGTGATACAGGAGAATTAATAGTGAAACAGGAGGATAAAAGAGTAAAACAGGAGGAATAAACAGTGAAAAAGGAGGATGAAACAGTGAAATAGGAGGATAATACAGTGAAACGGGAGGATAATACAGTGAAACAGGAGGATAAAACAGTGAAACAGGAGGATAAAACAGTGAAACAGGAGGATAAATAAGGGTTGGGTGGAAGAGACTGCCATAGGCAGTAACCCCGCCCTTTAGTTAGGACATATGTATATATTTTGTTTTTATTTTCTTTCTTGTTTATATTATTAATATTGTCAATTTTTATATATAATTTTTACTATTATCTGTCTGTATATAATATGTTCTACTAATAAAGAGTTTCTTAATAAATAAAACAGTGAAATAGAAGGATAAACAGAAACAGTGAAACAGTAGTCACCGTGGCAGAGTCAGTTAGCGCGCCAGGCATTGCACGCATGGGGTTGACCGTTCGACCCCAGCCTGGTGGGACATGATTTTTTTGGCTCAGTACTTGGATTTTCGAGGTCCACTATACCTCGTGAGGAAAAATGAGTAGCTGCTTCAATGTAAGCAGCGACCAGTGGCGAAAATACGACATTGGGATATTTATGACACCGAAAAAGTCCTTTAATTTTATTTAAAAAAAGCTGGTCTACTCCCTGTTTATAGTCCCCCAACCAGACTATTATTATATATGGTATATTTATTTACGGTAAGAATCCTTTTACAAAGTCACAAGTACATTTACTCATATTAAAGAAAAAAGATTGACAGTAGAAATACAGTACATCAACACAGTGATGTTAAGTAATGGACCAGGAAAGAATGTGAAATGACGCGGCCAAATATGGAAGTCGAATCACCGGGTTTTTACGATGAAGCATCTCCAGAATGACGACACTGTAAATACCTACCTAGTTTTGCAACGTCAAGAAAACAAAATGGACATCTAAGGGCAGAATTATTTTTTTATTTGGGTTTAACGTCGCTTTCAACTGTTCGATCATATCATGACGGGGGTGTTACCCTCTATTCGCAGGAAACTCACAAACCTGCTACCCACATTAACCTCACCCAGCCTGGGTTGGGCTGGAATGCCAGCATCACGAAGGTTTCACTTCGCTGGACGTTGCTTAACTGCGGTGATCCTACGAGAACCGGTGCATTCAAAGCGCCATTGACGCTGGTAAGGGCTGAATTATAAAACAGGATTAAAGTTAAGATAAGCCAGACTGTCTCTCAACTCGGGCTATATAATAAAAATATCGCCTTATTTATACTGCCCGATTAGAACTATCAAGTCCCATTATTCCAGCAGTAAGCCCAAGACATATTATTATGCGGTAAAAATCCCAAATGGGAGGGTAACATGTCATGTCCCTGCCGGGTTTCGAACCCACGACCTCTGGATTCACAGAGTGCCGCCTTTACCACTGAGCTACCGAGACAGACTATGTCTATGATACTGATCTACCAACACGTCTCCTGGGTATTTGGTTGAAGAACACCCTGTATACACTATAAAATTTAGATGCAATTCTAAAATGAGTTGTAATTAGTGACTAATAATAATAATCCTACTAAAATGCCTGCAGTATACACCGTGGTTAAATACCCATACTGCTTTACCATCACGTTTGTTGCGTATTCAACAGATGAATTGCAAAAACTGAATGTTGTTAATAATAATACTCTTTAGTAGAAGGTAACCACCAGGCGAGGTTAATGCTCAAAGGATTTTCTAAAACTTGACCTTCAGAGTCTTATTATTATGTGTGAACAAACTCAAATTATTGAGGAAAAATTCTACGTCAAATATTTTTTTTTTACGTCTTCAGACCTCTGTACTTTTTATTGCACTTAGATAATAATATCTAAAAATGATAATAACTAGTGGTTCTGTGAACTGTAAACCTCACACAGATTCAGCTATCGCATTATAAATGTTCAATCAAGGATGAGGACACAAACTCAATTAAATGAGGAAAAATTTCATGCATTGACTGGGATTCAAACCAACGGATCCCTACGCTACCTGGATTACCAGACTAGCGCGTTAACCACTTAACTATCTGAGAGCTGGTCAACCCATGGGTGTTGGGCTGTTTGGAGCTTTGAATCAAGGAAATGGTTGGCGAGGCTTTGAGAACCATTTGGGAAAGAAATTGGTTAACTTTACGGGTAATCGCCATTCCAATCATTTTCTCAAACAAAAATTGGTCTAGCCATTCAAAGAGGAAAAGGGGAAACCCTTTGTTGGTCGCAAATTTGAAATGGTTATGAGTACGAAGCAATAATTATTGCTTTCATTTCGGTTTAACGTATAGGATTCTAGTCCAAATCGGGCAGAATAATTTGGTGTCTTTTTTAATTTGGGTTCAGCGTCGCCCTCAACTGCATGGTCATATCACGACGGGGGTTTTACCCTCAATTCGCAGGAAACTCAATAACTTTACTATTGCTTTTTCTTCTATATTTTCCTTCATACCTTTCTACTCATTTTTCCTCACAAGGGGGGCTACTCATTTTACTTCCGAGTAATTTATAATATTAGAAGTCGGAAGTATTGTGTTCGTTTTTGTAAAAATAATAATATTTTTTTGCACCGATTTCAATTTTTTTTCTTCATATGTCTCATAACCTCCTGAGCAACTTAATTTGGTTTTGTGTTTGTCTGTCTGTCGGTCTGTCTGACTGTCTGTCGGTCTGTCTCTCTGTCTGTTTTTCTGTCTGTCTGTTATTTCCAGCTTTTGCTCATGAGCAATTGCTACTTTTTTATGAATGCAGCCCATGGGTATCTTTCTCATAAATAAGTTTATAGCATAACTTTATGATACTCTTATTATTTATACTTCATAGACAACTGAGACAGAATTAGAAAGATAATTACGGCCAATTTGCTTTTGATAAGGATTTGATATTAAAGAGGTTGGTCAAGATATGGTACTCCTAAATAGTTTTTTAATTCGTAACATAAACTCTTTGAACAAGGTGTAACATAAACTCATCTATACGAGGCGCGTCCAAAATTTTTTTTCTAAAAATTTAGATATAGAAAACATAGAAGTATTACAAAGTTGTTAAGGAGATGAAGTATTATGGAGAGAATGAGTGAGAGAGGAATCTTCTGAGCAGGCGACAGTTTTCCAGGAGGACGGATTTCTGGATTTTTTACACTAGATTCTGTGGCAATTCTATCTTTTGTATGGATATAGAAGCTGATCAGCCCATTTGTTGACATGACTACAGGGACAACATCGACATTGGTCATATTCCACATGCAGGTGATTTTTATTTTATTTTAAAGATGAGTGTTTCACAGTATTTTTTATTTCGTAGCCATGAAACAAGAGCTATTATTATTATTATTAAACAGATTTAATCAAGTTTTATTTACATAATATAATATATACAATTTACAAGAAATAAAGTTGAAATAATTAAGCAAAACTTGATCAAGGGCGGTGTTAATGCCTACGGCATTCTCTAGACGTAGACGCTTATGGTCTGTGTTGTATAGCCTACCCATCCCGGTAGTATGCCTCCCCTCTGATGGGCGAGAAGTGACACAATACTTCCCAATTAAGTGGTGGGTCAACACGAGCGCACCGGAAGGTATATCTTACAAACAACTGTAACAAAATTTTGAATACCAATTTTTGTCAGCGCGGGGGTTCGAACTCGGGACCTTCCGCATGGCAAGCGAGTGCTTAACCACTGAGATTTCCGTGGTGATTATTATTAAATATTATATGTATCTTTATATTATAAATATGAACAGTATGAATGAGACGGTATTATTATTTGCTATATATTTGTGTGCAACAAAATGCATTTAAATATGGACTTGCAGTTAAATGCACTTGAATATTTACTCCGAAGCTTTCGTCATATCTATTAATATTTGATTGCTCTCTTGGTACAATCGGTTACGACGAAAAATCATTAACTCCGCAATGGCTATATTCTGAAATTATGGTTTAATATTACATCAACACACATCAGTGTAAATTGCACCTCAGCTATTGGATTAATCTACCTCTGGATTCACAGAGTGCCGCCTTTACCACTGAGCTACCGGGACAGCAGTCTCTCCCGGTAGCTGGCATATGTTTTTATATATTTTTCTATTCTTTTTTCATTGTTAAAATAATTATTTGTTTTGTACATTATGTCCATTTATATCTAATAAAGTGTAAAATCATAATAATAATAATACCTTCGAGTGTCTGTGCCACCAGCCGGATGATATCATTCTTGGTGGAGGCGTGCAGCATGCCCACAAAGTCCAGCTCCGCGAAGGGCACGCACAGGACGGGGGCGCCCTCCTTGTCGGTGCCGGTGACGCCCACCGCCAGGCGGCCCGCCAGCGCCGCGGGCGGCTCCCAGGCCTGCAGGGCGTCGATGTCCCACTCCTGACGCCACTTGAGGGACTGGTGGGGGAAAGAGGGAGGGGGGATTATTATTATTATTTTTTTTTCTTAGAAGCTTTGGCTTAGGAAAAATACCTTTGTATAATGTACGAGATATGTTATCCTGGTGGGTGAAAGAGGAGGGGGGGGGATTATTATTATTATTATTATTATTTCTTAGAAGCTTTGGCTTAGGAAAAATACCTTTGTATAATGTACGAGATATGTTATCCTGGTGGGTGAAAGAGGGGGGGGGGATTATTATTATTATTATTAGCACTCGCTTGCCATGCGGAAGGTCCCGGGTTCGATCCCCCGTACCGACAAAAATTTGTATTCTTAATTTGGTTACAATTGTTTGTAAGGGATACCTTCCGGTGCGCTCGTGTTGACCCAGCACCCAATTGGGAAGTATTGTGTCACTTCTCGCCCATCAGAGGGGAGGCATACTACGGGATGGACAGGCTACAACACAGACCACAAGCGTCTACAGTAGCTCCTGTTTCATAGCTACGAAATAAAAAGGCTCTGAAACACTCATCTTTTTTTTTTTTTTTAAATATTTCTTAGAAGCTTTGGCTTATTAAAAATACCTTTGTATAATGTATAATTATGTTATCCTGTTTTTGAAAAAGAAATTATATGTAGACTGGTTGGAGTTCCACAAGAGAAGCACCAATTATCACACCGACCTCTATTTAAATCTATTGTGACCAGATGATTCTAATTCTGATGTACGTCCTGATTTGAAATAGTCAGGACGGGGATTTAATCCTCCATACTTGGCCACAAAATGAAGAGGTCTGTGAAATACTCATCTTTTTTATTACTTTTCTTATCATAGGATAAGGAATGTAATAAAAAAGATAATCCTATGATAAGAAACGTATTGTTTGTCCTTTTTGACTAGTTTGACCCAACATATCAAAAAAGTTGCTTTCGACCATGGGTCCATGCGTCCGTCCGTCCGTGTGCCAATCAACACGATATCTCGAGAACGGTAAGAGCTATTTTAAACACATACTTGCTTGTATAAATGACACTGAAGATTGCTTAATTATGTTATAATATTGCTTCTAATTTATGCTGCAAAAGTATTTATGATTACCGAGTTATTAAGCTAAGATTATGATATTTACAGCGATGACCAACCAGTAGCTTTACAACTATGTGCGAGTGACTTTAGCAATTAGAATTTAATTAACATAAAATTGTAAAATAAGAGCGTAGAGCGTAGACGGTTCAATTTTTTATAATGACCTTTTATGTTTTAATTGAGTCCTCGCTTGGACCAGAGCAGTAATTTTGTAGTCTGACAGTATCCTGATTGAAAAAAGTGCGTCTCTAATTTCGTGTGTACAAATTTACATAACTTGATTCCGTGTCCGTCACTTGGGCACATAGATATCTATATCAGAGTAGCGCCTTAGGGATCCGTTGGTTCGAATCCCACCCAGTGCATGAATTTTTCCTCATTTATTTGAGTTTGTGACCACATAAAAATAAGACTCTGAGGGTTAGGTGGTAGAAAATATTTGTATCTGTAAAAAAAATGTACTTCCGAGAAACTTTGGTTTTGTTTTTTTTTTTTAACAGACCGACCGTTAAATTTGTTACTGTTTTTTTTTTTAAATTGGTAATGTACCGTGGAATAGTTGTTATTATTATTATTATTAAAATGCTTTGAGCATTAACCTCGCCTGCTGGTTACCTTCCACTAAAGAGTGTTATTATTATTAAAACCGCTGTGGCGCTAAGTCTCGGATTGCGTACTATCTTAGATGGGGAAAACCGCTGCTAAGCAATGACTTAAGTTATCGCTGTTGTCTATTCATTTTGCCCTCAGAGTGAGAAAGCTTTATGGAACGAGGCCCAGCTATCCACATTAACCTCACCCAACCTGGTTTGGGCCGGAAATACCAATGACCTCCGAGATAATAACAAAAAAAAAAATACTTACATCCCTCAGCATTTTCTCAGCCGCAATGGGGTCGAATTTTCTTGCTGCAACAGAAGACATAGAACAGAGAGTTATACCAACACACTAGAGCAAACAGTACCGAGTAATAAAAGTTATAAACCAGAACAATAAAACAAAAAGCACGCTAAAAAACACTATACTCGTACTTCCGATATTTATAGATATTTTGCTAACAATATTAAGGCCAAAAAGCACTATACTTCCGATATTTATAGATATATTTTGCTAGGGCAGTAATACCAGTTAAAAACCAGAACAATATTTACACCAAAAAGGATGCCAAAAAAAATATACTCCCGATATTTATAGATATTTTGTAAGTGGACTCCCGACTTTCAAAAAAAGCAATGAGGTTCCGTTTCACAAAAACAAGGGCCACCCTATAAAAGATATACTTGGAAGTGTTACTTCAGTGATTCATACATAACTAGTTTTATTATTATAATACTCTTTAGTGGAAGGCATCCACTAGGCGAGGTTAATGCTCAAAGCATTTTCTACCACCTAACCCTCAGAGTCTTATTATTATGTGGTCACAAGCTCAAATGAATGAGGAAAAATGCATGCACTGGGTGGGATTCGAACCAACGGATCCCTACGCTACCTGGATTACCAGACTAGCGCGTTAACCACATTACTACCAGTGCACGGTAGTTTTATTCCTCCATCGCGGATGGGTCAATGTACCTATAATTGAGAATTTAATGGTCAGTTATTTTCAGGAGCACTTGTAAAATAATTGAAAGTTATTAAGACTAAAATGAAATAAATTCTTTTACAAAATAATAATAATAAAATAATAAACCTACTATAGTTCTTGCCGCAAGATATTTGGTAATAATAACACTAAGTACACTAATTACGCTAGAAGTATTGAACAAGGAAAAAGAATAGGCAAAAAAAAGAACCACTTATAGTCTCCACTTATAGTTGGTCCAAACAACAACGCCAGTATGCCATTCAGTATTTCCTAATCAGGACAGGTGATCTAAGGTGAACAGGCCATGAGTGTCATCAGTACATCACTCATTAGTGATGATGAGTGATGACCCGGTGTTACATCAGTCAACTGCATGTGTCTGCTGGCTTCCGGATGTCGGAGACGCATGCTCGACAAGGATGCATGCCGCATGTTCGACAAGGATGCATGCCGCATGTTCGACAAGGATGCATGCCGCATGTTCGACAAGGATGCATGCCGCATGTTCGACAAGGATGCATGCCGCATGTTCGACAAGGATGCATGCCGCATGTTCGACAAGGATGCATGCCGCATGTTCGACAAGGATGCATGCCGCATGTTCGACAAGGATGCATGCCGCATGTTCGACAAGGATGCATGCCGCATGTTCGACAAGGATGCATGCCACATGTTCGACAAGGATGCACGCCGCATGTTCGACAAGGATGCATGCCGCATGTTCGACAAGGATGCATGCCGCATGTTCGACAAGGATGCATGCCGCATGTTCGACAAGGATGCATGCCGCATGTTCGACTGTTCAACAAGGATGCATGCTGGCATGCAGCATTCTGAATGGCCAGACCAATTCTCTGCCAACGTGGTTCGAGGAAATAATAAAGAAGAACGGGGGGGAGGTTAAAGCGGGTGAGCCGACAGAATTGGTGCCCTTCAAGAGGGGCGACACACCATACCCTTCCGGCAAGTCCCGCATATCCTTCAGCACTAGAGCTTTTGCGGAAGGAATCTTACAAGATTTTCCCCCTCAAAAAAAAGACCAATTCTCTGGGCAAGAAATTGTGTGGATCGGGGCTTACCCGAACATCTAAACAATTTCTCACCCAGTTGGCCCACCCTTTATGTCATCTATATGAACATATTGTATATGATTATACATATGTGATCTAATATGTACATACCTGAAAGTCATCTCAGTAGAAAGTGGTTGTGCACTGGTAGTCAAGTGGTGTGTTGTGTACTGTTAGTCAAGTGGTAAACGAGCTACTCTGGTAATCCAGGTAGTGTAGGCCTGTAGGGATCCGTTGGTTCGAATCCCAGTGCATGAATTTTTCCTCATTAATTTGAGTTTGTGACCACGTAGTTTGTGACCTCAGGCAATAATCACGCCCTTTGTCAATATTATTCTTGTCAATAAAGAGTTATTATTATTATAATAATAAGACTCTGAGGGTTAGGTAGTAGAAAATGCTTTGAGCATTAACCTCGCCTGGTGGTTACCTGCCACTAAAGAGTGTTATTATTATGTACATACCTGAAAGCCATCTCAGTAGAAAGTGGTCTCCTTGCTGTGATGGACTGCATACATCTGAAGTGTTGCGTCGTAGCTGAAACACACAACAGAATGAATTGATAAGTAAAGTTTAAAAAAAAGTTATCATGTATAAGCAAGGCTTTTGATAGTGTCGATTATGACATCCTACTCAAAACTTTACAAAAACTACATTTCTCCGAGAAAGCACTATCATGGGTGGATTCTTACTTGAGAGGTCGTAAGCAACGAGTACTATGTGAAAGTCTTGTGTCGGACTGGCGGTCTATTCGGTCAGGCGTTCCACAGGGCTCTGTCTGCGGACCTTTCCTCTTTGCCTTATACATATCAACCATCCGTGGTGTCTTCAGACACTGCCATTATCACTGTTATGCGGATGATGTACAAGTTTACATACACTGCCTTCCAAGTGAGGTCACCACGGCTATACAATTAATCAATGAGGATTTGGATAGATTTGCCAGTTGGGCAAAAGATTTATTTCTATCGCCGAATCCAACCAAAACGCAGGCTATCTTAGTGGGAACAAATCACTTTTCATCATCTACCTCCTTACTAAATCTTCCTCCCTTACTATTAAATGGACAACAAATACCTTTTACCCAAAGTGCAAAAAATCTTGGCATTCATATTGATAACACCTTGTCCTGGGAGAAGCATGTTGCTCAAGTGAGGAGGAAAGTGTTTTACTCGCTCCACACCTTGAGCAAATTCAGAAAGATTTTCCCCATCCACCTTAAAAAGAAATTGGTAGAATCTTTGATTATGCCAATTTTTGATTATTGTGATGTAGTGTACTCTGGACTTGGCACTAATTTGGCTCGTTCACTTCAGGTAGCTCAGAATGCCTGTGTCCGTTATATTTTGAACCTCAAAAGATACGACCACGTTTCACAATCCTACTTAGACCTGAATTGGATGAACCTTGAAACAAGAAGGAACTTTCATACATTATTGTTCCTGTACAAAGTGATGTTTTTACAATGTCCTCAGTACTTATTTGAGGTTTTTGAATTTCTTTCTGACTCAAATGGGTTGAACACTAGATCTGCTTC
The DNA here is from genome assembly GCA_024516035.1 of Bactericera cockerelli. Classification (NCBI taxonomy): domain Eukaryota; kingdom Metazoa; phylum Arthropoda; class Insecta; order Hemiptera; family Triozidae; genus Bactericera; species Bactericera cockerelli. The sequence continues at coordinate 26,362,503 of CM044965.1, read as the reverse complement.
TCGCAGATTACTGTCCGTTCCTTTACACCGTACGACTGCGTACGAGAAATCGTTTCATGTTATTGCAGTACGCCTATGGAACTCAATACCAGAAACGGCCAGAAATTCTCCAACGCTGGAGAATTTTAAAAATATATTGGTCCAGTATTTCAAACAGCTATAAGAAACTGGATCAGTATTTATGGTTGGGTGGAAGAGCTTCTTGAAGGAGAATCCTGCCATATAAAAGAAAGCCCAAAAAAAAAAAAAAAAAAAAAAAAAAAAAAAAAAAAAAAAAATATAAGGGTTGGGTGGAAGAGATTGCCATGGGCAATAACCCCGCCGTTTAGTTAGGACATCTGATAATATGTATATGATCTATGTCATTTATTCAAGCTGATCTATATTCAAGTTAAATTTTACACAATTATTATTATGTGTACTCATAATTGTGCTGTATTAATAAACTCTAGAGTGGGTATAATGTAAATATATTTACTACAAACTGACATCACTGTGATGCTTGCCGTGAGACACAGTACTGACAAACTTTAATATTTATTATGTGTAAAATTTAACTTGAATTTCCAATATCAAATTAAAACAGGGGGTTCCATTTAAAAATCGAAAGTTGACACCTGTTTCACTACTTTTGGGACAACCTGTAGAAATTCCAATTCCGCCAAAAAATTGAAAATCTTGTGTTAGAACTTCTTTTAAAAATTCAAGTCCCTTTAGATCAATTTGTAGAAATCAAACCCTGGTGATGCTGGCTATTCCCGGCCCCACTCCATTTGAGTAGCTGGTTTGTGAGTTTCCTCCGATTGGAGGGTAAAACCTCCGTCGTGATATGACCAATATTGACCATGCAGTTGAAAGCAAGGTGAAGCCCAAATTAATAATATCGCCTTATTTATACTACCCGATTAGAATTATTAAGTCCCATTATTCCAGCAGTAAGCCCAAGACATATTATTATGTGTAAAAATCCCAAAAGGGAGGATAACTTGTCATGTCCCGGCTGGGTTTCGAACTCGCGACCTCTGGAAACTCTGGATTCACAGAGTGCCGCCTTCACCACTGAGCTACCGGGACAGACAGATTAAAAAAAAATCCGAGTAAGATAGAGCTAATTAGCTGAATTGCAATCATGTAAGCTGTGTTGCATGTTGCATTGTTCGCTGATGCATTTCGTTGCAACACAATGCATCTGTATGGGATTTTACGAGTTATTAATATTTGTTTCAACGGATTATTACATACAGCCTTCGTAAATGAGATAGATGAGAAGTTATCTGTAAGTACCATAAAGTAAATTGAGATCCAGGGATGTTCACAGGAGGGTGGGGCCACCGGGGCCCAATTTTCAGGGCCCGGGCTCCTCAGGGGACCCGGGGCCCTGTTGAAAAACCCAAAATAGGAAAGAAAATGGGTCCGTCAAATATTCGAAGAATACAATTATTTTCTAATTATTATGTACGTAACCAACCTCTTGGAAATTAAAAGGAAAGGAAATTAAAAAATTAGGGCCCCAAATAGTTGTTTGCCTCGGGCCGGAAAAACAATGGACGAGTCACGGCGTCGCGCGTTGGCCTGGTAATCTAGAGGTCGCGGGTTCAAAACCCAGTCGGGATATGACAAGTTATCCTCCCAAAATATTCATTTGGGATTTTCACTACATACATATTAATGTGCCTTGGACTTACTGCTGAAATAATGGGACTTATTAGGGCTTGCCCGGCAGAATAAATAAGGCGATATTATTTTCAAATTAGGTATGATATATCCTCTATTTTCAAATACTGTAAGTATCATCTATATGCTGATGACTTACAACTCTACATAGAAACTTACGTGGATAATATTAATGAAGCTATTTGCAAGATGAACAAAGATCTTGAAGCTTTGAAGACCTGGACTTGCAACCATGGCATCATCCCAAATCCCAAAAAGTTTCATAGGGTCTCCACCACTTTTACATCGGGTTTCTCAGTCCCATATATCTTCTATCATTTTCAATTCTGAGCCTATTCCTTTTTCTGCTTGTGTAAAAAATCTTGGAATACTTTTAGATCCAGATCTTCAATGGAACTCTCAGGTTGTTCAAATTGGTAAAAAAGTGTATCGAAAGTTTCATTCTCTGAAACGTTTGCAATGGTTTTTGCCCCGCAAGACAAAACAGCTCCTATGCACTTCTCTCATATTTCCATTGATTGAATAATGGTTGGGTGGAAGAGATTGCCATAGGCAATAACCCCGCCCTTTAGTTAGGACTTATGTTTTTATATATTTTCTATTCTTTTTCATTTTCATTGTATATATTGTTTCCATTTTTTTTTCATTGTTAAATTAATTATTTGTATGTACATAATGTCCATTTATACCTAATAAAGCATTGTATAATAATAATAATAATGCTGGAGCTGCTATGTCAAACATCAATGGGAATTTACTTAACAAACTTCAAACGTTTCAGAATGCTTGTGTTCGATACATTTTTGGGTTGAAGAAATTCGATCATGTTTCAGCTAATCGAAAAAATCTTCAATGGCTACCAATTGATAAGAGATTAGAACATCAGAGATTGGGCTTACTGTGGAGAATTTTGAATGAGGCTTCACCTCCATATCTTCACTCATCAAATCATACACTCTCTTCATTTCATAGTCACAATACTCGCTCCACTCATCTCTCTATTCCACCTCACAATACTAACCATATGGGTAATAGTTTTACAGTTAATGCTATTAGATCATGGAATCAATTGCCTGATGAACTTAGAACTTTGGGGAATCGCTTGGCATTCAAGGTTTTGACGAAGAAACATTTCTTGGAAAATATAAGTTAATTTTAATCCTTTTTTTTAACATGTTCGTATATATTTTTTATTTATTTATTATTATTTATTTAGCTTCTTTTTTTTTATTTTTTTTTTTATTTTTTTTTTATTATAATAATAATAATAATAATAAATACCCGGTGTACGGGAGTATATTTACGGGAATAGCCCTATTTACAATGTCAACAATAAAAATGTCAATACATACAAAGATTAAAATAAAATAATGTTAAAAAGTAATATCACAGGTGGTAAAAGTAATTAATACACATATAGCTATGAAAAAACAGTACAACACAAATACAAGTAAAACATACGAGAAGAATATTTCTCGTATGTTTTATATTATTATTGAAATATCTAGATAGGGAACTCCAAGGGTTGGGTGGAGGAGATTGCCATAGGCAATAACCCCGCCCTTTAGTTAGGACTTATGTTTTTGTTTTATATTTTCTATTCTTTTTCATTTTCATTGTATATATTGTTTCCATTTTTTTCATTGTTAAATTAATTATTTCTATGTACATAATGTCCATTTATACCTAATAAAGCGTTGTATAATAATAATAATAATGATACTAAAATAATTAAAAAAAAACCAAATAGGACGCCAGCCACGGGCAAAACTTTAACAGCGACGAAGTGCTGGATTTCAGCTAGTTACTAATAAACCCACTTTGTTTGTCTGCTTATGTATATGGAGAAAGAGTGCCTTTTGGTTTTATGATATTTTGAACATTAAAATTTCATATTTCTGAACAATCTCGTAACTATGTACTTGTTTCAATAGTAATAGTTATAAGTAGGCGCGGCCGGTGCTAAGGAGCTGCGGAACTGCAGCACCCTCAGACCAAAAAGAAAAAGAGAGTATTTTCTCAAGTTCTCCTAGCTCCTACACAATGAAAATTATCACACATTTCTAGAATAATTAATGCATAATTACTATGATTGGCAGCATGGTAAAGAAACTCAAACTCTCAAACTACTGAAAGAGCAACTCGATAAATCCCGGTTTATGAGGCAGCACAACCAAAACATTTTTTTACCAACCGCGTCTGGTTATAGGTATCCCACAAAAAACTACCGTTAAAAAAGGGCCAAGTTCCAGAACTCCTATCCAAAAAGGTTTCGCCAATGAATGCAGTGATATCTTGTTTGCGGCCAAGTTATCTTGGTAGTAAACTATTATTTTCTTTTACTAACACCCGTTTTCTGAGTTCCTCATTTTGTATGTTTTTAACTGCAAACCATCCTCTAACTTGGCCAGTTTCGCTCCTTGTAATGGTTATATTATTATTCTGTACCTATAAATATAGTGGTAATATTCCATACAACCGTTGGCATAAAACTGGCCAAGTGAGAGGATAGTTTGCAGTTAAAAACATACAAAATGAGGAACTCAGAAAACGGGTGTTAATAAAAGAAATAGTTTACTACCAAGATAACTTGGCCGCAAACAAGATATCACTGCATTCAAATTGGCGAAACCTTTTTGGATAGGAGTTCTGGAACTTGGCCCTTTTTTAACGGTAGTTTTTTGTGGGATATCATTACTTTTGTAAATGCTTCGTTTCACAGCAAGTTTCATTACTTTTTATGAAAAATTTCATGATTCTTCACTTTAATATGCTCCCTAAAACGACACCCTTTAAACAGCGGAAATAGTGCGAAAGTGCCGGTTTTCAGATTTTTCCCTGTACTTTTACAATGAACCCTAGCACCATACAAAATTTCAGCTTTGTAGGTAGTAGGGAAGTGCCTCATAATTTATATGCATAATTGAGTATACTTCCTCCCTAAAACGACACCGTTTAACAGCATGAGAAGTGAAAAAGTTCGGTTTTCAGATTTTTCCCTGTACTTTTACAATAAACCCTACCATCATGCAAAATTTCAGCTTTCTAGGTAGTAGGGAAGTGCCTCATAATTTATATACATAATATAGTATAGTTCCTCCCTAAAACGACACCGTTTAACTGTTTTCAGAACTTTTTCAGATTTTTCCCTGTACTTTTACAATAAACCCTAGCACCATACAAAATTTCAGCTTTGTAGGTAGTAGGGAAGTGCCTCATAATTTATATGCATAATTGAGTATACTTCCTCCCTAAAACGACACCGTTTAACAGCATGAGAAGTGAAAAAGTTCCGGTTTTCAGATTTTTCCCTGTACTTTTACAATAAACCCTAGCACCATACAAAATTTCAGCTTTCTAGGTAGTAGGGAAGTGCCTCATAATTATTGATGATATATTCAGCACGTTAAAATAGAAGTAAATACTCATCCCTGACTTTCATAACAAATTCAGCTTCTAGTTAGACATCCGTATAATACAGCATAGAATCCGAAAATCGATTTCAGATTTTTCCCGCTTTTAAAAAACCTACATCATGCAAAATTCACTTTCTGTTGGAAGGCCTCGACATAATCGTTTAATTCCTCCCTAAAACGACACCGTTTACACATATAAGTGAAAAAGTTGCGGTTTTCAGATTTTTCCCAGTACTTTTACAATAAACCCTACCAGTATGCAAAATTTCAGCCTTATAGGTAGTAAGGAAGTGCCTCATAATTTATATACATAATATAGTATAGTTCCTCCCTAAAACGACACCGTTTAACTGTTTTCAGAACTTTTTCAGATTTTTCCCTGTACTTTTACAATAAACCCTACCAGTATGCAAAATTTCAGCCTTATAGGTAGTAAGGAAGTGCCTCATAATTTATATACATAATATAGTATAGTTCCTCCCTAAAACGACACCGTTTAACTGTTTTCAGAACTTTTTCAGATTTTTTCCCTGTACTTTTACAATAAACCCTACCATCATGCAAAATTTCAGCTTTCTAGGTAGTCGGGAAGTGCTTCATAATTTAGATTCATAATCGATAATATATATTCCTCCCTAAAACGACACCGTTTAACAGCATAATAAATGCGAAAGTTTCGGTTTTCAGATTTTTCCCTGTACTTTTACAATAAACCCTACCATCATGCAAAATTTCAGCTTTCTAGTCTAGGTAGTCGGGAAGTGCCTCATAATTTTGATGATCTGTCAGTCAGTCAATCAGTCAGTCAGTCAGTATCAAAATCGCAAATTTCAAAATTACATTCCTCTGAAAGTTTTTTGCATAGAGTCTTGAAATTTTCAATGTCTTTTTAATGATATTAGGACAATATCTGTTCCAAATTTCATATCTCTATAATCAATTGAACCGAAGATATGAGTGTGTGAAAAACCGGGTGAATCGGTTCGTGTAAAGATACACTGCCGTGCTTGCTGGAACTTGGCCTGGCGCACTGCCGTGCGCTCAGATTCCTCCCTAAAACGACACCGTTTAACAGCATAATAAATGCGAAAGTTTCGGTTTTCAGATTTTTCCCTGTACTTTTACAATAAACCCTACCATCATGCAAAATTTCAGCTTTCTAGTCTAGGTAGTCGGGAAGTGCCTCATAATTTTGATGATCTGTCAGTCAGTCAATCAGTCAGTCAGTCAGTATCAAAATCGCAAATTTCAAAATTACATTCCTCTGAAAGTTTTTTGCATAGAGTCTTGAAATTTTCAATGTCTTTTTAATGATATTAGGACCATCTCTGTTCCAAATTTCATATCTCTACATATAATCAATTGAACCGAAGATATGAGTGTGTGAAAAACCGGGTGAATCGGTTCGTGTAAAGATACACTGCCGTGCTTGCTGGAACTTGGCCTGGCGCACTGCCGTGCGCTCAGATATTTCGATAGTTAAATACCTTAATAGCTAAATGTCTGTCCCATTGAGACAAACCGCAAACATGAGATAAGTTATTACATATTTGTGTTAGTCACTCGTTGTGATGTCACAAGACGGTATGGCAAATATTTAGTATGGCAAGTTTGAGTGGATGTTCAATATCCATGTCATGGACATTGATGCTTCCTCTTATACCTATGTACTTCCCGACCAATGTGTCCGTCTCAATAGCGTAGGTCGGGTTTAGGGTCAAATTCAATTTCTGATAGTGGTGAGTCAGAATCGAAAACCGTGCAAGAAGGTATACTTTCATCCCTTTTACCACCTGCTCTCTCTCCACGCATCAACAAACTCATTAGGTTTAATCACAAAAAAGTCCTCTCGAGTTCTTCTTCGTTTTCAACATAGGGTTGGTTGGAAGAGATTGCCATGGGCAATAACCCCGCCCTTTAGTTAGGACATATGTGTGTATACACGTATTTATGTTCTTTTTTTCGTTTTTATTGTTTATGTTGTTTCCATTTTTTAAATTTTGTAATACTTATTTGTACTGTACAGTGTACACTGTACATTATAGTCTTTAAACATCTAATAAAGAATTCAATAATAATATCTTTCAAATAGGACACCAGTCACGGACAATCCCGTAAGGGCAACAAAAAGCCCGGTTTAGTATAGATGAAATCATTCTAATCAGTTATCCAAGTTCATTCATGAACGATGAAACACAAGACAAGGACAAATAATTTCCCCCTGCGGTAATCCAACACGAGTTTCACAGGTTCCAAAACTGGAGCGCTATCTGCTTCGACAACCCTGCTGGAATACCAACAGGTAATGAGGAGGATGCTAATTAAACCACGTGTAGTGAGTTAAGTCATCAATGGAATAGTCATGAGAGAATCAAATGCGTAGCTAACGTCAATAATAATTAGCATGGATGGAAGTTGGATGGAAACTTGAGCGGAAATAGTATGTTGGTTATGTATTTATAATTCCATACGTGGTCCTAATACTGAATAATGATCATAACAAGAATGAAAACACTAACCAAAACATTAATAACAATAATATGGATTTGGATAACAGCAACAAGAAAAAAATGTGAAACACTGGGTAGGTCAAATTTTCGACGAATACAATACTTTCCGTATTATAGGATAAGGAAAGTAATTACGCAGGGTCCCATTTTGTGTGATCCCAGTTGTCTGTTCCGGTAGTCTAATGGTCTGGACGTCTGACTGCTAATCCAGAGGTCGCGGATTTGAAACCCAGTCGGGACAACAAATAATCCTCTCATTTGAGATTTTGACCACATACGTCTTGGGCTTACTGCTGAAATAATGTGACTCATAATAATAATAATAATAATAACTCTTTATTGACAAGAATAATATTGACAAAGGGCGTGATTATTGCCTGAGGCAATCTCTGCCATCAAACCCATTCTCTGCCATCAAACTCATCAGTCCCTGTTTGGGCAGTATAAACAAGGCGATATTATTATTAACTTGAAATAACATCACCACTAGCAACAACAAAAAACTGTAACCATTATTTATCAACCACAAATTGTACCTACATTGCAACAAGAACGACAGCGACAGTTATAGAGCAACAAAACAACAACATATTTGTTTAAAATAATTACGAAAAATATCCAGTCTACTTAGAATAATTATAAAATGAAATATTAAATATATTTCATTAAATATTTTTTAATTTTAAAATTTTTCCTTAAACCGTGCACCATTAGGGATTGTCCCCATGATTGAAATAATTATTGTTAAAATAATTGAAGTCTAATTATGTGAGTGTGGGTTGGCCAGCAACATCATGCCAAGAATGCTATATTTTCCAATATGCTGTTAAAGATCTATTTTTAGCGAAAACAACACCGTTTTAGCTGCACCTATTGAAAAATAGCTAGCGTAGAAAAATACACTGGCAATTATGGACACAATACTTCCTCGTGATTGTTTCATCAGGTTCGCCGACAGTCGAGCGCTCGACAAGTAGCGTCAGCCAACCGGCCTATATTAACACGAAACAGAGTTTATAATTATGTATTTTGTTTTATTGTTTATTTACACTTGGCAATTTTGAGATTTTTTTACTAAATCACTTGTATCTCCAAAACCACTTAACCGATTTTCCTCAATATTGTTGTTTTATATGTTAGAATACCTTTTTTTTACATTCTAGATTTTATATAGAAAAAATCTGTTGACCTTTTTTTTTGCACTTTCTTGTCAAAAATTTGGATTTTCTTAAATATCAGAGCTCAATCATATTTTATTGAAAAAATAAAATAAAATAATAGTACTATCTAAAACATTAATACGCATATACGTACAAAATTTCATCAAAATCGGGTATACCGTTCACGAGATAAGTATATAAGTAAAAAGTTAGTGGTCAGGCACATGGTCTGTATCACCAAGAACCGCTAAAGCGAAGTTCATGATTTTAAAAAGGGACCGTCTACAGAATGTTTCCTATATTTTTACAAAATTTTATCGAAACCCCTTCAGTAACTTCTGAGATTTGCGCGTAACAAGGAATGTATTTAACAGACCGACCGACAGACCAAAGTTGCTCAGGAGGATATGAAACGTCTAGAAACATGAAAAAAATTGAAATCGGGGCAAAAAATATATTTTTTTTTTCTTACAAAAACGAACACAATACTTTCGATTTCTAATATGTTCTTGCAAGTGGAGCTTATAAAATTGTTTCGTTAGAACAATACTAAAAAAAAATATTAGAAATTTCTCGGAAGTAATAGCAGTATAGAAAATTCTTAAGCGAACTTTCTAGAAAAAAATTCCTTTTTTTTCTAGAATATGCACACTGTATTTAAAGATGAGTGTTTCACAGCCATTTTTACTTCGTCGCCATGAAACAGGAGCTAATCGCGCGAATATGTATAGGAAATTAGGTTAGTATGCAGTTTGAAATCAAAGTTTGTCTGCAACATAATTTCCGGACCTCTGATTTAGTGATAGGACTGGAGTGAAGATTCTCAATCCCTCCGCTACCTAGATTACCAGACTAGCGCCTTAACCACTTGACTACCAGTGGTCAAGTGGTTAACGCGCTAGTCTGGTAATCCAGGTAGCGTAGGGATCCGTAGGTTCGAATCCCACCCAGTGCACGAACTTTTCCTCATTAATTTGAGCTTGTGACCACATAATAATAAGACTCTGAGGGTTAGGTGGTAGAAAATGCTTTGAGCATTAACCTCGCCTGGTGGTTACCTTCCACTAAAGAGTATTATTATTATGTGGTCACAAACTCAAATAAATGAGGAAAAATTAATGCATAGGGTGGGATTCGAACCAACGGATCCCTTCGCTACCTAGGATACCGGACTAGCGCCTTAAGCAATTGACCACTTATGCTATGCTCAAGTGTTGCACGGTAGTCAAGTATTTAATCACGATTTCGTTCTACCTCACTGACTGACCACTTGTACTGAGATAATAGAATACATGGCAATCTATTCTACTAGATAGCAATCTATTCTATTACGCTACACACTTCCAACACTTGTATGCATAATGTTAGCTGCTGGCTGCTGGTCCATGATGTTGAAGGATATGTTAATGATATCTATCTCTGAGTACAATAGGGGCGGAATTAATAGACGTTTTCGTAACACCTCTCTGAGTCGAAGTGTACATTTTGCGTATTGTCTTAGATGGGGAAAACCAATGCTAAGTCATGACTTAAGATCTCGATTCTGTCTATTCATTTCGGCCTAGGTCTTCGTTATAAGAGGTATATGATTGTGTATTTGGCCAGTTTTGGGGTTGAACGTACGTTTAAATGGCCAAGGAAGGTCATATTGAGAAAACAATTAATGAAACAGATTTTCACCTCCAGGTTACAAGTCCGTCGCCTTATCGCTCAAGCTACTGAGGTCGGTTGGTCTAAATAGTACGCTTGCTACATTGCAAAGTCTGACACTACTTTTGTAGAACTGAATGGGCAGTGCAGACTGCATGACGACAATGCAACGGGAAACTGCATGTGTGGAAGTCACTCATGCAACACATCAGCACCAGGTGGATGAATCAAGATGCAACTCTTGCATTATCGAAAATGAGCTAAAGAAATTTATAATAATAATAATACTCTTTAGTGGAAGGTAACCACCAGGTTAGGTTCATGCTTAAAGTATTTTCTACCACCCTACCCCTCAGAGTCTTATTATTTATTATGTGGGCACAAATAATAATAATATCGCCTTATTTATACTGCCCGATTAAGACTTCTAAAGTCCCATTATTCCAGCAGTAAGCCCAAGGCATATTATTTTTTGGTAAAACTTCCAAATGGGAGGATAACTTGTCATGTTCGGGTGGGTTTCGAACCCACGACCTCTGGATTTTTTTTGGATTCACAGAGTGCCGCTTTTACCACTGAGCTACCGGGACAGAATAATGATACTCTTTAGTGGAAGGTAACCACCAGGTTAGGTTAATGCTTAAAGTATGTTCTACCACCTCACACCTCAGAGTCTTATTATTTATTATGTGGTCACAAACTCAAATTAATGAGGAAAAATGCATGCACTGGGTGGGATTCGAACCAACGGATCCTTACGCTACCTAGATTACCGGACTAGCGCGTTAACCACTTGACTACCAGTGCACATTTACATCAACTTTACAAGTATTTATCTCCATGAGACAAAGTTACCCCCGAAAAAGTAGGTTTACTAGTTAGGTACTACTTTTACAATAATTTATTTTCATGAGATGAAATTGATGACGTCAAATATGTAGATATATAATAAACATATATTACATAATGTAGTTATGTACATATTGTAAATGCGTAGAGAATCATCTTTCGTTTCAAAACCAAATGGTTTTAAATTCCTGAAAGTGTCAGATTAGATTCTAAATTTACTTTATAAATGGACTCCAATAAATTCCTGTTTTTTATACATTAGTTTCTCTTTGTCTAGCCTCTTCCCTAACATTCCAGGTTCAAGGTCTATATCTTCACGTGCCTGAGTCAGTAACTTGGTTTTTTTCTCCTCAATATCATCACCGTGCACTGGTAGTCAAGTGGTTAACGCGCTAGTCTGGTAATCCAGGTAGTGTAATAATAATAATATCGTCTTATTTATACTGCCCGATTAGGATTATTAAAGTCCCATTGTTCCAGCAGTAAGCCCAAGCCAAATTATTATGTGGTAAAAATCCCAAATGGGAGGAAAACTTGTCATGTCCCGGATGGGTTTCGAACCCGCGATCTCTGGAATCTCTGGATTCACAGAATGCCGCCTTTACCACTGAGCTACCGGGAAAGACTGTGTAATGATAGTGAAGGGATCCGTTGGTTCGAATCCCTCCCAATGCATGAATTTTTCCTCATCAATATGAGTTTTGGATCACATAATAATAAGACTCTGAGGGTTAAGGGAGTAGACCAGCAGTCTGGCTGGGGGACTATAAACAGGGAGTAGACCAGCATTGGCTTGGTTCTGGGGGCCCTTGTCAATAAAAAAAAGCTTACTTGTAAAGACAGTGGTAGAAGTGTTGAGTCTATCCTCCCTAGAATGATTATAAATTATAACCATGTATATATGTTTAAAATTGTATTTCAGTATGGAAAGGCCTTGCCTACCAACGCCAAAAAAAATGTTTATAATAAATTTATCGATTTAAATTTTTTTCGAATCAATGTTTATTTCATTATCTGTGAGAGCCACAGGCTATGAACCCAGACACACAGGTGCTATGTATTATAATAGAATCCTGAAGTATTCTTATACATATTCGATCAATTTTTATTTACAGTTAGATTATACTGTATATAAATAAAACCCCAAAAAGGGAGGCCCATGCTCTGTATAGAGTGTCAGAGGGCTTATTATTATTATTATAATAAGATGAGAAAAAGATGGACATCAGAGAGAAAGAGAAAAAAAGGACATTATTATTATTATTATACTGTACATATAAACCCTGTTTCGTGTTAATATAGGTCGGTTGGCTGGCGCTTTTTAACGAGCGCTCGCCTCCCGACGAGCTTGATACATACAAGGAATATTTACAATTTTACAATTACCCAAAGAAACAAAACTTGATCAAGGGTGGTGCTAATGCCAACGGCATTCTCTTCCCATGCCACACGGTGGTCCCAGGGCAACATATAATAGAAACACAACCAAGAAGAGGTTTTAAGACGGTAAAAAACCTTCTCGCCGGCTCACAGGCATTAGCCTACGCTGGTGTTTCATTCAAATTTTCCTTTTCTATTAAAAAATAGGTAAAATTTTCGACGAATACAATACTTTCCTTATTATAGGACAAGGGAAGTAAAAAAGGTGCTATGTCTGACAGCTACAGGCTATGAGCCCAGAACCAGAGACACAGGTGCTATTATTGCTGTTGGCCAATATTTCCACACCTCTTATCGATACCTATTATCTATCTACAAATCATACCTATAAACAATGTATATTTAAGTATTTTATATGCCTACAAAAATCATTTATCTGTTAGCCATATAGTTAACAGATAAATGATTTTTATAGGTATATATAAATACATAAAATATATTTTGTTCATAGGTATGATTTGTAGATAATCTCGTAAATCTTAATGGTAAATTCATTACAACTATATAATTTAAATAGGTAAATACTTCAACAGTATGTTAAACGTTCTAAGTAACAGCTAGGTAGACTAATTTATCTATTTGTAATATTTTTTATTGACCTTGTCAGAATTCAGTTTGATCAGCTCCCATCAGGACATAGATTTTTCTAGATCGATCCTTAATGTGTATCAACTTACTGTATGAGAGTATAATATAGTAGTTTCATAAGTACTTTAGGGTCTATTATAAATTAAAATAGTAGGTATGGTGATTAGTGATTACCATGTCAAGTAAATAAAATTCCTGATATTGTGATTGATACGAAATTGACCAGACAGAATTTACGTAGAACTATTAGTCCATGTGGATAATATCTATGGTGTAGGTTTAATTGACAAATTCATACAAATATTTTTTTTTCAATAATGCATTTATAATATGTGAATTAATACAAAAAAGTGAATGATGTTACAAAATAGTCCATTTGGATAATATCTATGAGAGAGAAACAATTAAATTTATTTAAAGAAAAATAATTTAGTTTCAATCGAAAAATGAATATAAATTTATTTTTCAATTATTTTATTTAAAACAAAAACAAGTGATTGATGTTACAAACAACAAAAATAATAAGCCATTAAAATATGAAGTACCTAAATGAAATATAAATATGTAGAATGGCTCAGTGGTTAAGCACTCGCCTGCCATCCGGAAGGTTTCGGGTTCGAACCCCCGCGACGACAAAAATTTGTATTCATAATTTGGTTACAGTTGTTTGTAAGGGATACCTTCCGGTGCGCTCGTGTTGACCCAGCACCTAAATGGGAAATACTGTGTCACTTCTCGCCCATCAGAGGGGAGGCATACTACGGGATGGGCAGGCTACAACACAGAGCACAAGCGTCTACAGTAGCTCCTGTTTCACTGCTACGAAATAAAAAAAGCTGTGAAACAGTCATCTTTATTATAACAACAACACCAACAACAAAAGAATAATCATAATAGCCTTCGACGAGAGAAATTTGCTGATTATTCAACATGCCCTCAGGACATTCTGACGAAATTCATGGACCAAAATCATTCAATATTTGATTGATGATTACATTGATACATTCCTACACTTACAATTTTTGTCTATTACATATGAGAACTGCACTAATATTATTATTGATAGTAGGTATTATAGTAATGAATACCCCAAAAAAACTAACGTTGAAAAAAGTTCCAGAGCTCCTATTCAAGAAATTTAGTCAATGAAGTGTTTGAGCTTCATTAATAATTACTATTGATAGTATTCTAGTTATGAATATTATTATGATTGTTACTGATTGGTGGTCAAGTGGTTAAGGCGCTAGTCTGGCAATTAAGGAACTTAGGGATCCGTTGGTTCGAATCCCATCCAATGCATGATTTTTACTTTCCTTATCCTATAATAAGGAAAGTATTGTATTCGTCGAAAATTTGACCTACCCAGCTTTTCACATTTCTGGACGAATCATAGCCTCAGGATACCAAAAAAGTGGTTTTCAGCCATTGGTCCGTGCGTCTGTCTGTGTGTGTGTGTGTCTGTGTGTGTGTCTGTGTGTGTGTCTGTGTGTGAACAGGATATCTCAAGAACGGTAAGAGCTAGAGACTTGAAATTTGGTATGGTAATTAATTTTATACACCAGACGAACCATGAAACTTTTGGTTGAAATCGGCCGCATTCTGCGGCCGCAGGGCCGCAAATATTGGCCGCAAGCACCGCTTCTTTGAATTGGTTAAAGATACAAAAAAAGTTAGAGAACAACATTTTCTCAGATTAAAAAAATAATAGGGGTTCACTCTGATCATTTTTTTGATATCTTTAACTTTTTGGAAACCGGCCCCAATTTACCGGTATTGTAGGGGGACCCGATTGGACTAACTTTTTTATTATTCATCCTAGATGGGGGTTGTGACATATCAAATTAAATGATTTTGAAGTGCTGATCACGAATTTGGCATTGATTTTTAGTTATCTGTTACCTTTCAGTCACCAGTGGCGGAATTCGACTCCTTTTTGGGAGATAAGGAAAGTCGTGTGATGTTTACACCAGATTTTTTCCTTATTTATTTGAGAGTGTGACTTCATAAGACTCTTACGTGGTAGAAAATGCTTTCAGCATTAACCTTGCCTGGTGGTTACCTTTCACTGAAGAGTGTTTTTATACTGATGGTATTATGATTACATTTCACCACCTGTGCAAACGTCCAGCGAGGTGAAGACTTCGTGATGCTGGCATTTCCACCCAACCCGGGCTGGGTGAGGTCAATGTGAGTAGCTGATTTGTATGATTTCAGCGAGTGGAGGGTAAACCCCACGCCTCGAATAACATAGATGAAGAGACGTTTAAAAAAACCCCAACAAAAAATGATCTCAAAGGATTAAAACACTTCAAACAGCGAACATTCGGTATTTCATATTCATATCATTCACTGCCAATTAAGGACACAATACTTCCTCGTGATTGGTTCACATTGCATACACATGACAATTTTGAGATTATAGTTATATACTTTTAGTTTAGTTAGTTATCATATTTGTGTTAATCACTTTTGTGATAACACAACTACTCTAACTCGCTTTACTAAATCTGCGCTAAAACCGAAACTTGAACAAGGGTCCATTTCGCCAGCACCACCAACTTTGAATTTTTTTTATATGGGTATTTTGTAGCCTCAACTACCATCTAAACAAGATGGGTATTGCTCAAGACGCAAAGTGCCGTCTCTGTGAAGAGGCCCCAGAGACAGCAAAACATATTCTCTGTGAATGTGGAGCAGCCTCTCACTATCGACTGAAACACTTGTCATGGTTGATTTTAACACCTAAAGAAGTTAATGAAATCAGTCCAAAAAGAATTTTAAGCTATATTAAAAGCTTAGATCTCTTTTAGAATAACATGGGCATGTCAGAAAAGATCTATCTAAGGTCGCAGTGACAAAGAGCTTTCGTAGCCGATAGCCCTACCTTTACCAATATCAATTTGTGCCAGAATTTAAATGGACCCCTTGAACCACCGACCTCCAGGTTACAAGTCCGCCGCCTTATCTATCAAACTACTGATGCTCGTCATGCTCGGTTCTACAGATCTTGAATAAAATCATCACGAAACCGGGGATTGGGAACGTTAGTTCCAAAAGGATTCGTCAAATTAGCGCTAGTGCAGTAAATTGAGGGTTTTGCTCGCCTCAAAACACGCCTAAGGCGTAAATTACAAAAAATTACCGTGAAAAAAAATCCCAATTCCCGATTTCGTGTTTTTCAAGATCCGTAGAACAGAGCATGAGTTCGGTTATCTTATTATTATTATTATCTCTCCCAACAGATGAAGGAGATAGATACACACCTCAAACATCTATTTGGCATAATTCATAGATCTATTTGGCAAGACTGATTCACCGTTGGCCACTAGCTCAAGGTTAGAACTAATGGATGTATTCATGTCTTGCAGGTGGCTATATTTTGGTCATCGGTTGGTTGTGTGGGGCCCCCAGTCTCTCCTCAGAGACAGAAGTGTATAAGATACGAAGAGAGAGAGAAGAGAGAGAGGAGAGAGAGAGAGAGAGAGAGAGAGAGAGAAAGAGTAGAGAGAAGAGAGAGAGAGAGAGAGAAAGAGAGAGAGGGAGAGAGAGAGAGAGAGAAGAGAGAGAGAGAGAGGAGAAGAGAGAAAGAGAGGAGAGGAAAGAGAGAGATTATAGTTTGATTGTATATTTAAGTTTGTACTCAATGAGTTAAATTATACATTAAAAAGTTTGAAAGAGTGGTTTTTTGTTTACGTCATTCCACTTGATAACTATTCACGACGGTATTATGTCCTCATGCAGGAATTCCAACAATAAATTAAAACTGACATCCACCAAAGTTGTAAAGAGTTTATTTTCTTTGCTTTAACGTTGGGCTGATTCAACGAGAAACCGCGGGGGATTTCTCCTCCATGAACCAACCTATACTAAGTTAAATACCCAGCTATTGCCAAATCAGTCATCACATTTCACCATCTGGCTTTTAACTTCGGCTGATCCTACGGAACTGCTCCCGCACTCAGTGGCTTAAATACAAGAGTTAAAACATCTCTTATCTAGTAATCTGGTACATTTACATTCATAATATTTATAATACGAATTACACTACTCCGCAATCAGATACCTAACTATAGAATGTAAACAAAAATCCTTATTCCAGATTAGTAATAATTTGATAGTATATTATATGAAGTATACCCTATTTTAGTCCTGATCTAACAGAGAGTCGATAAGACAAGATTTAATATTCCAGTAATAAGTAGAAACTGAAGGGAAATCTTGATATTATATCTAACTTTTTTTCATTCTCAAAGGTTTCAGTATAACCGGGTAACGTAAACCTGGTATAAAGAAACTGATATTAAGACGTTTCATCTCAAGTTACCTTCTAAACTCTACGCTGAAACCGGACTTGAATCACCGCCCTCCAGGTTAAACTTATCGATCAAGCTACTGATGTCGGTAGTCGGCACACATCATAATTGCAGGTGCATATAATATTGCAACAAAAAAATCTATTGGTTTTCGGTCAAAATATCAAATCAAAGTCCTTGGATTTAAAATTTCAATCCATCTAAATTCACAATAATTATCCTCTCTAATATCTTCCACATACATCTTGTGGTTACATATACTGTGAGTGTTCCATTTTAATAATATTATAATCATTATTATTTTTTATCATTAAATTAAATTACAGTTTAATTGTATTATCATTAAATTACAAGTTTTCGATATTTCATAAATCATAATTATAATATATAGTCAAATAATTATAATGTATACTAATAATAATAATGTTTATTAAGCATTAAATAAGATGGTCTATCGTGTTGTTTATATGACTATAGATTACCTGTACATAATTATAATGTATTATAGTCAAATATACTTGTACCTTTTTTTAATAGTAAAAATGTGTACATGTTATGTTCTTGAACTTGGTAATTTTGCGATATCGATTTCAATATGCTAATACTTCCCCATAGGAGTCTAATGTATTTATTTTTTGAAATTGAAATGTAATCAATGCAATGTAATCAATTTTCCTCACTCGTAACTAATAAGTAATCATTTATTGCATAAATTTCCTTAAGGGGTACGAGAATCGCCATTTCTCCTCTGTTTTATAGTGTCTCAAATAGCCAAGGGCGCATATTATAGCTTGCGCTAGGTTTATTCAGTTCTGATGATAGTGAAGGGTGCGATTTTCGTTATAAGAGATTAGGTGACCTCAGTAGCTTGATCATTAGGCGGCGGACTTGTAACCTGGAGGTCGGTGGTTCAAACTCTTTATAGATTTTGCCAGAGCTCTTAATCTGTAATAACAGACCGACTTCAGTAGTTTGATCGTTAAGGCGGTGGACTTGTAATCAGGAGGTCGGTGGTTTGAGTCCCAAGGCAAAAATATTTTTTAATATTGGAACTTTATCGGAAATAATTTAGTAAAGCTAATTTGAGTAATTGTGATAAACACAAATAAGATAACATTTTTACTTACTTAAACTTTATAAATGGATATGAAATGCAACCAGCTTTGCAATAGATCTGGTCTCATTTTAACCCCACATACTACGTCGACCCCGAGTTACCCGATGCTATAATTAATATAAATTATGTAGGTACTTTATATATTTATATGTACCTACATTAAATTATGTACTTCATATATTTATATGTACCTACATATAAATAATTGAGCTAAAGAAGTATAATATTGGTACTGAAAACTTACCAGGCTGGATTTGCAATAGCTCACATCTCGTGAATTTTAGACCAGTGGCTCAACATGTTTCGAAAACTAAAGCGTAATAATTATTAATTATGTTTAATATTTTAATAATTACTATGCAAAATTAACCTTGTAATAAAATATCAGCCGAACTGAGTAGCTCGATCATTGGTGGTCAAGTGGTTAAGACGCTAGTCTCTAAACTAGGTAGCATAGGGAACTATTGGTTCGAATCCACACAATGCATGATTATTCGAGTATAATTATGACCACTTAATAATAAGACACTGAGGGTTTTTTCTTCTTCAAATAATCAAATTTTGTTTATTATCATCAATAAGGCGGCAAACTCGTAACCTATAGTTCGGTGGTTCGAATCCCAAGAACGGCAATAATTTAGTAAGACGAATACAAGCATCAATTGGGAGTATAATACAGAAGGGGGGGCCAGTCGGGTAATCCAGAGGTTACGGGTTCGAAGCACAGCCGTTACATGACAAGTTATCTTCCCACCCTCATGAATAAAACGTTGCGAAGCAAGAAAAAAAAGATGGACAAAAAAAAAACGAATGACCTACATCAATAATCAATAACTAAAAAAACAAAAACAAAACAAAATAGGTCTACATAGTAAACATATAAATGAACAACAAAACTTTGCAAGCAATGTACTAAGTGCATCTACTCGACTATCTCAGTTAAAAAATGACAAGAAATTTTTCATAAAAAACATTAATCCAGAAATCACGGGTTCGAAACCCAGCCGGGACATCACAAGTTATCCTCACATAGGTTTTGGACTTACTGCTGGTATAATCGGACACATTAGTCCTAATCTGGCAGTATTATTACTTTATAAATCGGACCTAACTAGTCTTTTTACACTCACAGTCTAAATTTTTCCCCACCTTCAGCACAAGATTTTTGTCTTTTGAAGGTGGGCATACCCTTATTAATTGTTGAGGAATTTTATTTGTTAAGAAAATACACAGAAACTAAAAAAAAAGTCTTATTTATTGGTGTGAAATAAATTTATAAATACATAAATGTTTGCTCTATACATAATAATAAAAAGAAGAGATGCCTCGATAGTTAATTGCAAAAAAAAATTGCTAATAGAAGCCAAGTGGGTACACCCAATTATAAATAAGAATATCCTAATGAGAATGATAAATAAAAAATATGTATTCCGTCGAGTCAAGCACCAATAACCCGCCGTGACATCTAATTCTGGTTTTGGCGAAAAAAAATTAGCAACAAATAACGACATGACATTGAATTTCAGTCGTATTTGACATTGAATTTGCGTAGATGAAGTATACAAGGCCATAAAAAATCTAATATGTATTTCCTACCTATTTTAGTTAGATTTACCATCGTTAGCTAAAGAGAAATTAGGTAGTTAGATAGCCAGACAGCTCTGTTCGCTATGTGTCTGATTGTAAGACTGTTATAATATCTTTCTTTGCACTGGTAGTCAAGTGGTTAAAGCGCTAGTCTGGTAATCCAGGTAGCGTAGGGATCCGTTGGTTCGAATCCCACCCAGGGTATGCATTTTTCCTCATTAATTTGAGTTTGTGACCACATAATAAGAAGACTCTGAGGGTTAGGTGGTAGAAAATGCTTTGAGCATTAACCTCGCCTGGTGGTTACCTTTCACTAAAGAGTGTTATTATTATTATCTTAATTTTGAGAATTAAGTTAGACTTAGCTTATAGGAGATGTATTGTTTATAATATCTTTCTTGTATAAATAAATAAAAGTATTCAAATTCAAATTCAAAATAAATAAATGTGTTATTTGTGTTATTAAAAAAAAAGTTAATGAAAAGTTATCATATGTATTTGTGTTAATCACTTTCTTGATATCACAATTACTCAAACTCGCTTTACTAAATCTAGGCTTAAACCGGGACTTGAACCACCGACCTCCTGGTTATAAGCCTTATTGAGATAAAATCAAGTAGAAGTACTTTGCCCTTAGCTTGCAAGGTTTTTGTTGGTCATTGATATGTTTACTATTTTTTACTTTCCTTATCCCATATTTTTTTCAATGTAAACATTGATGTAGGTCATCAGATTTTGTGTCCTCCATTTTTTTCATCTTCTTTTTTGCGTCTCAACTATTTATTCATAAAGTTGAGCAGAGATTCTCGAATAGTTTCCGAGTTTTTTCCCCGAAAAAAAATTCATCAGTCGCTAATTTTTTGTCACTGAATCTGGCAATAAAAGTGTCTTTCTTTTGAACGATTAAAAATTCTCGGAGGCACTTTTTTGCTCTCTTTTTTTCGTGGTCAATTGCATTACTTGTTTAAAATTGCTATTTTTTTATCAGCCGAACTTTTTTTTCTTCTTTTTGTGACAACCTTGATTTAATTTGACATGTCATAATTATGCCAAATCGTTTGGTTATTTGGTTTGTCGAAAATTAGGACACCCTGTATATCAGGCCAATAGTACAATACATTCCTGTAAGAATGTGTCTAAACGTCAACATACGAAACAATACAAAATGACAGTAATGATTGTGCTATTTCATAACGGGAGTTTATTAAATAGGAATTTACTGAATAATACGGGCACGTTCAATTAATCAATTATTCACACACTATCCGAGGAATTTTAATTCCATTCTGGTAGGATAAGCAATTCGACAATTTATTTAGCCTCTAGGCATATTTATTTAATAATAATAATGTTTTATTTGTGTTATTATGTCCCAGTGGTCAGTGGCGTAGCCAGGGGGGGTGTTTTGGGGACAGACCCCCCCCCCCCCCCCAAATTTCCAAGAAACCCCAGCAAAGATGGAATATACGTTAGGCGAGATTTCTGAACCCCCCTCAAACCCCCCCCCCCCCGAAATCCCCCAACCCCCTCCCCCCTGAAATGTAGGTCTAGCTAAGCCACTGTCAGTGGTCAAGGCATCTGACCGGTAATGTGATTGAAAGAACATAAACCATGGTAAAGGCGGCGGGCGGTCTGGTAATCCAGAGGTCACGGGCAGGATATTTTCTGCTCTGTACTTGAATGGTCGGGGTCCACTCATACCTCGTGAGGAAAAATGAGTAGCTGCTTTAATGTCAGCAGCGACCAGTGGCTGAATTATAGACAAAAAAAAAGATATTGGGATATTAAAATAGGAAAAGTCCTATAATTCTGCGCTACATACTAAAATTGTGATATAATAACACAAAGAAACGTATTATTATTATTATTATCTTAAAATTCGACCCTTAACCCTTTCACTGTACATCTATGAATTAGTTGGGAAAAAATTATGAACGATGCTTTTTTGAGTTT
>CM044965.1:26203140-26340146 GCA_024516035.1 Bactericera cockerelli | reverse complement strand
TTTAGATTTTTTTTAAGAACAGATTGTGTCATTTTTTTTTATCTTTTCTCCAAATATCGAAATAAGGTAGACGTATCCTTAGGAGGTGTTCATAGAAATTGAAATTATTTTACATCTAAAGATTCTATTCAAATCAAAATAGCAATCCAATCTTCTATTCAGGAAGAAATTACTTTTCATAATTGAATATTATTTTATACTAAAAATGAACCTCTAAAAAAAAAAAAAAAAACGTTAACCTTAACTACTTCTCATTCATTAAAAGTTAATTTATACAACAAAAAATTAACCTAAAAAAACCAGATCTAACCTTCACCTAACCCACTTCTCCCCCCCCCCCCCCTCAACCTTTATTTAACCCCCTTTCTCTCCCTCCCCTCCCCCCAGATCGTGGGCTCCTCGATCCTCATCATCTACGACGAGTGCCGGGCGGGGGCGTGGCTTATCGACTTCGCCAAGACCCGAGCTCTGCCGAGCGGGTGCCTCGTGAATCATCGGGCCTCCTGGGCGCCGGGCAACCACGAGGAGGGCTTCCTGTACGGGCTGGACCAGCTGATTGAGGTGACTATCTTCTTCTTCTTTTTAAGGGTGGTATGCAGAGTCCTCACTGTAGGGATGCCTGGGTCATATGTCCCTTCAGCTGATTTTGTTATTCAGAGACGTTTGTTTAAAGCGTCTGTGCGCATGTGCAATCAGATGTTTCTTTAATAAATAATTCTCAAGGTCGAAGTATTCCCTATAGCAAGCTCGGGACCACCCTACAGTGAACCCTAAAGGGATTACAAAATCGTCTCTGCTTACGAACCTAACTATTCCACTCTTGTGAGATATAAATAGATTAAAAATGGAAGAGAATGCCAAAGATGCCCACCCTTGATCAGACTTTTTTTTTACCTTTAATTAAATTATACCCTTTCACTGTACCTGTATACAGGGTGAGCATAAAGTCTCACCCCACCCCCCGTATCTCGAGAATGACTAAAAATACAAGAAAACGCAAAAACCCGTATTCCTTAATTTTTAGGGGGATTGATTTTTAGCCAAAAAAATTTTGCCTACACGGCCCCAGTCAGGCTGGGCATGGACCAACTTTAAAATCTTAAATAGAATAGTATGTCTTGTGGCATATTGTTTTAAAGGTCTCATAGAGAGAATTTCCTTACAACAAATTTCAGTGAGCTACGACTTACCGTTCTTGAGATACAGGGTCGGACGTCCTGCGTAATATCCATATATTTTGACCTATAACTCGTTGACCGTAAATTCCAGAAAAATCAAATTTGTTGATAATAACTCCTTATGGCAAGAACTTTCGAACAAGTTAAAACTTGATTTGTTTTTTCGTTGAAAATTTTCGGACTGTTCGTCCGGCCGGCTGACGAAACCGACCAGAAACTAACATCAACAGAGTATGTCGAGTTATACCTTTTTCGACAAGGCTTGTCATAAGGAGTTATTATTAACAAATTTAATTTTTCTATAATTTACGGTTAACGAGTTATAGGTCAAAATATATGGATATTACGCAGCACGTTCGACCCTGTATCTCAAGAACGGTAAGTCGTAGCTCACTGAAATTTGTTGTAATGAACTTCTCTCTATGAGACCTTTAAAACAATATGCCACAAGACATACCATTCTATTTAAGGTTTTAAAGTTGGTCCATGCCCAGCCTGACTGGGGCCGTGTAGGCAAAAAATTTTTAGCTGAAAATTAATCCTCCTAAAAATTAAGGAATACGGGTTTTTGTGTTTTCTTGTATTATCAGCCATTCTCGAGATACGGGGGGTGGGGTGAGACTTTATGCTCACCCTGTATAAAAATTGTAAATAAAGTTTGATCAAAATTGTTGAATAATAATAATAATAAAAATGGTGTTAATTTTTTTCTCTTCCAGAGTCTGGAAACGATCCCGCGACTCGGCATCAACAACAACACGTCCTCCTCCTCCTTGTCACCGAGTGAGCCAGTCTGCTGCACCGCTCCACCGGGTAGTGTGTCACCGCCTTGAATTCTCCTCCCGGTGACGTGTGAGCAGTGTGTCACCGCCTTGAATTCTCCTCCCGGTGACGTGTGAGCAGTGTGTCACCGCCTTGAATTCTCCTCCCGGTGACGTGTGAGCAGTGTGTCACCGCCTTGAATTCTCCTCCCGGTGACGTGTGAGCAGTGTGTCACTGGCTTGAACCGTGAATCCTTCACCCGGTGACTTATGAGGAGTCGAGGGTACGAGGACTGAAGAGGATTCCGTCGAATGAGGACTATTGAGGGTTCCGAAAATTGAAGTCTCCCTCAGACGTCTTCCTACACGAGATCTATTGAGATGTTTCGGTAAATAGAGGAGTCTGAGATTATCGAGGAAATGAGGACTAATGAGGAACGAAGACTATTCAGAAAATGTGGAGTCTAAGAAGATTGAGCACTTGAGAGAATACTCAAATTTGACTGGCCATGAGAAGAAGGTGTTGACGTGTATTGCCTCTGGTAATGAAACTTCATCCAATTGAATGGTTAATCGCCTCAAACATGAATTATTTTTATGACTTCTTTAAAAAGTCATATTAAATAATTTCCATTGGGGTATATTATATCTAGAAATGTCGAAAGTATTGTGTTCTTTTTTTTTGTATTTCATTGTAAAACGGGAGCTCACTTCAGATGAGTTTGACGAAACTGTGGACACAGTAAAGCTCCTTGTGTTGAGCTGACACACTAAACTGCTGTTTCTTCTTATTTACTAATTATTTTTCACAACTCATAGAGAATTGACAAGGGTCTCCTCGTACGAGAAACCTTCTATTGGGTCTATCTAATAGATCTGTTTATTTTTGTGTTAAAAAGAAAAACCATCAAAAGCTTGACATATATCTATTAATGATCTACAATTTCAACTCTAAATGATCTGGTGCAAACATCACTCGACTTTCCTTATTCTGCTTAAGCAGTTGAAACTTCATCTATTGGGGCTTCAAATATAAATTATTGTTTTTTAAATGATATTTTTTTTTTTTTTTTTTTAAGTGGGGTTTAACGTCGCTTTCAACTGCCATGGTCATATCACGACGGGGGTTTTACCCTCCATATTAACAGAGGAGACTTAACAATCAGAGTCGTTGATCCTAAAATGGGTCCAAAACACCACAAAGACATCGAGAACTTCTAGTATTTCTAGTTAAATACATTATTTTTTCTTGCACAAGGAAAGTACGAAAGTGAAAATAATCTTTTATCGTAATTATGAAATGCCGGCAGTTCTCTTCAAATTAAGAAGAGATTAAAAAATGGCTCTTGTACTTAAAAAGGAAATAATTTATAAATTAAATTAATTTTATTTTCCAAATAAAATATACCTATTCTACATAATTAGGTAAGGTATGTGCTGTTAGAAAAGTTATAATGCGCTGAGATGATATAAACTATTTAGTTAATTATTCGTTTGATTAATTAACTATCAATTGTATGCTTTTACATCATTGAAGATTTATTATGTTCTTTTTCCTGTGACTTTTTAGTCACATGATTTGTCAAATTTGGTTCGCCCAGTTTTATATTAAACACTACACTAAAATTATTTATGTTTCTTGCAACTGTTTATGAAAACATTCATCTAGATATTTTTTGTCAAATTTGGTTCGCGTACCTAATTAAATATTCAAATCTACATTAATTTTATGAAAACATTTTGTGGTAACAAACAGTACCAAATATTTTATTAAAGGTACTATTCCCCCGATTTCCTCATACATGTCTCGCGGCTAGCCACATTCTGTTCTGTAATTCAGTGGTCAGCGCATCGGTCTGGTAATCCACAGGTCGCGGGTTCGAAACCCAGCCTGGACATGACTCTTTATCCTCCCATCTGGAATTTTGACCACATGATAATACGTATTGGGCTTACTTCTGGAATAATGGGTCTTGTTAATTCTAGTCGGGCAGTATAAATAAGGTGATAATGATTACTATATTTCGATAGGGGGACTTTAGGTCAAGTGGTTAATGCGCTGGTCTGGTAATCCAGGTAGCGTAGGGATCCGTTTGTTCGAATCCCACTCAGTGCGTGAATTTTTCCTCATTGATTTGAGTTTGTGACCACATAATAATAAGACTCTGAGGGTTAGGTGGTAGAAAATGCTTTGAGCATTAACCTCGCCTGGTGGTTACCTTCCACTAAAGAGTGTTATTATTATTATGTCTTGCAAGCTTTGGTTCTTGGATCCTCAGTCGAATCCTCGTACACAGCCACAAGCCACGTAGGGAGAATAGTACCTTTCATCAGAATGTTGCGGTATAACAATTATAATTTCAGTTATTAAAAAAACAAAAATATTAATACATAGCATAACATTCATACCTCATTTTATACCATTCTTACCAACTGTACTACCTACTTGTATAAATTCATTGTATCAGACATTTCAACAACGTTTTTTATATTTACTTTTTCAGTAATCACATAACTTTCTTTCTATATTTTATTTTCTAAAATGTAAATCTTTCCTTGTACAGTTTAAAATCACCCTTTAAATTATCGCGTTTGAACTGGGTCCAGTTCTAAATATTTATTTATTATTACAAATTAAAAGGATTTTCCCAGCAATGAAAATTTACCGAATTTTTTAAAATGTTTGAACTCTCCGTAGGTATCTTTTTTGTTTTTAATTTGTATTTATATACTTTAAATAAAGGTATTTTTGTAATTTCTTTATTTATTTGTAAAAACCCTTCTTTCTATGTATGTACATTGATTTGTATACTTTGTGTACAGAAATATTTTAATTAAGTTATTCTAGAAATATTGTATTGTCCCCTTGTGTTATATAGATACTTTTTGTTTCAATATTTTTGCATTGAAGAAAAACACGCCGAAATAACTTGTATTTATTAATTTAAATTATTTATATTTTAACAAGTGTTTGACTTTATTGTATACAGATTTTTTTTGTGATTACAATATGTCATTTTATATTTCATGTTTACCATAGAGAGAGAAGATGAAAGAATTTCCTTGTGAGTGTGAGAGATAATATTTATTTAACTCTTTTCTATAAGATATTACAATAAAATCATGAAATAATTATTTCTTTTAAAACAAAAACAAAGTTAGTTTGTTTTTTTCTTTAACGTTTTTTCCTAGAATAGAATACATAATTAGAGAATATATCTAATAATAAACTGAACACAGTGCGGTTCTGTTTTAACTTGGGTACTGTACTATTTGGCTTTCATTTGTCTGTGTGTTTTTCATGTGTCTGCTTGTCTGTCCTTCTGTTCCGCGATAACTTACGACCGGATTCTTCAAAATTGAAAAATTTGGGTCCATTTAGGCCACATTAGGGCCGTTTTGGTGAAATTTGAAAATGATTTTTCAAATTTTATTGAATAAAGTAAGGCGATTGAAATTTTGTTTAGTCGTTAAAAAATAATGTTTGATTAGAGTTGTGAAATTTTGTGATCTAAGGGGGCCGCACTGTGGTAAAAAAAAGAAAGGGCCCCAAAAGTGGTCTGGTTGATATTTATTAATTAAAAATCGAGTGGCGTATTGAATGAAAGGTTTTGATGTCCTCATGCTTGATATGACATTTATAATGCGTTATGAGAATCTGTGTGAGCTTTACAGTTCACTGAACTAATACTTTATGTAGCTTGTTCATACTGCCGAGGTAAGACTGAAAAAGCTCTCTACACCAGCAGTCAAACAGGTATGTACGAGTATGTAAACACAAAGCGCGCGATTAGCTCAGTGGTTAAGCACTTGCTTGCCATGCGGAAGGTCCCGGGTTCGATCCCCAGTGCCGACAAAAAATTGTATTCTTAATTTGGTTACAATTGTTTGTAAGGGATACCTTCCGGTGCGCTCGTGTTGACCCAGCACCGAATTGGGAAGTATTGTGTCACTTCTCGCCCATCAGAGGGGAGGCATACTATGGGATGGGCAGGATACAAGACAGACCACAAACGTTTACAGTAGCTAATGTTTCATGGTTACGAAATAAAAACGGCTGTTAAACACTCATCTTTTTTTTTTTTTTTTTTAAAAATGGGTTAATTGTAGGACATCTACATCATTTGAGGCGGGATTAGCCTCCATTCACAAACCAGCGACCCACATGAAGATCACCCAGCCTGAGTGGGCCGGGAATAGGGTTTGAATTTGAAAGGTCACCCATCCACTTTCTTTCAGTGACAGAACGAGAACTGTAGCCCATTCCATATTTCACTCTCAAAATCTCCGAATCTCCGTTACAACCGTCACACAACGCACGCTGATTGGTTATTGCGTTCAAATGAACCAATCAGAAGGCGTTGTGTTACAGATTTCACAGGCACAAAATTTCATCTTTTCAATGAAGCAATCATTGGTCGGGTTGAGATGCGGCCGGGTCTATGTCCCTACTGTCATATACTAATAATATCGCCTTATTTACACTGCCCGATTAGGACTATTAAGTCCCATTATTCCACCAGGAAGCCCAAGACGTATTATTATGTGGTAAAAATCCCAAATGGGAGGATAACTTGTCATGTCCCGGCTGGGTTTCGAACCCGCGACTTCTGGAATCTCTGGATTCACAGAGTGCCGCCTTTACCACTGAGCTAACGGGACAGACTAAATAATAATAATTATATACTAAATGATAATGATATACGTATGAGGAGGGACCTAGCAGCCGCATGAGGACCCGGCAATAAGTTAGGTACAACCATTCTAAAGCCAGCCTCCGTGGCGTAATGGTTGTGACTACTGCCCGTAGTCCACAGTTCCCAAGTTCAACTCCCGGTTGGGGCAGACTTTTCGAAGAAAATTCTGGTCCATCCAAACACGTGAGGCTGGCATTTCCGGCGCTACTCAGCCTGGGTGAGGTTAATGTGGGTAGCTGGTACGATTCCCAGCGAATCGAGCGTAAAACCCCCGTCCTGACTATCTATCTCAGTTAGGACGTTAAAATCAAATAGAATCCAACTGGTCACAATAGATCTAATTAGGTCATCGTGTTAATTGTAAGGATTTCACTGAAAACACTGCAACCAGGTCAGATAATAATAAAATTCTACAATTTATAATCAACCAAACACAGTCAGGTTCTGTTTTAACTTGAGTACTGGACGATTTGTTTTTCGTTTGTCTGTCCGTCCCGCTCCCGACTGGATTTTTCAAAATTGTCGAAAATTACTATACCATGTTAATTGGGGTCCTAGAATTTTACCTATCGTTTTTGGGCCGATTTGGGCCACTCGGGGCCAAATTGGAGCCGTTTTGCTGAAAATTGAAAATGATTTTTCTATATTATTCATTTTAATAAAGCATTTGAAATTTTGTAGAGTCGTTCAAAAATAACATTTGCTTTCAATAGTGAAATTTTGTGATCGTGAAAGCAAAGGGGGCCGCACTGTGGGGTAAAAATTTTAAAAAGAGCCCGGCCATAAATTAATACCTAATTGCAAAAAAAAATTCAAATATTACCTAAACGGTCGGCATGCGAACAAAAGTTACAGGGTAGTTATGGTTAATTATTTTATCTGGCAACACTGCTTTATGAAACTTTTGAAAGAACGATCTTTTTGCTTTTGTTCTCTTTCTTTTGAGAGAACGATCAACGATTGCAATTGTGCTGATCAGCTGAAGTTTGTTATTGTTTACAGTGAGTGTGATAAGTAATTTTTTAGGAGAATTCTCGGCTCTTCTCTTGCATTTTTGAATATCTTTACCTATTTCTAGAATATAACTGAGCATTTCTCGAGTAATTTAGACCGAAAGTATATTCTAATCTACTGTTCAATCTATTCCATCGAGGTACCGTCAGTTTCATTGAGTTTTTGAGCAAGAAAATATCTAATTTTGAGCTCTGGATGATTTGAACTATTGAGCACCGAAATTCAACATCTGCCCATGGTCTTTTCAAACACTGGTGAGTGGTGAGTCATAAGACTCCGTCTGTGATGTAGTCAATTCTAGGGTTCCCCTGGGTCTACCGTGAGTAGTCAGGCCATTTTGTTATAATATGTATTATCTGTTCCTCATATTATTATTTGGCTACTGCCTGTTTGTCACTAGACTAACATAAACTCTAAGCGTAATGGACAAGTCAGTGCTAAGCATTGGTTGTCCCTATCTTACACAGTACGCAATCAGTGACTTAGCACCACAGAGGTATTACAAAAACTTCTATTAATTCCTCCATGTCTCAAACCAACAGTCTAATAATCATAATTCTATACTATTATTATAATAAAAATAATT
Source organism: Bactericera cockerelli (assembly GCA_024516035.1). Classification (NCBI taxonomy): domain Eukaryota; kingdom Metazoa; phylum Arthropoda; class Insecta; order Hemiptera; family Triozidae; genus Bactericera; species Bactericera cockerelli. Next base: position 26,331,910 of record CM044965.1, on the reverse strand, counting down.
GTTGTTATCTTAATGCTGTTTTTCACCATAGTTATGTTTATATCACAATAGGGGTTCTACCCTTCATTTGCTGGATAATAAAAAAACCAGCTACCTACTCAAATTAATCTCATTCAGCATGAGTGGGGCTGGGAAGAGCCAGCTTTTGAACAGTCACCCATCTTGCTGTATGTTGCTTGATTTCAGTGAAATATCAAGAACAGGGGTGTCTGATGTGCCAAATAAAATTGCCAAGAGACTATCAATTCCCCCCGGCGTTAGCCATGCTGATTACAACAACAAGAAAGTTCCCCTAAAGACAGGAAAATAATGGGACTCTAGTCTTAATAATGTGGCAGTATATATAAAGTGATATTATTATTATTATCATTCTATCAATAATAGGGATCCATTTTTAATGTCTTTTTCAGATGATACAAAAGATAAAGTGACTCAAGAGGCCACTGAAGTCAAACCAATGGAGACTGAGAATAACCCTCCTGCCAGTGAAGATCTCACCAAGAGTAAACCCACACCCCCCGCAGACACTTCTACCAATATAAACAATGCTGTTACTAAGCCAGTAGTCCCTACAGAAATAGCTCCCACTGAAAACAAAGCAAACTCAGAGAATTCAAACACACAAACTACTGTTGCAGCTTCTGAGGATAAAGTCATACAATTTGTAGTCATTTACAGTAAAGAAAAATATGATGTTAAACTCTCGGAAAATAGCACTGTGTTACAGTTGAAAAATCATTTAGAATCTATCATAGGTATGTTCATAGGCCTTCTTATTATCTGTATTGTTTAAACACTTTAAACTATGTATGAAAAGAAAAAGCTCAATTTGTAATGAAAAAACTACATATTTTAGTAAGTTAAATGCACTGCTGCACTATTATGTTAAAACATACAGTCATAGTATAGTTTTATTAAACATAAAAAACATTATTCAGAACATCATCATTTGGATGACAACCCAAAATGCTTCCATATGTCTCTAGAATGTAAGTATTATGTACTAAAAGTAAATGAAAAAATATATATGAAATGCATTTTTTTTAAGTTTGAATTTTGAAGTTGCCAATTTAAATCTTACTAAATGCTCTCTATCCTCAGGAGTTCCTCAAGGCTTGCAGAAGATCATGTATAAAGGCATGGCTAAGAATGAGCAGACCCTGAAAAGCCTAGGTGTCACAAACAATACTAAAATCATGCTAGTCGGCTCGAAGCTGAATGATGTTTTGAATTTGGCAACAGTACCCACAGCGGAAGAACAGAAAGCATTGCAGGAAGAGAAAGTCAACAAGGAAGCCTGGTGTAAGCAGAAGATGCACAAGGCTGTTTTGGATAAAGGTAATGAAGGAGACAAAGAACAGTCATGTATGTTTCGAAGTTCTTATACCTATCTCAGTACACAACTATTTATGATTATTACATTCTTTATTAGACATGGAAAAGAAATGGAAACAATATAAACAATAAAAAGAAGAAAAAAGAAGAAAAAAAAAAAAAAAAAAAACATATAGACAATATAGACACACATTTGTCTTTACTGAAGGGTGGGGTTATTGCATATGGCAATCTTTTACACCCAAACCTAAGTATTTATTTTTTTAGTGAAAATTTCCCCGATCAGAGAGCAGTTGAAAAGGAGATTTTGGGATTATGAGAGTAAGAAAAAAATCTGGAACAAAGCCCTGATTAAAATCCTAAATCAAAGATAATAATAATGAATATTTTACCACTCCCCCTAGGTCTGCCAGAGGACGTGATGCCAGGTATTCTCAACACAAAGGAGCCGTTACCTCCCGTACCTCTGAGTGGCATGCTGAATAAGGCAGGCGGTAAACTGAGGATTACGTTCAGACTAGAACTTGATGAACTGTGGCTCGGTAGGTTACTGGAATTACCTTATTTTCCTGTGCATTGGTAGTCAAATGGTTGAGAAACTAGTCTGGTGATACAGGTAGCTTAAGATCCATTGGTTTGAAGACCACTAAATGCATATTTTTTTCTTAATTGAATTGAGGAAATTTAGCTACCGAAATTTTCGAAAGGTTGTATTGTCTGGCTGGGGGACGTTGAACAGGGAGAAGTCCAGTGTCTTGTTAGAGGACTATAAACATACAACGAACAAACCCTAACAAACCAGGCTATCTTGCAGTTATAAAGAAAAAGCACAAGTTGCACATAGAAATGGCCAGCCAGCTTTTCCACCAGAGTTGGCTGGAGACCATCACCCCCCCCCCCCCTGATGATGGTCTACTCCCTGTTTATAGTCCCCCAGCCAGTCTGCTGTTCTTCTCCCTGTTTATACTCCCCAGCTAGACTAATTTATGATAACTTGAAAAAAATATGATAACTTGTAAAAATAAAGAAATCAGATTATTTTACATTTTGATGAAGAGCTTTTTTAAACTGTTGGTGATGGCTTGGTTTGTCTCACTGGCAATAGGGCCGCCAAGGCTTTCCTCTTTCAGAGGATTTCTTTGGCGATCCAACGAGGTAATGCTACCTGCATGTTAGGTACATTGCCTCATGCAAGTGGGATGGATCAAGTCTATCTCCTGTGATTTTAAAATTGATCAATTTAATAAATAAATAAACTGTTATTAATCAATTTTGATGAACGATTCCTTTATTGTTTTCCAGGTACCAAGGAGAGAACAGAGAAGATTAGAATGAGCTCAATCAAGAGCGTATTGTCTGAGCCTATTGAAGGCATGGAACAATATCATATCATGGCGCTGCAGTTGGGAACTACTGACGCTTCTAGGTAAGAATCACTCAGTCAGTCAAAAAAAAAGAGGGTACCACAACAGTTTGTATGTTTGTCCCTGGTTTTTTTTTTTTTTTTAATAAATTCAAAAATGCAATACAATCAAAATTTCAGTTTTAACCATTCAAAAATTATTAGCTGTTGATAGACATTATTATTATTCAACACTTTAGATATAAATGGACACATATGTATCTCCCTTGCCTTTATCCCATATTAGTTCATGTTGCTATTGAGGTCGGCATTGTTCAACCTCATGGTTGAGGCTGGTTGTGTGGAGCTCTTTTTTTTATGGCTGGATGGCCTTCCTAACGTCAACGATTTTATTTGGTTTTAACGTCCTGATCAGGACGGGGGTGTTACCCTTCATTCGCTGGAAATTGTACCAGCTACCCACATTAACCTCACCCAGCCTGGGTAGGGCCGGAAATGGCAGTCTCACGTGTTTGGAGGAAACAGAATTTTTTCGAAAAGTCTGCTCCAACCCGGTATCGAACTCGGGATCTCTGGACTACGGGCAGTAGTCACAACTGTTACGCCACGGAGGCTGTTATATAAATGGACACATGTACAGTACAAATAATTATTCTAACAATGAAAAAATAGAAACAATATATACAGTTAAAATGAAAAAGAATAGAAAAAAATATAGAAACATAATTATCTCCTAACTAAAGGGCGGGGTTATTGCCTATGGCAATCTCTTCCACCCAACCCTTTATGAACACACCATTCACTACTGTATAGGAAGAAGAGAAAATTGTATTTTGATTTTTTTTTATATATATAAAATATATTATTATGATATTTGGTCTTTCTCAAGTCCAAGAGAAGAAGCTCGTTAATTTTTTTATGCAATGAAAAATATTATGAGAAAAAGTATTGCTTGTTTTTGTATTGGCAATTTAGAAAACAAATATAAAACTGGAGACCCAAGATCAAAGAGCTATTTAACAGAGAAAATAAGTTTGGCGATTCAGAGGGGCAATTCTGCCAGTGTGTTGTCAGCATTGCCTTCTGAAGAAATGAATGCATTGTTTTATTTATAAAATGAAAAGAAATAAAAGTTTATCTTAATAGATCGAAATAATTGAATTTTTCACAAATAATGCTTATCTCTGCTGCAGGTATTGGATCTACTATGTACCGGCCCAGTATGTAGATTCAATCAAACACATCATCATGGATTCGTGATTTGCTCTGCACAGCCCCAGCATACCCGCTCAACATTGAATTCCATCCAGAGAAATTAGATTGAGATTCATTTCTAAAAGATCGAGATTCTGAATTTAATTTTTTTTATCCCGCCTAAAAGAAAAATTCAAATTTGATTCTTATCCACCTCCTTCACCTTATCTAGACCTTAGAGGATCGGCACGAACGACCATACAATAAGTGGTTAAAGTGCCTAATAATGGGGAAAAAAATGAAATTATGAAACAGCATTAGTAAATGTAAGTCGATACCGATAGGTATTTTAAAACAAGATTTTCCAAAGGCTGGCCACAGCTCCGTTACGCCACAGAGAGAATATACAGCTACAAAGCCCAGCTCAGATATGACCTCTACAGTTGTTGTCAAGGTGAAAGTTAAGGGATAGTGTCCACTAAGATTAACTAATCCTGTTTCATAATTCGGTCCTAAGTCAAAGATTAAAATTTGAGTTAAAATTTTATATTGCAAATAAAAAAATCAGATTTTATTATAAGAAAAAAATATTTTCACAGAAAGATGAAGATTTCGATTGCAATTTTTTATTGTAAAGATGGGTTTTTCACAGGTTTTTTTTTTATTTTGTTGCCTTAAAACAACAGCTATTGTAGACATTTATGGTCAGTGTTGTAGCTTATCCATTCCGGAGTAAGCTCCCCCTTGATGGGCGAGAAGTTACACAGTTAATATAACATAATTTTCTATTCAAGTACCTACTTAGTTTGGCCTCCTATTTGTAATTGAATCAAGATAGAATAAATAAAATTAAGAAATGTGTGTTTTTGGGTTAATATATCACAAATTTAGTGGGTAGTGCAGAATTATTGGGCTTTTTTTGTCCTTGAATATCCCAATATCTTACTTTTGCCCATAACTCCGCCCCTGGTCGCTGCTCACATTAAACCAACTTGTCATTTTTCCTCACGAGGTATGAGTGAACCCCTCAAATCCAAGTAGAGTAGAAAATATCCTGGATCAAACCCAGGTCACACTGTGCGTGGAAGAATAATGCACTCACTTGGCCATAGTGACTACCAATCAAGATAGAATATTAAAGCGCACGATTACCTCAGCACTCGCTTGCCATGCGGAAGGTCCCGAATCCTCCGTGCCGCCAAAAATTTGTAATCTTAATTTGGTTACAATTGTTTGTAAGGGATACCTTCCGATGCGCTCGTGTTGACCCAGCACCTAATTGGAAAGTATTGTGTCACTTCTCGCCCATCAGAGAGGAGGCATACTACGGGATGGGCAGGCTACAACACAGACCACAAGCGTCTACAGTAGCTCCTGTTTCATGGCTACGAAATAAAAACGGCTGTGAAACACTCATCTTTAAAAATAATTAAAGTACACCGCGAATCTTTGTTCCGATTTGATAAGACTGATCGTTTGTATTTAACCCAGCAAATATTTCCTGAAAATTGCAAGGTCTCTAATCTGCCCTAATTATGTTTAAGAAGTAGATTTACGTTTATTGTAAAATGTAAATCTGTCAGTGATTGATTACATTTATTTTAATGAAATTTATAAGTTCTTGGGGAACTTATAGTTATACACAACTCTTGGTAAAACAAATAAACATCGAAATAATTTGGAGATAGAAAACACTTGGCTTTTTTTGTTTTACTTAATTATTTATTTTCAGATGGCCATTTCGCCAGTTACGGCATCGTCAGTGAACTAAAGACTAAATTTAAAACTAATCTTAGAGGTAACTTACGAGCTAACTATAATAAAATAAGGAGTTGTAAAGTCGGCAAACTGTACAGGATAATTTCCTCCATTGTCCCTTTGTTTTTACTTCTAACAGTCCGAATTTAATAACACATAACCTTTTTTTGTTTATATGACTTGCAGCTGTATTTTGCCTTTGGAGCGTGGTAGGTAGGTCGTATGCCCCTTTGATAATAAAGCCATAAAATACAAGAGATCTGCACTTTTAAAGCTAAACCAAATTTGAACCCTTCAAAAGTGCAGATCTCTTGTATTTTATGGCTTTATTATCAAAGGGGCATACGACCTACCTACCACGCTCCAAAGGCAAAATACAGCTGCAAGTCATATAAACAAAAAAAGGTTATGTGTTATTAAATTCGGACCGTTAGAAGTAAAAACAAAGGGACAATGGAGGAAATTATCCTGTACAGTTTGCCGACTTTACAACTCCTTATTTTATTATAGTTAGCTCGTAAGTTACCTCTAAGATTAGTTTTAAATTTAGTCTTTAGTTCACTGACGATGCCGTAACTGGCGAAATGGCCATCTGAAAATAAATAATTAAGTAAAACAAAAAAAGCCAAGTGTTTTCTATCTCCAAATTATTTCGATATTTATTTTAAATTTGAGTTTCAGTCAAAAAATTAATTTGTTTACCATTTTTAAGATAAAATAAATAATAAAAAGAGAAAATGTTCATAAAAAATACTGTCTCAAAAAGTACTTGTGTTTATTTATTTAAAGTTTTAAACTATACAAATGGTAAATATGTGTTTAGATGGTAAGCTCAATACAATCAAACCTGGATACAATAATAACCGGAATATAAAATAATAATATCGCCTTATTTATACTGCCCGATTAAGGCTATTAAAGTCCCATTATTCCAGCATTAAGCCCAAGACATTATTATATGGTAAAAATCCCATATGGCATGATAACTTGTCATGTCCCGGCTGGGTTTCGAACCCACGACTGTCGTGAATTCGCCTGGTGCGAACACGTGGAAGATAACGACAGAGAAAATAAAAACTAATTGTTTGTGGATCTAAAGGGGGGATTCTAAATGTTTTGGTTATATATTTATTACTTTCACAATGTACTTATATAGTTATGAATTAAACATAGATAATAGGTTTATTAAGGCGAATCAATGTCACTTGGCAAAACTGTTTATCTTACTAGATTATGCACTATTGCAAAAATCAGACTATAATAAAATTACTTTGTATTATATCAAAATGAAAGATTGACTATTTGAATCACTACTATTTAACTTCACTAATTTAATCAAATATCTAAATGTCACTCTATTGAAACTACTAATGAACTCGGTACTCCTCTAGTCGGAGTCTAAATTACTTGCCACACCTCTAGTCGGTGCAGCTTCTAGGAAAACTTGAACTTCCGCCCTCGTCGGCGTCTCAATTGCAACTAACCTTAGGCCTATTTCCTAAAGTTAAAAATGTCTGTCATTTGTTTACAAAAGTTATTAATTAAATATTTCAGACTAGTAATTAAAAACACCTCGCGTTCGCGACATTCCCCCCCATAAAAGGAAATAGAATTATAAGAGAGAAATAAATATCATAATAACCTACAGAATAAAGTACTAATAAACATTGGTTTTATAAACAGCTAAAATAATCTTCTGTAACTTGAAAGTACTTAATATTCATAATTACTTATGATTGCTTGGACTGCTAACATATTTGAAGTACAACAGTAGACCGCATTTTAATTTATTTTTTAAACACAAAAATTATTTCATGACCTACCTATGAAAAGAAAAATAAACTGCTATCGGATCCCTGAAAATTGAAAAGTATTTAACATAAAAAATTGAACTTCTTCAGAGAAACAAAAATCAATAAATAAAATTTTATAATAATAATAAGGATAATGAACATTCAAGTAGATGTAAATCTTCAGAAATATTAATTTGTTCCTCAATAACATTTTAGTCCATTTCTATTGGGTAGAGGGAGCTAACAGGACGAGTAATTATGTTACCATTGGAAACTTGAACATCAACGGTACCTACTTTATTCTGACGATTATAGTAGAGTTTCCGTATTATACCATACGGCCAATTTGATCGTTTTGTTTTACCTTCTGTAATTAAAACAACCTCGCCTAGTTTTGGTTCTACACACGTCACTTTACCCTGACGAATCATGGTGACTTTCCGTTCACGTAAGGAAGACACATATGGTTTTGACCAATGTCTCTCTATGGCTAAGTCGTAGTTAGACTGAACGTCTCTAGTATTATTCTTCCATGGGAAATCTACATAATATCTACTATCTTTATATTGCAGACTAGACTCAAAAGTCTGCAAGGCAAGATCGTCATTTACAATAGAACAATTGTCCTTTATTCCGATGGTTTGCAATTCCCATAACTTACGTACATCATCGGTTGAATCTAAACCTATCTCAGTTCTAGTATACAAAGAAGAAGAAGCGATATTTTGATCTTCTGATAACTTACTTTCTGTGGTGGTTCCACTAAATACGTATCCAAATACAGTGTTGAACAGATACAAATTATCTTTCACTTTAATTTTCTCTGGCAAGAAAGACTGGGCATAATAATCAACTCCTAAGAGTATGTCAAACTGCATTTCAGGATTATCTAATAAGTACCGGTCAGCTAAGCTATAGTTTTCATTTAACTTCCTAATGAACTCTCGGTCACATAATAGTTTATTATCAGCACTAACTATTGTAGGTACTACCAATAATTTCAGTTCAAAATTTGAATCACTTGTAACCATGTCTAGAGACACTTCTGGAGCTTTCATGTGCTTGGGTTCTAAAGCCCCAAATGTATAAACATTCATTGGCAATACTTTACCAGTTTCTAATCCCAGTAACTTCTGCAGCCTTTCACTTACGTACGAATGGCTACTAGCTGTATCTAAAATAGCCCGAACTTTAATAGTTTCATTGCTATTCTTGCCTTTTACATGAAGTACAGCAGTTTGCATAAAAACTACAGTATTTACGGCGCATGCCGTTGTAGCGGAAAACTCTTGCACATTTTCCTGGCCTGTTAATGCACTATTAGTACTAATGTCTACCTTCTTATCACGCACAGAACTAGATCTGGGTGCAGAGTTAGACCTAGGTTTACTTCTAATGAGGTCCCAATTTCTGTATTCTGAATGCTTATCAGGTCCATGACCTTTAGAAAACTTGTCTGGACAAAGTGCCCTATAATGATGTCCAATTTTTCCACAGTGCCAACACTTGGTATAATTTTTACAATCACGAGTAGGATGAGATAAGCTCAGACAAATACAGCAACGCCCATTTAGTTTCTTTTTTCTTTCAATCAGAGTAGAATAAGTCTGGCACTCATCACTAAAGTGATTTCCCTCACAAAAAACACATTTATAATTATTATTATTACGTCTAACTGTGTTTGGACTAGAATTTTTAATACCACTGTTCTTATGCTGTTGTCTATCTACTATTAATAGAGACTCAGCGGTATAAGGTTTCTTCTCATATCTCATAGGAGTAATGGGTGATTTAAATTGAAACTCACCTGACCTAGCAGTGTTAGACTTTTCCGTGGAGCCTAGAGACTTCATGACACTCTCTACTTTAAGCTCATCTTTCATTTGTTTCCTAATGATCTCTACAGATATATTTTCCCCATTTTTTTTTACTAACTCATATTGGGTGCCTGTAGTCAATTTATTGTACACCACGGAAGCTAAAATTTTGTTCTCTACTACATCTCCTAAATTCTCTAACAACTTCAGTTTTACTTCTAGCTCGGTATAAAACTTGTGAACATCTTCCTTTTTGTTAGAGGGAAGTGTCATTTTCACTATGTCATTGTAAAGTTTATTTGCAACAATGACTTCACTACCATATGCTTCGTGCAATATTTCCTTTGCTAGTTTGTAATTAGCACTGGTCATTTTTACACCATCTAACAATTTAGACGCTTTACCTGTAAGCTGCATTTTCAGGTATTGTAACTTTAGACAATCGGGAATATTTGTCTTACTATCTATGATTTGGACAAAACATTCCCAAAACTCACTGTACCTCTCGGGTTCCGAACCATCAAATTTAATGAGTTCTACCTTTGGCAGAAAACTATAACTGGAGCTGTCCATTGGTTGAGCTCTTTGTGCACTAGGATTAGCTAAATCTAATTCCATCTTCTGAATTTGTAGTTCTTCTAGCTTAATACGATCTCTGTATTCTAACTCGACTAACTCAATATCCTTGGCCTGTTTTTCTAGCAAAAACTTACGCTCATTTTCTTCTTGCTCAATATCCTTTGCCCGGTTTTCTAGCAAAAACTTACGCTCATTTTCTTTTTCTTTGCTTTCCAACTGACGATCAATTCCTAACTTCACGGACTCATAATCAGCTATCCTAGCCTCCACTTCTGAAATCTCCTGTGTCAATTTATCATGCAGCTCATCGCTAGCTGTTGTGTCTAGGCTTTCTAATTCTGACTCATTTTCAGTTAAAGCATTTTCTAACAAATCTCTTCTAGTGATATAAAGGGCTAATATCTCTTTAACATAATTAATTTGACTGATTGAGGCTTTCACAAAACCTTCAGTAAAAGCAGACCTTTGAATTACGTGTATGTCTGATACAGTAGATTCAACCTTACTAAGTTGATTTTTACTTCTAGTAAAGTTACGTTTTAAAATAGTAACTGAAGCCATTTTAATCTAAGATAAGAAAAAAAATTAAGGAAGAAAAATATTTAAATATGTCAACTAAATAAGAATAATCAGGCTAATAAAAATTACATACTTACTAATATTCATGGCTATTTAACTACCTACGTAGTATCTAATAAGTAATAAGAAATTACTCGATTACTATTGACTGTTGTTTTTATGATGATAAAAAATTGTACCTGGTAACCTATTTCCTACGACAATAGGTACTACTAAATTTAAATAAATAAGTAATCTACATAAATACTTTATTTGTAGATAAATATAAAAAAGGATCATTAGATCAAGCTACTGACTAACTCAAGACCTCTAAATTATTAAAGGCTTAAAATACTCTAATACTGATTGAATAATATTAATCGTTATAGTAGATTACCAATTACATTGTCATCATAATAATTCATAAAATTTAATAACACCTTAAAGTGTTTTTTTCCTATGACTTAAACACTTAATTAAAAAAGTCTCTAATTAAATTGAATATCGATCAAAACAATAAACAAAAGAAAAGTGAGAAGTTTAAAAATAATAATTAGCAACTTATCAGCTGTTTTATAAAGATGTTCTGTGTGCAACTTCACTTCTCAACCGGGTTGACTAGATTGCCGCTATCCTCTCTCTAGCGCTGCTGTCGCTGTAGCTCTGATTACAAGATGTCCTCCAATGCGCGCATGAATATTGAAGTCTGGCGTCCTTGCGTCTGGTAATCCCAGAATCCCTTGCGTGAACTATGCCTTTGACGATACACTGCACCGGGAAGTAGTTCGGTTTCTAACTTAAAAAAATATTGATTTTCCTCGTACTTTTTACGATAAAACTATTGAAATTATGTTTAGATCACTTTATTAAAACTTTATTATAGTAGTTTTATTGTAACCACGCTCTGCTACCAAAATTTTTTTCTGTCGTGAATTCGCCTGGTGCGAACACGTGGAAGATAACGACAGAGAAAATAAAAACTAATTGTTTGTGGATCTAAAGGGGGGATTCTAAATGTTTTGGTTATATATTTATTACTTTCACAATGTACTTATATAGTTATGAATTAAACATAGATAATAGGTTTATTAAGGCGAATCAATGTCACTTGGCAAAACTGTTTATCTTACTAGATTATGCACTATTGCAAAAATCAGACTATAATAAAATTACTTTGTATTATATCAAAATGAAAGATTGACTATTTGAATCACTACTATTTAACTTCACTAATTTAATCAAATATCTAAATGTCACTCTATTGAAACTACTAATGAACTCGGTACTCCTCTAGTCGGAGTCTAAATTACTTGCCACACCTCTAGTCGGTGCAGCTTCTAGGAAAACTTGAACTTCCGCCCTCGTCGGCGTCTCAATTGCAACTAACCTTAGGCCTATTTCCTAAAGTTAAAAATGTCTGTCATTTGTTTACAAAAGTTATTAATTAAATATTTCAGACTAGTAATTAAAAACACCTCGCGTTCGCGACACACGACATCTGAATTATCTGAATTTACAGAGTGGCGCCTTTACCACTGAGCTACCGGGACAGACTAAAAGAACAATTTTCACGAAAAAATTACCTCACTAAAGCAAAAATAACCTCTTCATAATAGGAAAAAAATCCGATCCCTTAAGTTCTCTCATATACGGGATTGACTGTACTGCATTTTTTGCCAAGAGGTATATTTTCACCCACTGCTAGTGTGTAAATAATATTGATTTACTTGTCGAACAAGCTGATCTCAGTAGCTTGATTGGTTGATAAGGCGGCGGACTTGTAACCTGGAGGTCGGTGGTTCGAGTCCCGGTTTCAGTTTAGATTTAGTAGAGCAAGTTTGGGTATTTGTGATATCACAAAAGTGATTAACACAAATATGATAAACATTTATAAACTTATTACTAGTTCAAACAACAAGAAAACAGAATGATCACTGAAAGAGAATGATGTAGGTTCATAACCTTATTTTTAAATTTAATCTTATGAGGTTGCAGAAAAAGCTATAGCTAATAATCACAGCCGACCTCCGTGGCTCAGTGGTTAAGAGCATTGGTTAATTACTGACCCGGAGGTTGCGGGTTCGGATCCCGGCCGGAGCGGAAAATTCTGAACGAAATTTTCCATTTCCGGAAAGGCATGGATGTAAAGGTAAAGTGCCCTGAAGTAATGCGAAAGCGGTTCCGGGGCACACTTACCTTTTAAAAAATAAATAATAATTATGACACCCTTTTTACAAGAGAATTATTATTATTTTCATTATTTTGCTTTTAAACCAAAGAATGAGAAGAATAAACAAATATTTTTTTCTGTATGATACAATAGTAGACATAAGGGTATTCTTTTTTCAAGTTAAAAATCTCCCACAAATGGGAGATCTTTATAACTAGACCTTCTTTTCACTCCTCAAAAATCAAGCTACAGAGGTCAATATCCTTCAGATTCAACAACTCAAGGGTACCCTTGTAACTTGTATTTACTCCAGTATTTCCTCTCCTTCTGTAACCTCCTTCAGATTCAACAACTCAAGGGTACCCTTCTAACTTGTATTTACTCCAGTATTTCCTCTCCTTCTGTAACCTCCTTCAGATTCAACAACTCAAGGGTGCCCTTCTAGCTTGTATTTACTCCAGTATTTCCTCTCCTTCTGTAACCTCCTTCAGATTCAACAACTCAAGGGTACCCTTCTAGCTTGTATTTACTCCAGTATTTCCTCTCCTTCTGTAACCTCCTTCAGATTCAACAACTCAAGGGTACCCTTCTAACTTGTATTTACTCCAGTATTTCCTCTCCCTCTGTAACCTCCTTCAGATTCAACAACTCAAGGGTACCCTTCTAACTTGTATTTACTCCAGTATTTCCTCTCCCTCTGTAACCTCCTTCAGATTCAACAACTCAAGGGTACCCTTCTAACTTGTATTTACTCCAGTATTTCCTCTCCCTCTGTAACCTCCTTCAGATTCAACAACTCAAGGGTACCCTTCTAACTTGTATTTACTCCAGTATTTCCTCTCCTTCTGTAACCTCCTTCAGATTCAACAACTCAAGGGTACCCTTCTAACTTGTATTTACTCCAGTATTTCCTCTCCCTCTGTAACCTCCTTCAGATTCAACAACTCAAGGGTACCCTTCTAACTTGTATTTACTCCAGTATTTCCTCTCCTTCTGTAACCTCCTTCAGATTCAACAACTCAAGGGTACCCTTCTAACTTGTATTTACTCCAGTATTTCCTCTCCCTCTGTAACCTCCTTCAGATTCAACAACTCAAGGGTACCCTTCTAACTTGTATTTACTCCAGTATTTCCTCTCCTTCTGTAACCTCCTTCAGATTCAACAACTCAAGGGTACCCTTCTAACTTGTATTTACTCCAGTATTTCCTCTCCCTCTGTAACCTCCTTCAGATTCAACAACTCAAGGGTGCCCTGGCCTCGAGTCTCGCTTCTCACAAGCTCATCAATCTCCCGGTACTTGCCTGGGTCTATGAGGCACACCTGAAAAAAAAAGGAGAAGTTAATTTAGTTAACAAATAGCTTGATTTATTTAACTGTATCTTCATACAACAAACATGTCATCGTTCTTCTCCCGACACATGGTGCCTACCAGGCTCGAGGCATTTCCACGCTGGACTGCCAATGACAGTCGTTGGCGTAAGAATGCCCCGGCCCTGGTATCACCACATGTGCGTTGTAACTTATCTGAAATTACGTCTACCATAGACTTGAACTAGATCCAAGATCCATTTAGTTAACTAGATCCAAGTTTTACAGGTGCTTTGAAATAGATTTGAATTTTAAAAATAATAATAAGAGAAGGCAGTGGACTTCTAATATAAAGATTTATGTTAAGCAATAAATTAGTAGAGCAATCATGATTAACACAAATATAATAATAATAATATTTTAGTCACCGTGGCAGAGTGAGTTAGTGCGCTAGGGTTCAAATCCCCAGCGGAGCAGGAATTTTTCTGATCTATACTTTGATGTTTGAGGTCCACTCATACCTCGTGAAAAATGAGTAGTTACTTGTATGAGTAACGACCAGTGGCGACATTACCTGAGTAATAAAAAAATAATGTAATAGAATTCGAAAAGTGAATGAGCCTCTTAGTAATGCTGCGCTACCCACAAAAATTGTGAAGTAAAACCATACATACAATAAACAATACTGTCTCATTTATACTACCTGGCTAGGACTTAAAAAGTCCCATGATTTCAGCAGTGAGCCCAAGACTAATATACAGGGTGGGGCAAAAGTCTGGAAACCCCTGAATAACTTGCGAATAGCTTCTTCGGTAAAATTAAAATTTTGTAAGGTAAACCGGGCTAATAAGACCTTCTTTTAGAGTGGGGTCGATTTTTGTTACCGGCCCCCATGTCGGGGCCAGGGGGGCCAACTTCATTTTTTTAAATACGAACCCCCACCTTGCGATACATTTTTAGAAAGGTCTTTAAATAAGAAATACATTGGTGCAAATTTTATTTTTTTAAATATTAACTGTTTGCAAATGGCGTCCAACTTTGTGTATGCAGTAAAGTCTGGAAACCCCTGAATATCTTTTGAAAGGGCTTTCTCAGTAAATTTAAAATTGTGCACGGTAAGTCGGAGTAATTAGACCTTTCCAAAAATGTATCGCAAGGTGGGGTTTCGTATTTAAAAAAATGAAGTTGGCCTCCCTGGCCCCGACATGGGGGGCCGGTAAAAAAAATCGGTCCCATTCTAATAAAAGGTCTAATTACCAAGAATTACCGTACACAATTTTAAATTTACTGAGAAAGTCCTTTCGAAAGATATTCAGGGGTTTCCAGACTTTTCTGCATACACAAAGTTGGACGCCATTTGCAAACAGTTAATATTTAAAAAATAAAATTTGCACCAATGTATTTCTTATTTAAAGCCCTCTTCAAAAATGTATCGCAAGGTGGGGGTTCGTATTTAAAAAAATGAAGTTGGGCCCCCTGGCCCCGACATGGGGGCCGGTAACAAAAATCGACCCCACTCTAAAGGAAGGTCTTATTAGCCCGATTTACCATACAAAATTTTAATTTTACCGAGGAAGCCATTCGAAAGTTATTCAGGGGTTTCCAGACTTTTGCCCCACCCTGTATTATTATTATTATTAATAATATCTGACCTGGTTGCAGGGTTTTCAGTGAAACCCTTACAATAAACACTGCGATCTAAGTAGATCTATTGTGACCAGTTGATTCTATTAAATTTGGTTTTACTATCCTGATTGAGATAGATAGTCAGGACGGGGGTTTTACCCTCTATTCGCTGGGAATCGTACCAGCTACCCACATTGACCTCACCCAGCCTGGGTAGTGCCAGAAATGCCAGTCTCACATGTTTGGAGGAAACAGAATTTTCTTCAAAAAGTTTGCCCCAACCGGGGATCGAACTCGGGATCGTTGGACTATGGACAGTAGTCTCAACCGTCACACCACGGAGGCTGTTCAAGACGTATTATTATGTAGTCGAAACTGCAAATGGGAGGATAACTTGTCATGACCTGGCTGGGTTTGAACCCAGGATCTCTGGACTACCGGTGTGACACCTTGATCACTACCGGGACAGAGAACTGTGAGTTTAAATTAAAATCAAGGTGCCTAGTTCTCCAGGTACCTTAGTGTGATAGTATAAGTGCATACTCATATTATTTTATTTTACTAATTTTAAGTAGGTACCTGGTACTTATATATTTATCATGTTATTGTTATTCTAATATTGTAATGAAATGATGTACAAATAAAGCACAATTCTTGTTAAAAAAATAAAATAAAAAAAAAAGCTCACCAGTAGCAACCCTCCCCCACTCCAGTCCCTCCTCCACACTCATCGCACACTTGACCAGCTTCTCCTTGAGTTTCTTCACCTCCTTCACACCACTCGCCACCTCCACCTTCACTCTCATCTGGGCTCGCTCCACGCTCATCACCGCCTTGAGGAGAGGTATCACCTGGAACACAGATAATCACCTCACTTGATAAGATAATAATAATAATACAGTAGTCACCGTGGCAGAGTGAGTTAGCGCGCTAGGCATTGCACGCATGGTGACCTGGGTTCGATTCCCAGCGGGGCAGGAATTTTTCTGCTCTGTGCTTGGATGTTCGGGGTCCACTCATACCTCGTGAGGAAAAATGAGTAGTTACTTGTGTGAGTAACGACCAGTGGCGGCATTACCAGAGTAAAAAGAAATTAATGTAATTGAATTCGAAAAGTACAGGAGGCTCTTAGTAATGCTGTGCTACCCACAAAAATTGTGAAGAGGCCTTGTGTATATTTACGGGCCAAGCCCTAGATAAACATATAACAAGATTACAAATTCAAAGTATAAGTACAAAATAAAGCAAAATAAATAATACTTTTTAGTGGAAGGCAACCACCAGGCTACCCTGTAAAAGTTCTCAAGAATTAACCATATTTTACGTATTAAGACCCCTGTACTTTTTATTGCATGTAGATAATAATAATAACAGTCTTTAGTGGAAGATAACCAGCAGGCCAGGTTAATGCTCAAAGCATTTTCTACCACCTAACCCTCAGAGTCTTATTATTATGTGGTCACAAACTCAAATTAATGAAGAAAAATTCATGCACTGGGTGGGATCAAATAAAAAGATCAAGTATCTTCTTTTTAACTAATAGATGTCATTTAAACTTGTAATATGTTACATCTAAACATAAAACTCAAATCTGTGTCTATCAATCTGATCTACCTATGAGGGGTTGTCTGTTAACAAGGGTTTAATGGCTGATAATGAAAAAAGTCCAACTTCTCATCTTGCTTGATTGCTTGTAGAAATTTTTGAGATATAGGGTTGGATGTACTATATTGATATTGTACTATATTATTCTGAAGATTGCATAATTTTTTAGGGGTTTCTTGATTTTTGTATTTAAAGTGAGGTCTGTAACAATAGAAGTCCTTGATATTTTGGTGGGTGGATTTTCTTCCGAAACTACTCCCTGGCTACACGCCTGCTCTGGACCACAAGCAGTGGTTCACCACGGAAGCTTTGATACTTACTTCCAAGGCCTGTACCGACCTTAGTAGCTTGATCGAAAAGACGGCGGACTTGTAATCTGGAGGTCGGTGGTTCAAGTCCCGGTTTCAGCGTAGATTTAGTAAAGCGAGTTTGAGTAGTTGTAATATCACGAAAGTGATTAACACAAATATGATAACTTAAAAAAAACTTAACTTACTTCCAGGGCCTGTTCCTTGGAATTCTTATTCACATTAACACTGAAGTTTCACCATGGAAGCTATGATACTTACTTCCAGGGCCTGCTGCTTGGAATTCTTATTCACATTAACACTGAAGTGAATTTGCTTCAGTCCTGCTTCTATCATGGACACAGTGAACGGGCGCTTGGTTTCCGTGTTGATGCATTTGTCCGAGACAATTGTGGCAATGTCTTTGAGCTGGTTCTCAATTTGGTTGTGCCGTTCCTTGTCCGAAATTTGTAGCTCACCTGTGGTAGAAAGAAAAGGTTTTTATCTATATATCACAATAAAAATCAGTATATTAGTAGAAACACAAAACTGAGAAGTTTTATTAGATGTACATGAATATCAGAACATACCTGGACAGCTGTTTTGAGCTTATTTGCTCTCATCAGCAGGTAATACTTCTGAATATCCATGTCATCAACCAACCTCTCCATTTTAATCAGTATAAACAGAAAAGTGAGAAAATATATCAATAAATATGTTCATGGTCATAAAATGCTAGTTGAGTGCTCACTTGTTGGGTAAACAGACTAGATCCACATGTTTGTAGATATTACTTATTATTCTTTAGTTTTAAAAAGTTAAAAGTAACAATTACTGAACTCCTCTTTACTATACGAGGTCTGTCCCGAAAGTTCGTATAAAAGTGTTCTGGCAACGCTGGAAGGCAAAGTGGGGAGGCAATTTGGGCTATTTCCCCTTCTACAACATCCAAACAATTCTCAGTGTGCGTTCGATCGCCTTACGATAAAAACTGGATCGTCCCGGTACCTGTGAAGTGACCCCTCTCTCTATCACTCGTCGGCATGGAACTCTCAGTCATTCAAGAACAGCGCGTCATCATCAAATTTCTCGCGAAACTCGGCAACAATGGCCGAAATTTTTTTAATGATCTCAACCAAGTAGTTTATGGAGATGATGCCTTCAAAGAACCAACAGTCCACAATTGGTTAAAAAGATTTCACAACCACTTTTTAACCACAAGTGGTTAAAAAAACAATGTTGATCGTTTTTTTCGATGTTCAGGGCATTGTCCATCAAGAATTTGTCCCTCCAGGCCAGGCAGTTAATTAGAGATTTTCCGTCGAAGTGCTCAGACGCCTCAAAGCTCGGATGGCTCGAGATCGGCCGGATTTGGCGCGAGAGGGGCGGTGGATCCTCCACCACGACAATGCTCCCGCTCACACCTCTCTCGTTGTGCGTGAGTTTCTGGCTGCCAATTCGATCATAGCGACTGAACACCTCCCTTATTCACCGGATTTGGCACCCTGTGACTTCTTTTTATTCCCAAAAACAAAATTGGTGCTTCGGGGGCGGCATTTGGGGGACGTTGAGGCCATTAAAGCAGCAACGACGAGTCAGCTGAAGAGACTTCAAACTGAGGACTTTCAAGGAGCCTTCAAACAGTGGAAACGGCGTTGGCAGAAGTGCATTGTGTCCCAGGGAGAGTACTTTGGAGGAGACAAAATTGAATTACCCGATTAATTGTAATATAAAATTTTTATTTCATTTTTATACGAACTTTCGGGACAGACCTCGTATCTTTGCTGAACATTAGAATTGAAATTACGAGTCACAAGTTTGCTGCCTTATTGATCAAGGAACTGAGGTTAATAATAATAATAATAATATCACCTTATTTATACTGCCCGATTAGAACTATTTAAGTCCCATTATTCCAGCAGTAAGCCCAAAACATACTATTATGTGGTAAAAATCCCAAATGGGAGGATAACTTGTCATGTGCTGGCTGGGTTTCAAACCCAAGACCTCTGAAATCTCTGGATTCATAGAGTGCTGCCTTTACCACTGATCTACTGGGACATGTAGCTACCAGGACAAAATGGAGGTTAGTTTTTTTATCATTATAAATATTACCTTTCATTAGAATCTGTTTACATATTTCTGTCTGGTCCTCAGAATTGAAAGCTTTCTTCAAATCTTCCTTATTGGCAACTTGTCCTTTGGATACGTTGGTGAATACGGTGTGAGTTTGTAGCACTTCATCTATGTCTTTCTCACTGGAATAAAAATAAATAAACTAAATGGAATGTCTCACTAAAAATTGAATGAAACTTGAATTCAAATAAAAACCTTTCTACCAAGCATTGGTAGAAAGGCATTGTTGTAAGTAGTCAATCAATGTGATTAAGGCACTGGACTTGTGAACAAGCTTGCGTTAGGATCTGTTGATTGGATCAATGCATGGGATTTTTTTTCATTTTTAATTGATAGAAGTCTGGCTTGAGGGAGGGTCTGACTTCATAAATTTATTTCTCTACTTATAATCTGACCTTTACTGTCCCAAGGTTGATTCACCAGAATTTCCTTATGGACCACACAATTTTTGTTGAAATTCTCCATTTCACAGTTGTTATTGTAGCAAGGATGATGGTTTCTCACCAGGATTTTCCGTTGTCCTATACCACTGATCAAATAATCAACGGGACATTTTGAACCCTTTCAGAACCACTAGCTAGCAAAGCCAGTCAGAACTGTGCTCTGGTCTGCAACCTTTTAACAGTCCACTTGGTCAGACTACTGGTCTGCTCCCTGTTAACACTATCCAACCGACACTTTTTTGCATTTCAGCCCCTAGAACTGGCACTCTGGAGGTAGGTCACTGCATAGGACCAGATTTTTTCCCCCTAAAATTTGTTTTGCTTTGAATAGTAAATTGGTCTTATGAAATACAGATATGGTGTACCACCTGTGGTGCAAGCAGTCTTGAAATCTCTGTTGGCCACCGTAACCCAACCAGTCCATTCCGTGCAGACACATTTGTACCACCAGTGGTACAACCGAGTTGGTGGATCAAGTTCCGGGTTCAGCATAGACTTGCTAACACAAGTTCGAGTAGTTGTGATATCACAAAAGTGATTAACACAATATGATAACTTAGTTATTTTGGATAAATTTAAGTCTAAAACTTACACATTATTTCTCCAGGAGACAACTTTGTTTTTGTAGCACGCTATCTCAAACCTTTTGCCTCCTTTCTTCATTCGGACTATGGCTACGTTTGTGAGTCGGATTTGGTTGGTCGGGGTGAATATTTTCGACATTTTGAAACTTTTCTAAAGATCTATATGAAATGAACTATTTAATCAACCTTATGATCATGGTATATTTAAAGAAAATAGTTTAAATACGCAGGAAAAATCTAATAAAATTTCTGAAAAGATATTTATGATAATTTATGGAGAGTGTTAACAATTATCTAATTTTTAAATTTAAAATTTTCGCGGTATTGCACAATGTTTTGAAACGTGACAAATGTACTGCGGAAAGTATCACTTGTATTTCAGGAGCATATTAACATATTGCATAACCAGACAAAATTAATTACTAGGCGTATTATGTCAGTATTGTTTCATTATGGAATTTAGCCACCGTCAATGGTACGTCGAATACACCAGTTGTTACTGTCACTGAAATTAAGCAACGTCCAGAGAGGTTAGGACTAGGAAGGGGTAACATTGCTCATGATTTAAGGCCGGGTCAAGATGCGCTTGCCAGGGTCCCTGCTCAAGTGCTCATGAATATAGTATCAACATGAGCAGGGACTTGGCAACCGCATCTCGACCCGGCAAAGTCTAATTCTCAGATTTTTTTATTTATTTTTAGGATGAGTGTTTCACAGCCTTTTTTATTTCGTTACCATGAAACATGAGCTACTGTAGACGCTTGTGGTCTGTGTTGCAGCCTGCCCATCCCGTAGAATGCCTCCCCTCTGATGGGTGAGAAGTGACACAATACTTCCCATTTAGGTGCTGGGTCAACACGAGCGCACCGGAAGGTATCCCTTACAAACAATTGTAACCAAATTAAGAATACAAATTTCTGTCGGCACGGGGGATCGAACCCGGGACCTTCCGCATGGCAAGCGAGTGCTTAACCACTGAGCTAATCGCGCGCTCCATTATTCTATGTAATAACTCTATTATTCTATTCACGCACCTTATGTAATAATCAATTAATTATTCCTCCGGGTCAAGGCAGACATTTTGTAAACCACCCCATGCATGAATTTTTCTGGTAATCCAGAGGTCGCTGGTTTAAAACCCGCCCGGGACATGACAAGTTATTCTCCCATTTGGGATTTTTACCACACAATAATACGTCTTGGGCTTACTGCTGGAATAATGGGACTTTAATAGTGTAATCGGGCAGTATGAATAATGTGATATTACTACCTATATCTCCAGAATTTATTAAGAACACAAGTATATCTATATGATATAAAACAATAAGTTTCAGTATATTAAAAAATGGATATTTTAAATACAGACAATTATGAGAAATTAACATAAAAACTACTACTTATTTTTAACGAATATAGGTAGACAGATTATGTTAAGAAATAGAAAGAGTACATCCTAGAAATTTTACATAAATAAATTCATAGAACGAAATACGTACTATCAAATCTGGACACAATAGAACTGAAGGGATCAGAAGTTTTTAAATAGGAATAATTAGGCATTAGAAATTCAAGATCAATCTCCAGAAATACATGTCTTCAACAGAAAAAACCCGACAGTAGAAGGCATGCATATGAAAGATATTCGATACAAAATAATTTTTTTTTTTTTGCAATGGCCGTTTTAACATTGGTTATCGATTTCAACCTTACCAAGCCTGAGTGGGGCCGGGAGTAGAATGTTTATCCATGCAAGTCCTAACGTCGCTGGACGTTGCTTAACTGCAGTGACATAACAAGAACTGGCTTGTTCATGTTCACTGTTCAAAATGCCATCGACGTTATTGGCTAAGAATATGTTTAAGTTTATAGTGAGCATCAAATATGTATGTACATGAGCAAATAAATATAATGCGAAATTGTATAGGTAACTTTTAAAAACTTACAGTAATAGAAATATGTGGTTGAGTGGAAGAGCTCACGTGTGGGAACCCTGCCACTTTAAAGAGAGCCATAAAAAAATCAAAATCGAACTAATTTGAAATTACGAGTAATTAGTAATTTTTGTTTTACCTACATTTTTACTTTAAAAATATGTACGAGATTACATAGCAACAAAAAGCCAAGTGTTAAATTTCCAATTATAGTTGAACCTGGATGTAAGTGAACTCAAGGGATTGGAATTTTTTTCTCTTATATCCAGGTTTCTCTTTTTTCCCTTACAGATAGGTAAATTGAAGGTAGTTATACAAAAGGGAATCAACCCACACTGACGTGACTGACGTCAAACTGAGAAATCGGATGTTAAAGTTTTTATTATTATAGACTGGTTGGAGTTCCACAAGAATATTGAATAGAAAATAGTAGGACCTATTTAAAAATGGAAAGTTCATGCCTGTTTCACTAATTTTGGAACACCCTGTAGAAATTTCAGTTCCGCCAACAAACGGAAATTTTTGCGTTAGAACTTCATACAAAAACTTCAAGTCCCTATCTTAAACCGTTAAAAAGATGAAAAACCGTCCCGGGACTTTTCTTTCACACTGCATCATTTCCATCATTATTGGATTGCCTCCTCGATTTCCTTGGTGGTCATATTGGACGAGAGAGGTGGTCGTATGGAGATGTTGTAGTGGAGATGTTTATTCCTGAGGATACTGTAGGAGTTGTCGAATGTGAACGTGTCTGCAACGAGAAGAATATAATAATAATTTGTTTTATAATAATGCTTTTTCTTTGTGTTATTATGTCACAATTTTAGTGGGTAGCGCAGAATCATAGGACTTTACCACTTTAATTTACAATATCTTGTATTATTTTTTTGCCTAAGATTCTGCCACTGGTCGCTGCTTCACATTAAAGCAGCTACTCAATTTTCCTCACGAGGTATGAGTGGACCCCGAACATCCAAGTACAGAGCAGAAAAAATCCTCCCCCGCTGGGAATCGAACCCAGGTCACCATGTGTGCAACGCCTTGCGCGCTAACTCGCTCTGCCACAGTGACTTGTTATTAATAATAATTTGTTTTATTAGAGTTTAACGTCGTTTTTCAACTGCATGGTCATACACGACGGGGGTTTTACTCTCCATTCGCAGGAAACTTACAAACCTGCTACCCACATTGACCTCACCCAGCCTGGGTTGGGCCGGAATGCCAGCATCACGAAGTCTTCACGTCGCTGGACGTTGCTTAACTTCGGTGATCCTACGAGAACCGCACTTAGTGAGGTCGCTTCGCTCCCTCACTGTGTTAATTATACTCACAAGTAGGCGGGACTTATACTCACAAATAGGCGGGACTTATACTCACAAGTAGGCGGGACTTATACTCACAAGTAGGCGGGACTTATACTCACAAGAGTAGGCGGGACTTATACTCACAAGTAGGCGGGGCTTATACTCACAAGTAGGCGGGGCTTATACTCACAAGTAGGCGGGACTTATACTCACAAGAGTAGGCGGGACTTATACTCACAAGTAGGTGGGACTTATACTCACAAGTAGGCGGGACTTATACTCACAAGTAGGCGGGACTTATACTCACAAGTAGGCGGGACTCATACTCACAAGTAGGCGGGACTTATACTCACAAGTAGGCGGGACTTATACTCACAAGTAGGTGGCACTTATACTCAAAAGTAGGCGGGACTTATACTCACAAGTAGGCGGGACTTATACTCACAAGTAGGCGGGACTTATACTCACAAGTAGGCGGGACTTATACTCACAAGTAGCGGGGGCGGGGCACTCCAGAACGCCCACCTCTTGGCTCTGATGGGACGCCACCCGGTGTACCGGAATGACCTGGTGACAGTTCCCATCCAGATCCTTGCAGGCTATGCCGAACTTGATGTCGTGACCCTCTGACTGGAAACACCACCTGGCGAGAGGGAAAAGGTGCATTGTCAGTCAAGTATGTGGGTTAAGGTACTAGTCTTGTAATCCAGGTAGCGTAGGGATACATCAATAAGGCGGCGGACTTTTAATCTAGAGGTTAATGGTCCAAGTCCTGGTTTCAGCGTAGATAAAACGAGTTTCAATAGTTGTGATATCACAAAAGTGATTAACACAAATATGATCATTTTGAACTTTTTTTGTAAGATTTTTGTAGCAAAACTATAAGCATCTCGTCAGATTTTAGACTTAGCTTATAGGAAATGTATTGTTTATAATACCTATCACTATATTACAGATAAATAAAAGTATTAAATTCAATTATAAAAAAACCCTCACTCAACAATCACTTAAGGAAGTACCCCTCACTCATCACTCACTTAAGGAAGTACCCACACTCAACACTCACTTGAGAAAGTATCCCTCACTCATCACTCACTTAAGGAATTACTCCTCACTCAACACTCACTTGAGGAATTACTCCTCACTCAACACTCACTTAAGGAAGTACTCCTCACTCATCACTCACTTAGGAAGTACCCCTCACTCATCACTCACTTAAGGAAGTACCCCTCACTCATCACTCACTTAAGGAAGTACCCCTCACTCATCACTCACTTAGGAAAGTACCCCTCACTCATCACTCACTTGAGGAAGTACCCCTCACTCAACACTTACTTAAGGAACTACCCCTCACTCAACACTCACTTGAGGAATTACCCCTCACTCATCACCCACTTAAGGAAATACCCCTCACTCATCACTCACTTAAGGAAGTACCCCTCACTCATCACTCACTTGAGGAAGTACCCCTCACTCAACACTTACTTAAGGAAATACCCCTCACTCATCACTCACTTAAGGAAGTACCCCTCACTCAACACTCACTTAAGGAAGTACCCCTCACTCAACACTTACTTAAGGAAATACCCCTCACTCATCACTCACTTAAGGAAGTACCCCTCACTCAACACTTACTTAAGGAAATACCCCTCACTCATCACTCACTTAAGGAAGTACCCCTCACTCATCACTCACTTGAGGAAGTACCCCTCACTCATCACTCACTTGAGGAACTACTCCTCACTCATCACTCACTTAAGGAAATACTCATCACTCACTTAAGAAAGTACCCCTCACTCATCACTCACTTAAGGAAATACCCCTCACTCATCACTCACTTAAGGAAATACCCCTCACTCATCACTCACTTAAGAAAGTACCCCTCACTCATCACTCACTTAAGAAAGTACCCCTCACTCATCACTCACTTAAGGAAATACCCCTCACTCATCACTCACTTAAGGAAATACCCCTCACTCATCACTCACTTAAGGAACTACCCCTCACTCATCACTCACTTAAGGAAATACCCCTCACTCATCACTCACTTAAGGAAATACCCCTCACTCATCA
This sequence comes from Bactericera cockerelli, assembly GCA_024516035.1. Taxonomy (NCBI): domain Eukaryota; kingdom Metazoa; phylum Arthropoda; class Insecta; order Hemiptera; family Triozidae; genus Bactericera; species Bactericera cockerelli. The sequence continues at coordinate 26,306,045 of CM044965.1, read as the reverse complement.
CTCACTTAAGGAGGTACCCTCACTCATCACTCACTTAAGGAAATACCCCTCACTCATCACTCACTTAAGAAAGTACCCCTCACTCATCACTCACTTAAGGAACTACCCCTCACTCATCACTCACTTAAGGAAATACCCCTCACTCATCACTCACTTAAGGAAATACCCCTCACTCATCACTCACTTAAGGAGGTACCCCTCACTCATCACTCACTTAAGGAAGTACCCTCACTCATCACTCACTTAAGGAAGTACCCCTCACTCACTTAAGGAAATACACCTCACTCATCACTCACTTAAGGAAGTACCCCTCACTCACTTAAGGAAATACACCTCACTCATCACTCACTTAAGAAAGTACCCCTCCTCAGGGGCGTTGAAGTCCAGGCTGAGTTTGTCCCCCTTCTTGACCACCGCCTGGGTGTAGTTCTCCTCCAGGGCCTTGTCTATGGGCTTCTTCAGGTACATGGACTTGGGGACCTTGCCGATCTGGGGAATCTGGGGGGACACACATAATAAGGGTGAAATAAAAGATAACTAGCCAGTTTTTAAAGAAGACAACAACAAAACTGAATGCTCCTAATTGTCCCAAATTTTAAGAGAATGCCAAAGGCATTATCATCACCCTTGATCAGGCTGTGTTTATATTTATTTCTAACTTGTTACCATGTTCATTGTATATGAAAGATGTAAATAAAGCTTGATCCAAATGTTTATAAAAAAAAAAATGTTTTTACCAGTGCAATTTATTTACATAAAAACAACACAATAAACCTGGACACGGAAGGAGCCCAGAAAATTGCTTCTGGGCGTCCACAGGGGTTATACCCCATCAATTCTTCCACCACCATGACACAACCATCATGGACACGGAAAGTAAGTAAGTAAAGGTGAAATTTGAATACCGAAATTGGTCGCTCAAGAGCGAGTGAGTTCTTGACTTTATGCAGTCGAAAACATCAAACACGAAATTTTTTCACAAATAACCTCCATTAACATCACCTCCACACATCACCTCCACACAACACCTCCAGCATCATTACCTTGGTAAGACACCTAGGGTTCCCGTCCAGGTCTCTGCCGGCACCTCCCATGCTAGCAGGCCACATCTCCACATCCATCACCTCCAGCAGGACCGACTTACACTATCATCACCTCCACACAACACCTCCACCATCATTATCTTGGTGAGACACCTAGGGTTCCCGTCCGGATCTCTGCCGGCACCTCCCATGCTAGCAGGCCACATCTCCACATCCATCACCTCCAGAAGGACAGGCTTACACTCTCATCACCTCCACTATCATCACCTCCACCATCATCACCTCCACACAACACCTCCACACAACACCTCCACCATCATTACCTTGGTGAGACACCTAGGGTTCCCGTCGGGGTCTCTGCCGGCACCTCCCATGCTAGCAGGCCACATCTCCTCCGCCATCACCTCCAGAAGGACAGGTTTCCATTTGGAGGGGTCAGATCGGTACAGGTGGATCTTGCTGATGGTGTACTCATGCAGAAATTTCTTGACCACTCGCCACGCCAGGGTGAACACTTTGGGCGCTGAAACACGAGAGGGAGAGAAAAGTTGCTCAGGAGGTTATGAAACGGTCAAAAAAAATTGAAATCGGAGCACAAAAATATTATTCTTTACAACAACGAACACAATACTTCCGATTTTTAATATTATAATAATAATATCGTCTTATCAGTACTATTAAGTCCCATTATTCCAGCAGTAAACCATAGACGTATTATTATGTGGTAAAAATCCCAAATGGGAGGATAACTTGTCATGTCCCGGCTGGGTTTCGAACTCGCGACCTCTATAACCTCTGAATTCACAGAGTGCCGCCTTTACCAATACCACTAATCTACCGGGACAGACCACTAAGCTATTAGAAATTCTAAGGAAGTAATATATGTAGGTAAGTTGTTGCATTTATTTTTATTATTATTTCCTAGCATACATAGGTTAATAGGTAGGTACAATTGAGACTTGGAACACGAAGTATTTAAATTTTCTATATTTTTCGATATTTGTGGACCTCTTCAATGATCAATTCAAATCACACCACCTTAAGTTTTATTTATGTTCCAGTTGTTCTAACCAGTGAACCACAAAGCTGATCAACAAGAACGTATAGGAAATAAATAACTCGTAAAAATCAATGTTTATTTTTTGTACGAAATGAACAAATAGAATTTAATGTTTTTTTGTACTAAATAGGTAATAGCAAGTTCAATGTTATTTTTTTTTTCAAGTATTAAACAAGTACTAAGTTCAATGTTTACATCTTTTCATGTTCACTGAACATAACCCAGTTCGGCCTTAACATTGACCTCACGATGATATTGAAACCAGTTTGGTTCAAGTTTGACTGAAATACTCTACCTGAATAAATACCTTACGTGAATCGTGTATTTCAGTGTTTTTTTTTTTATATAAATAAAAATAAAACAGTGACTGTAATTCTTCTGAAGGCAATGCTGACAACACACTGGCAGTATTGCCCCTCTGGATTTTCAAACTGATCCTCTCTGTTAGGTGGTTCTTCGATCTTGGGTCCCCTGTTTTTTCAATGTCTCTTTGTGTCAATAATTATCTTCAGGATAACAAGACCTTTCCCTTTAACACATACCTGCGCTACCGACTCTCTATTTACAGTGTGTGTACCCGTGGGACACTGTCGGACGCTCAATGGACATCCGATCCATTTCGCCCAAACTATTTGTCCCACCGATGGGAAAACCTGGAGTATATGTGTGTGTGTGTTAATGTCATGTATGGGTATTAACACACATACATATACGCCAAGATTTTGAAACCCATCAAAAATCCTTCAGCTGACTCCCTAATTTTAGGGCCTTGTCTTGTCTGGGTGGGAGAGGTTTTTTTTTTTTTTTTTTTTTTTTTGCTACTGTAGACGCTTGAAACAGGAGCTACTGTAGACGCTTGATGTCTGTGTTGTAGACTACCCATCCCGTAGTATGCCTCCCCTCTGATGGGCGAGAAGTGACTCAATACTTCCCAATTAGGTGCTGGGTCAACACGAGCGCACCGGAAGGTATCCCTTACAAACAATTGTTACCAAATTAAGAATACAAATTTTTGTCAGCACGGGGATCGAACCCGGGACCTTCCGCATGACAAGCGAGTTCTTAACCACTTGAACAGGGAGAAGACCAGTGTCTCGCTGGCGAGAGTAGTTGGCTTACCATTGATGACGTAGCAGTTCTTCAGTATCTCCGGGTAGTTGACTTACCATTGATGACGTAGCAGTTCTTCAGTATCTCCGGGTAGTTGACTTACCATTGATGACGTAGCAGTTCTTCAGTATCTCCGGGTAGTTGACTTACCATTGATGACGTGGCAGTTCTTCAGTATCTCCGGATAGTTGGCTTACCATTGATGACGTAACAGTTCTTCAGTATCTCGGGAGAGTTGACTTATCATTGATGACGTAGCAGTTCTTGAGTATCTCCGGGTAGTTGACTTACCATTGATGACGTAGCAGTTCTTCAGTATCTCCGGATAGTTGGCTTACCATTGATGACGTAGCAGTTCTTCAGTATCTCCGGATAGTTGGCTTACCATTGATGACGTAGCAGTTCTTCAGTATCTCCCGATAGTTGACTTACCATTGATGACGTAGCAGTTCTTCAGTATCTCTGGATAGTTGACTTACCATTGATGACGTAGCAGTTCTTCAGTATCTCCGGGTAATTGGCCTACTTCTTCCTTCTTTTCTTCTTCTTCCTTCTTCCTCCTTCTTTTCTTTTCTTCCTTCTTCTCTTCTTCTTTTTCTTCACCCGGATATAATATATTATATCCTCTCTTTTATACAGGGTGAGCATAAAGTCTCACCCCACCCCCCGTATCTCGAGAATGGCTGAAAATATAAGAAAACGCAAAAACCCGTATTCCTTAATTTTTAGGGGGATTAATTTTCAGACAAAAAAAATATGCCTACACGGCCCCAGTCAGGCTGGGCATGGACCAATTTTAAAATCTTAAATAGAATGTTATGTCTTGTGTCATATTGTTTTAAAGGTCTCATAGAGAGAATTCCATTACAACAAATTTCAGTGAGCTACAACTTACCGTTCTTGAGATACAGGATCGGACGTCCTGCGTAATATCCATATATTTTGAACTATAACTCGTTTACCGTAAATTCCAGAAAAATTTGTTGATATTAACTCCTTATCGCAAGAACTTTCGAACAAGTTAAAACTGGATTTGTTTTTTCGTTAAATGTTTTCGGACTTTTCGTCCGGGTGGCTGACGAAACCGACCAGAATCTAATATCAACAGAGTATGTCGAGTTATAATTTTTTAGAAAGTGCTTGTCATAAGGAGTAATTATCAAAAAATTTCATTTTTCTATAATTTACGGTTAACGAGTTATAGGTCAAAATATATGGATATTACGCAGGGCGTCCGACCCTGTATCTCAAGAACAGTAAGTTGTAGCTCACTGAAATTTGTTGTAATGAACTTCTCTCAATGAGACCTTTAAAACAATATGCCACAAGACATACCATTCTATTTAAGATCTTAAAATTTGTCCATGCCCAGCCTGACTGGGGCCGTGTAGGCAATTTTTTTTTTGGCTGAAAATTAATCCCCCTAAAAATTAAGGAATAAGGGTTTTTGCGTTTTCTTGTATTTTTAGCCATTCTCGAGATACGGGGGTGGGGTGAGACTTTATGCTCACCCTGTATATACCTATATTTATACATTTTTTTTTTTTTTTTCTCTCTCTTTTTTTAATATATGATAGAACACTTTACTTCTCGAAATCAAATAACTGGTAACCGTATGGATTTGATGGTAGAGATTGCCTCAGGCAATAATCACACGCCCTTTGTCAATATTATTCTTGTCAATAAAGAGTTATTATTATTATTACCATTGATGACGTAGCATTCTTCAGTATCTCCGGATAGTTGACTTCTTCTCTTCTCTTCTCTTTCTCTTCTCTTCTCTTCTCTTCTCTTCTCTTCTCTTCTCTTCTCTTCTCTTCTCTTCTCTCTTCTTCTCTTCTCTTCCCTCTCTTCTCTTCTCTTCTCTTCTCTTCTCTTCTCTTCTCTTCTCTTCTCTTCTCTTCTCTTCTCTTTCTCTTCTCTTCTCTTCTCTTCTCTTCTCTTCTCTTCTCTTCTCTTCTCTTCTCTTCTCTTCTCTTCTCTTCTCTTTCTTTCTTCTCTTCTCTTCTCTTCTCTTCTCTTCTCTTCTCTTCTCTTCTCTTCTCTTCTCTTCTCTTCTCTTCTCTTCTCTTCTCTTCTCTTCTCTTCTCTTCTCTTCTCTTCTTCTTCTCTTCTCTTCTCTTCTCTTCTCTTCTCTTCTCTTCTCTTCTCTTCTCTTCTCTTCTCTTCTCTTCTCTTCTCTTCTCTTCTCTTCTCTTCTCTTCTCTTCTCTTTCTCTTCTTCTCTTCCTCTTCTCTTCTCTTCTCTTCTCTTCTCTTCTCTTCTCTTCTCTTCTCTTTCTTCTTCTCTTCTTTCTCTTCTCTTCTCTTCTCTTCTCTTCTCTTCTTCTCTTCTCTTCTCTTCTCTTCTCTTCTCTTCTCTTCTCTTCTCTTCTCTTCTTTCTTCTCTTCTTCTCTTCTTTCTTCCTTCTCTTCTCTTCTCTTCTCTTCTCTTCTCTTCTCTTCTCTTATCTTACTTATCTTACCATTGATGACGTAGCAGTTCTTCAGTATCTCCGGATAGTTGGCCTCGTACATCTGGATCATGCAGAGGATGAGCTCGGCCGCGGGCCGCCACGCGTACTGCTTCATGCTGAAGTCTGTCATGTCGAAGATGGCCACCAGCTTCGTGGCGGCCGGCCCGTGAACCTCTCCCTGGCGGCGAGCCTCCTCGATGAAACCTGGGAAATGAAACGGGAGGATGAAACAGTGAAATAGGAGGATAAATAAGAGTTGGGTGGAAGAGCCTCCTCGATGAAACCTGGGAAACGAAACAGGAGGATGAAACAATGAAACAAGAGGAGAAATAAGTGAAATGGGAGGATAAAACAGTGAAACAGGAGGATAAAACAGTGAAACAGGAATAGAGAATTGAATGCCGAAGACATTATCACCACCCTTGATCAGGTTTTGTTTATATTTATTTCTAACTTGTTACCATGTTCATTGTATATAAAAGATGTAAATAAAGCTTGATCCAAATGTTTATAAATAAAAATAAACAGGAGGATAAAACAGTGAAACAGAAAGATGAAACAGTGAAACAGGAGGATGAAACAGTGAAATAGGATGATAAAATAGTGAAATAGGAGGATAAAACAGTGAAACAGGATGATAAAAAAGTGAAACGGGAGGATGAAACAGTGAAACAGGAGGATAAAATCGTGAAATAGGAGGATAAACAGTGAAACAGGATGATAAAACAGTGAAACAGGAGGATAAAACAGTGAAACAGGGTGATAAAACAGTGAAATAGGAGGATATAACAGTGAAATGGGAGGATCAAACAGTGAAACAGGAGGATAAAACAGTGAAAGAGGATGATGAAACAGTGAAAGAGGAGGATGAAACAGTGAAACAGGAGGATAAAACAGTGAAACAGGAGGATAAAACAGGAGGATAACACAGTGAAACAGGAGGATAAAACAGTGAAACAGGAGGATAAAACAGTGAAACAGGATGATAAAACAGTGAAACAGGAGGATAAAACAGTGAAACAGGGTGATAAAACAGTGAAATAGGAGGATATAACAGTGAAATGGGAGGATCAAACAGTGAAACAGGAGGATAAAACAGTGAAAGAGGATGATGAAACAGTGAAAGAGGAGGATGAAACAGTGAAACAGGAGGATAAAATAGTGAAACAGGAGGATAAAACAGGAGGATAACACAGTGAAACAGGAGGATAAAACAGAGAAACAGGAGGATAAAACAGTGAAACAGGAGTATAAAACAGTGAAACAGGAGGATAAAACAGTGAAACAAGAGGAGAAAACAGTGAAATAGGAGGATAAATAGTGAAACAGGAGGATAAAACAGTGCAATAGGAGGATGATACAGTGCAATAGGAGGATGATACAGTGAAATAGGAGGATAATACAGTGAAATAGGAGGATAAAACAGTGAAATAGGATGATAAAACAGTAAAATAGGAGGATAAAACAGTGAAACAGGAGGATAAAAACAGTGAAACAGTAGGATAAAACAATGAAACAGGAGGATAAATAAGGGGGGTTGGGTGAAAGAGATTACCATATAACCCCGCCCTTTAGTTAGGACATATGTATATATTTTGTTTTTATTTTCTTTCTTGTTTATTTATTAATATTGTCAATTTTTATATATAATTTTTACTATTATCTGTCTGTATATAATATGTTCTACTAATTAAGAGTTTCTTAATAAATAAAACAGTGAAATAGAAGGATAAACAGAAACAGTGAAACAGTAGTCACCGTGGCAGAGTCAGTTAGCGCGCCAGGCATTGCACGCATGGGTTTGACAGTTCGACCCCAGCCTGGTGGGGCATGATTTTTTTTGCTCAGTACTTGGATTTTCGAGGTCCACTATACCTCGTGAGGAAAAATGAGTAGCTGCTTCAATGTAAGCAGCGACCAGTGGCGAAAATACGGCATTGGGATATTTAAGACACCGAAAAAGTCCTTTAATTTTGTTTAAAAAAAGCTGGTCCACTCCCTGTTTATAGTTCCCCAACCAGACTATTTATAGATGGTATATTTATTTACCGGTGTCTTAAATATCCCAAAGTCACAAGTACATTTACTCATATTAAAGAAAAAAGATTGACAGTAGAAATACAGTACATCAACAGTATCAACACAGTGATGTTAAGTAATGGACCAGGAAAGAATGTGAAATGACGCGGCCAAATATGGAAGTCGAATCACCGGGTTTTTACGATGAAGCATCTCCAGAATGACGACACTGTAAATACCTACCTAGTTTTGCAACGTCAAGAAAACAAAATGGACATCGAACTCTGAGGGCAGAATTATTTTTTTATTTGGGTTTAACGTCTCGCTTGCAACTGCTCGGTCATATCACGACGGGGGTGTTACCCTCTATTCGCAGGAAACTCACAAACCTGCTACCCACATTAACCTCACCCAGCCTGAGTCGGGCTGGAATGCCAGCATCACGAAGGTTTCACTTCGCTGGACGTTGCTTAACTGCGGTGATCCTACGAGAACCGGTGCATTCAAAGCGCCATTGACACTGGCAAGGGCTGAATTATAAAACAGGATTAAAGTTAAGATAAGCCAGACTGTCTCTCAACTCGGGCTATATAATAATAATATCGCCTTATTTATACTGTCCGATTAGAACTATTAAGTCCCATTAATCCAGCAGTAAGCCCAAGACCTATTATTATGCGGTAAAAATCCCAAATGGGAGGATAACTTGTCATGTCCCTGCCGGGTTTCGAACCCACGACCTCTGGCTTCACAGAGTGCCGCCTTTACCACTGAGCTACCGGGACAGACTATTGTCTATGATACTGATCTACCAACACGTCTCCTGGGTATTTGGTTGAAGAACACCCTGTATACACTATAAAACTTAGATGCAATTCTAAAATGAGTTGTAATTAGTGACTAATAATAATAATCCTACTAAAATGCCTGCAGTATACACCGTGGTTAAATACCCATACTGCTTTGCACTCACGTTCGCGGCGTATTCAACAGATGAATTGCAAAAACTGAATGTTGTTAATAATAATATGATGATTTAATAATAATAATACTCTTTAGTAGAAGGTAACCACCAGGCGAGGTTAATGCTCAAAGCATTTTCTAAAACTTGACCCTCAGAGTCTTATTATTATGTGTGAACAAACTCATATTATTGAGGAAAAATTCTACGTCAAATATTTTTTTTACGTCTTCAGACCTCTGTACTTTTTATTGCACTTAGATAATAATATCTAAAAATGATAATAACTAGTGGTTCTGTGAACTGTAAACCTCACACAGATTCAACTATCGCATTATAAATGTTCAATCAAGGATAAGGACACAAACTCAATTAAATGAGGAAAAAATTCAACCAGCGGATCCCTGCGCTACCTGGATTACCAGACTAGCGCGTTAACCACTTGACTATCACGATTTAACTACTGAGAGCTGGTCAACCCATGGGTGTTTGGCTGTTTGGAGCTTTGAATCAAGGAAATGGTTGGCGAGGCTTTGAGAACCATTTGGGAAAGAAATTTGTTAACTTTACGGGTAATCGCCATTCCAATCATTTTCTCAACCAAAAATTGGTCTAGCCATTCAAAGAGGAAAAGGGGAAACCCTTTTTTGGTCGCAAGTTTGAAATGGTTATGAGTACGAAGGAATAATTATTATTGCTTTTTTTCATTTCGGTTCAACGTATAGGACCCTAGTCCAAATTGGGTAGAATAACTGGGTGTCTTTTTTAATTTGGGTTCAGCGTCGCTTTCAACTGTATGGTCATATATTATCACGACGGGGGTTTTACCCTGTATTCGCAGGAAACTCAATAATTATTGCTTTTTCTTCTATATTTTTCTTCATACCTTTCTACTCATTTTTCCTCACGAGGGGGGCTACTCATTTTACTTCCGAGTAATTTCTAATATTAGAGGTCGGAAGTATTGTGTTCGTTTTTGTAAAAAAAAAAAAATTGCACCAATTTCAATTTTTTTCTTCATATTTCTGGACGTCTCATAACCTCCTCAGCAACTCTGGTTTTGTGTTTGTCGGTCTGTCTGTTTGGCTGTCTGTCTGTCGGTCTGTCTGTCTGTAGGTCTGTCCGTCTGTCTGTCTGTCTGTCCATCTGTCTGTCTGTTATTTCTTGCTTTTGCTCAAGAGCCATTGCTTCTTTTTTTATGAATGCGGCCCATGGCCCCCATGGGTATCTTTCTCATAAATAAGTTTATAGCATAACTTTATGATACTCTTATTTATACTTCATATTCAACTGAGACAGAATTGGAAAGATAAAAAAAAATTCTGAAAATTTAGATATTCCACCAGCCTCTGTGGCGTAATGGTTGTGACTACTGTCCGTAGTCCAGAGTTCCCGAGTTCGACTCCCGGTTGGAGCAGACGTTTCGACGGAAATTCTGTTCCATCCAAACACATGAGGCTGGCATTTCCGGCCCTACCCAGGCTGGGTGTGGTTAATGTGGGTATCTGGTTGGATTCCCAGCGAATGGAGGGTAAAATCTTCTGAGCAGGCGACAGTTTTCCAGGAGGACGGATTTCTGGATTTTGTAGACTAGATTCTGTGGCAGTTGTATTTTTTTTGTATGGACATAGAAGCTGGAATGTATCAGCCCATTTGTTGACATGACTACAGGGACAACTTCGACATTGGTCATGTTCCACATGCAGGTGATTTTATTTTAAAGATGAGTGTTTCACAGCCGTTTTTATTTCGTAGCCATGAAACAAGAGCTACTGTAGACGCTTATGGTCTGTGTTGTATAGCCTACCCATCCCGTAGTATGCCTCCCCTCTGATGGGCGAGAAGTGACACAATACTTCCCATTTAGGTGCTGGATCAACACGAGCGCACCGGAAGGTATCCCTTACAAACAACTGTAACAAAATTGTTCAGTCTTTCAACCGAACACAATTTGGGTTTTTTCCTAAACATAATTTCTCACGAGATTCATTTTAAGTTCCACGAAATAATATTACCTAATGTAATATTTCTTGTGATCTTTCCTCACAAAAGTCCTTTGTCTTAAGGATCTAATATCGCTTTCTATATTTTTATGATAGCCCATTCATTTATTACCGATTTCCGGCATCCTTTTTGTAGGTATTTTACATTTGTTACTTATAATCTTTTTCTCGGTATGCGACAGAAAATGAATGCCTCAAATATTGTTCGTTGGGTGACACATACCCTCATAAATCATATTTTTTCCTCATAACCTTTTACTATTTTTTATTGTTTTAAGAATCTTACCTAATTGATTTAGACATACCGTCTCGATCATAGAATATCAGGGACGGACTATAATAATCAGTCAATTTTTCCTCTAACTTCCCCTCATGGGAATCCCCAAGATTTGAACCTTTGGGACCTCCTCCTTGATTCTGATTGGTTTTACCGATTATGGTCTAAAGGCTGGAATAAACTTCTGTCGATTTCCCCTTCGAAAGAAATCTTCTTAAAGGACTTGAGTTCAAATCTCAAGTCAGTTGTAAAGCCACAAACAAGTAGTGCAGTCACTAACAAGTTGTAAAGCCACAAACAAGTAGTGCAGTCACTAACAAGTCGTAAAGCCACTAACAAGCTGTGAAGTCACTCGAAGTTGTGCTTTACACTCCAACTCACTCGCAGTTGTAAATCTAACTCATCAGATATAATTTAGTCTCCAACTCACCAGCAGTTGCTCCCCGGTTGTACGTTAACTGTCAATTCGGTAATCACCCTCTTGGTACAAAGTGTTATTTTGTTTACCAGTTCTATTTCCCTCAAGTTTTCATTCTGTGTTTTTAATTACTCTAAGTTCTCTCGCGAACAGGAACCAGTTGATACTTGAGTTTCTGACTGCCTAAAGTGCTATACAGTTTAAATCACCAAGATACTTCTTCGGTGATAATTGTTGCTTGGCATAGCTCAGACCTTTTCATCATCTAAATCATACAGTCCACTTTAATAACTCATAACTCAAAACTTGTATAATTTCATATTTACTAAGTTACACGTGTAAATTAATTGTGCTTTCATCAATAAACTCTACTCTCTTTAGTTGTTACTAATTTAACTTGCAGTGTTTTTAATCATCCGCCCTTATTGTTATTTATGCTCTTATTGCTACCGAAGCAAGGCGTCGCGACCAAGTTTTTTCGCGTTACGTGATTTTAACACCCCAACATATGGCGATAGCCCTGCTCTATCTTGCCCCCCAATAGACAAAAATTTTGAATACAAATTTAGTTGGCGCGGGGGTTCGAACTCGGGACCTTCCGCATGGCAAGCGAGTGCTTAACCACTGAGATTTCCGTGGTGATTATTATTAAATATTATATGTATCATTATACAAATTATTAATATGAATAATATGAGTGAGACGGTATTATTATTTGCTATGATTGTGTGCAACAAAATGCATTTAAATATGGACTTGCAGTTAAATGCACTTGAATATTTACTCCGAAGTTTTCGTCATATCTATTAATATTTGATTGCTCTCTTGGTACAATCGGTTACGACGAAAAATCATTAACTCCGCAATGGATGTATTTTGAAATTATGGTTTAATATTACATCAACACACATCAGTGTAAATTGCACCTCAGCTATTGGATTAATCTATATTATTATCCGAACTCAGTAGCTTGATCGATAAGGCGGCGGACTTGTATAACCTGGAGGTCGGTGGTTGAAGTCCCGGTTTCTTTCTAAACAAAGTGGATTCAAATGGAATAAAATGGACGAACTTGAAGAAAGTCATTTTTCTTTTGGAAGAGGGAAAATCTTCTTCCAGTTTGGTTAACCAAAATGAATTGATCCCAACGAAAAACACGGTTAAAATTTCATGAAAATAGGGCATGTGGTTCACGAAAAAGAAAATCCATCGTGTACACTGTACATACATAAGGGTTGGGTGGAAGAGATTGCCATAGGCAATAACCCCGCCCTTTAGTTAGGACATATGTTTCTATATATTTTTCTATTCTTTTTCATGTTTATCGTATATATTGTTTCCATTTTTTTTATTGTTAAAATAATTATTTGTTTTGTACATCATGTCCATTTATATCTAATAAGGTAGTCTCGCTAGAGGACAATAAACAGATAACAGACTAGCCAACCCTTACAAGCCAGGCCAGCTTGCAGTTTCCTAAGGGTTTAATGGCTTATAAAGAAAAGTCCAAGTCCTCATGACAGTTGATCGCACATAGTAATATGTGGTTCAGGACGAGCCACTTTGAAATAAAGTTGGCTGGAGACCATCACTCACCCCTTCAGCTGTAGCCAAGCTGGCTACAACAACAACAACAAAACATATCTCATAAAAAGTAAAAAAATAATAATTTGTCTAGAAATAATATCTTTTATGTAACTTACCTTTTTCCTACTTTTGACTTTGGTTTATGTGCAAATATTGTATTTGTCAACCAATAAAAATAGATAAATAAATAAATAAATAAATACATAAATAAATAAATAAATAAATAAATAAATACATAAATAAATAAATATATATAAATAAATAAATAAATAAATAAATATATAAATAAATAAAATAATAAATAAATAAATAAATAAATACATAAATAAATAAATAAATAAATAATACCTTCGAGTGTCTGAGCCACCAGCCGGATGATATCATTCTTAGTGGAGGCGTGCAGCATGCCCACAAAGTCCAGCTCCGCGAAGGGCACACACAGGACGGGGGCGCCCTCCTTGTCGGTGCCGGTGACGCCCACCGCCAGGCGGCCCGCCAGCGCCGCGGGCGGCTCCCAGTCCTGCAGGGCGTCGATGTCCCACTCCTGCCGCCACTTGAGGGACTGGTGGGGGGAAAGAGGGGGGGGGGGGTTATTGAGCGTTGCACGAAAAGTGGAAAATGGTATACACTAAATTTGAACTGAGGTGTGATGTGATCTCTCGGATTGTCAAAAGGTAACTGCTGAGGGCAGATATAGAGAGTTGAAACTTACAAAATTATGGAAAATTACCAACTAACTTGTTTGAAGCCAAGGGCTCCCTTCTTCCAAGTCAGGGCTGAGTTTATGGGGAGGCAATGCTACTGTACGCAGTGTACGCTGTACGCAACAGGGTGTTATTATTATAGACTGGTTGGAGTTCCACAAGAGAAGCACCAATTATCACAACACCGACCGCTATTTAGATCTATTGTGACCAGTTGATTCTACTTCTGATGTACGTCCTGATTTGAATTAGTCAGGACGGCGATTTAATCCTCCATACTTGGCCACGAAATTAAGAGGTCTGTGAAATACTCATCTTTTTTATTACTCTTCTTATCATAGGATAAGGAAAATATTTCGTTATCCTATGATGAGAAAAGTATTGTTTGACCTTTTTGACTAGTTTGACTTGAGATATCAAAAAAGTTGTTTTCGGCCGTGGGTCCGTGTGTCAGTCAACACGATATCTCGAGAACGGTAAGAGCTATTTTAAACACATACTTGCTTGTATAAATGACACTGAAGATTGCTTAATTATGTTATGATATTGCTTCTAATTTATGCTGCAAAGTATTTATGATTACTGAGTCATTAAGCTCTAAGATTATGATATTTACAGCGATGACCAACCAGTAGCTTTACAACTATGTGCGAGTGACTTTTGCAATTAGAATTTAATTAACATAAAATTGTAAAATAAGAGCGTAGAGCGTAGACGGTTCGATTTTTTATAATGACCTTTTATGTTTTAATTGAGTCCTCGCTTGGACCAGAGCAGTAATTCTGGAGTTTGACAGTATCCTGATTGAAAAAAGTGCGTCTCTAATTTCGTGTGTACAAATTTACATAACTTGATTCCGTGTCCGTCACATGGGAACATAATATGTTCCCATGTGACGGACCTATATCGTAGTATTAGCGCCTTAGGGATCCGTTGGTTTGAATCCCACCCAGTGCATGAATTTTTCCTCATTAATTTGAGTTTGTGACCACATAATAATAAGACTCTGAGGGTTAGCCTGGTTTGGGCCGGAAATACGAATGACCTCCGAGATAAAAAAAAAAAATACTTACATCCCTCAGCATTTTCTCAGCCGCAATGGGGTCGAATTTTCTCGCTACAACAGAAGACATAAAACAGAGAGTTATACCACTACACCAGAGCAAGAGTACCGAGTAATAAAAGTTATACACTAGAACAATATTAAGGCCAAAAGGTTGTTCAGAAAACTATACTTCCGATATTCATAGATATTTTGCTAGGGTAGAAATACGAGTCAAAAACCCGAACAATATTAAGGCAAAAAAGGATGCTAAAAAACTATACTTCCGATATTTATAGAGATATTTTGCTCGGGCAGTAATACCAATTAAAAACTAGAACAATATTTACATAAAAAAAGGATGCAAAAAAGCACTATACTTCCGATATTTATTGATATTTGTTAGTGGATTTTTCCAAATTTTCAGAATGATTTCACAAGGGAAATTTATTTACATGAACACCACACAATACACCATCACACATAGGACACAGAAGGAGCCCAGAAAATTCCTTCTGGGCGTCCACAGGTTTTAATACCCCATCAATCCTTCCACCACCAAGACAACCATCATGGACACGGAAAGTAAAGTAGAGTAAAGTTAGTGGACTCTCCGATTTTCAAAAAAAAGCAATGAGGTTCCGTTTCAGAAGATGTACTTGGGAGCAAAACTGTTACTTCAGTGATTCATACACATAACTTGTATGTGTTTTTTTTTCTGCAACGGTGCAATGGGCATTGATTATATCAACTTTCTTAAACAAACAGCAAGCAAATTAAGCGGACGCTGGAATAAACTCATCCTATGGTTGAAGGTTAAAGTCCAGATGTCAACTATTAGAGCTGCGTCAATAAGAATGAGGGGTATGAGGAAAAATGCGGGGTGTTGAATGTGAAGATGGGGCGGGAACGTTAATATTTGAAAGTTGTTAAATTTAAAAAATAAATAAAAATCATATATGTGAACTTTATATATAAAAAAAATCATACACATAACTAGTTTTATTCCTCCATCGCGGATGGGTCAATGTATAATTGAGAATTTAATGGTCAGTTATTTGCAGGAGCACTTGTAAAATAATTGAAAGTTAAGACATTGAAAGTTTTTAAGACTAACATGAAATAAATTCTTTTACAAAATAATAATAAAATAATAAACCTACTATAGTTCTTGCCGCAAGATATTTGGTAATAATAACAGTAACTACACTAATTACGACAGAAGTATTGAACAAGGAAAAAGAATAGGCAAAAAAGAACCACTTATAGTCTCCACTTATAGTTGGTCCAAACAACAACTCCAGTATGCCATTCAGTGTTTCCTAATCAGGACAGGTGATCTAAGGTGAACAGGCCATGAGTGTCATCAGTACATCACTCATTAGTGATGATGAGTGATGACCCGGTGTTACATCAGTCAACTTCATGTGTCTGCTGGCTTCCGGATGTCGGAGACGCATGCTCGACAAGGATGCATGCCGCATGCTCGACAAGGATGCATGCCGCATGTTCGACAAGGATGCATGCCGCATGTTCGACAAGGATGCATGCCGCATGTTCGACAAGGATGCATGCCGCATGTTCGACAAGGGTGCATGCCGCATATTCGACAAGGATGCATGCCGGCATGCTGAATGGCCAGACCAATTCTCTGCCAACGTGGTTCGAGGAAATTATAAAGAAGAACGCGGGTTTTTAGCGGGTGAGCCGACAGAATTGGTGCCCTTCAAGAGGGGCGACACACCATACCCTGCCAGCAAGTCCCGCATATCCTTCAGCACTAGAGATCTTGCTGAAGAGCATCTTACAAGATTTTCCCCCTCAAAAAAAAGAAAAGAAAAAAAAGACCAATTCTCTGGGCAAGAAATTGTTTAGATCGGGGCTTACCCGAACATCTAAACAATTACTCACCCAGTTGGCCCATACTTTATGTCATCTAATATGTACAATAATGCACCTGAGTACCGGCCCGGTAGCTCTCAGTGGTCAAGGCGTCTGACTGGTAATCCAGAGGTCGCGGGTTCGAAACTTATCCGCGACATGACAAGTTATCCTCCCATACTACCACATAACAATACGTCTTGGGCTTATTGCTTTAATAATGGGACTTCTAATATAGAACTATAATTGTTGTTGTAGCTAGCTTGGCTACAGCTGAAGGGGGGAGTGATGGTCTCCAGCCAACTTTATTTCAATGTTGGCGCGTCCTGAAACACATCACATATTTCTATGTGCCATCAACCATCATGAGGATTTAGACTTTTTTGTATAAGCCATTTTAGCCATTAAACCCTTAGGAAACTGCAAGCTAGCCTGGCTTGTAAGGGTTGGCTAGTCGGTTCTCTGTTTAAGTCCTATAGCGAGACAAGTGTAAACAAGGCGATATTATTATTTTTACCCTTCTGAATGGCCAATTCCCTCAAATGTGCTCCCGTGCATCTAAACAATTTCTCACCCAGTTGGCCCATCCTTTATGTCATCTACAATGAACACATTGTCTATTATTATAATAATAGTGCACTGGTAGTTAAGTGGTTAACAAGCTAGTCTGGTAATCCAGGTAGTGTAGGGATCCGTTGGTTCGAATCCCACCCGATGCATGAATTTCTCCTCATTAATTTGAGTTTGTGACCACGTAATAATAAGACTCTGAGGGTTAGGTGGTAGAAAATGCTTTGAGCATTAACCTCGCCTGGTGGTTACCTGCCACTAAAGAGTATTATTATAATTATGTACATACCTGAAAGCCATCTCAGTAGAAAGTGGTCTCCTTGCTGTGATGGACTGCACACATCAGAGGTGTTGCGTCTCAGCTGAAACACACAACAGAATGAATTGATAAGTAAAGTTTTTTTAAAAAGTTATTATTTATAAGGGTTGGGTGGAAGAGATTGCCATGGGCAATAACCCCGCCGTTTAGTTAGGACATCTGAATATATGTATATGATCTATGTTATTTATTCAAGCTGATCTATATTCAAGTTTTCGAATAACAAATTAAAATAGGGGATTCCATTTAAAAATTGGAAGTTGAAACCTGTTTCACTATTTTTGGGATAACCTAGTTTTCGAATATCAAATTAAAATAGGGGATTCCATTTAAAAATTGGAAGTTGAAACCTGTTTCACTATTTTTGGGACAACCTGTAGAAATTCCAATTCCGCCAAAAAATTGAAAATCTTCTTTAAAAAATTCAAGTCCCTATCTAAAGTCGTTAAAAAGATAAAAATCCGTCCCGGGACTTTTGATCACTCTGTAGAATTCAAACCCTGGTTATGCTGGCTATTCCCGGCCCTACTCCATCTGGGGGAGGATAATTTGAGTAGCTGGTTTGTGAGTTTCCTCCGATTGGAGGGTAAAACCTCCGTCCTGGTATGACCATGTAGTTGAAAGCGAGGTGAAACTCAAATTAATAATAATATCGCCTTATTTATAATGCCCGATTAGAACTATTAAGTCCCATTATTCCAGCAATAAGCCCAAGACATATTATTATGTGGTAAAAATCCCAAATGGGAGGATAACTTGTCATGTCCGGCTGGGTTTCGAACCCGCAATCTCTGGAACCTCTAGATTCACAGAGTGCCGCCTTTAACACTGAGCTACCGGGACAGACAGATTAAAAAAAAAACCCGAGTAAGATAGAGCTAATTAGCTGGATTGCAATCATGTAAGTTGTTGCATGTTGCATTGTTCGCTGGTGCATTTCGTTGCAACACAATGCATCTGTATGGGATTTTACGAGTTATTAATATTTGTTTCAACGGGTTATTACATACAGCCTTCGTAAATGAGATAGATGAGAAAATATCTGTAAGTACCATAAAGTAAATTGAGATCCAGGGATGTTCACAGGAGGGTGGGGGTACCGGGGCCCAAGTTTCAGGGCCCGGGCTCCTCAGGGGGCCCCCGGCCCTGTTGATAAGCCCAAACCAGGAAAGAAAATGGGTCCGTCAAATATTCGAAGAATACAATAAAATTATTTTCTAATTATAATGTAGGTAACCGACCTCAGTAGCTTGATTATTTTTTTTTAAACTTATATCAGGATAAGGAAAGTAAAAAATTAGGGCCCCAAATAGTTGTCTGCCTCGCGGCCGGAAAAACAATGGACGAGTCACGGCGTCGCGCGTTGGCCTGGTAATCCAGAGGTCCCGGGTTCGAAACCCAGTCGGGACATGACAAGTTATCCTCCAAAAATTTCCATTTGGAATTTTGACTACATACATATTAATGTGCCTTAGACTGACTGCTGAAATAATGGGACTTATTAGGCCTTGCCCGCCAGAATAAGTAAATTATTTTCAAATTAGGTATGGTACTAAAATAATTTTAAAAAAAACCAAATAGGACGCCAGCCACGGGCAAAAATTTAACAGCGACGAAGTGCTGGATTTTAGCTAGTTACTAATAAACCCACTTTGTTTGTCTGCTTATGTATATGGAGAAAGAGTGCCTTTTGGTTTTATGATATTTTGAACATTAAAATTTCATACCTCTGAACAATCTCGTAACTATGTACATACTTGTTTCAATAGTAATAGTTATATGTAGGCGCGGCCGGTGCTAAGGAGCTGCGGAACTGCAGCACCCTCAGACCAAAAAGAAAAAGAGAGTATTTTCTCAAGTCCCAAATCGTACACAGTGAAAATTATCACACATTTCTAGAATAATATGAATGCATAATTACTATGATTGGCAGCATGGTAAAGAAACTCAAACTCTCAAACTACTAAAAGAGCAACTCCATAAATCCCATTTTAGCCCGGTTTATGAGGCAGCACAACCAAAACCTTTTTTACCAACCGCGTCTGGTTATAGGTATATTTCAATGGTTAAATACCTTAATAGCTAAATGTCTGTCCCATTGAGACAAACCGCAAACATGAGATAAGTTATTATATATATTTGTGTTAGTCACTCGTTGTGATGTCACAAGACGGTATGGCAAATATTTAGTATGGCAAGTTTGAGTGGATGTTCAATATCCATGTCATGGACATTGATGCTTCCTCTTATACCTATGTACTTCCCGACCAATGTGTCCGTCTCAATAGCGTAGGTCGGGTTGAGGGTCAAATTCAATTTCTGATAGTGGGGAGTCAGAATCGAAAACCGGGCAAAAAGGTATACTTTCATCCCTTTTACCACCTGCTCTCTCTCTAAGCATCAACAAATTCATTAGGTTTAATCACAAAAAAGTCCTCTCGAGTTCTTCTTCGTTTTCAATATAGGGTTGAAAACGAAGAAGAACTCGATGGGAAATAACCCCGCCCTGTAGTTAGGACATATATGTGTATTGTGTATATACGTATTTTTCTTCTTTTTTTTTCTCGTTTTTATTGTTTATGTTGTTTCCATTTTTTAATTTTTGTAATACTTATTTGTACTGTACAGTGTACCTACATTAAAGTCTTTTTACATCTAATGAAGAATTCAATAATAATATCTTTCAAATAGGACGCCAGTCAAGGACAAACCCGTAAGGATAACAAAAAGCTCGGTTTAGTATAGATGAAATCATTCTAATCAGTAATCCAAGTTCATTAATCAACGATGAAACACAAGACAAGGACAAATAGTTTCCCCCTGCGGTAATCGAACACGAGATTCACAGGTTCCAAAACTGGAGCGCTATCTGCTTCGACAACCATGCTGGAATATCAACAGGTAATGAGGATGCTAATTAAACCACGTGTAGTGAGTTACGAGTCATCAATGGAATAGTCATGAGAGAATCAAATGCGTAGCTAACGTCAATAATAATTAGCATGGATGGAAGTTGGATGGAAACTTGAGCGGAAATAGTATGTTAGTGATGTATTTATAATTCCATACGTGGTCCTAATACTGAATAATGATCATAACAAGAATGAAAACACTAACCAAAACATTAATAACAATAATATGGATTTGGATAACAAAAAATGTGAAACACTGGGTAGGTCAAATTTTCGACGAATACAATACTTTCCGTATTATAGGATAAGGAAAGTAATTACGCAGGGTCCCATTTTGTGTAATCCCGGTTGTCTGTCCCGGTAGCTCAGTGGTCAAGACGTCTGACTGGTAATCCAGAGTTCACGGGTTCGAAACCTCGCCGGAACATAACAAGTTATCATCTCATTTGAGATTTTGACTACATACTAAAATGTCTCGGGATTAGTTTTGGAAAAATGTAACTCATCAGTCCTGTTTGGGCAGTATGAACAAGGCGATATTATTATTAACTTGAAATAACATCACCACTAGCAACAAAAAAACTGTAACCGTTATTTTATCAACAACAAATTGTACCTACATTGCAACAAGAACGACAACGACAGTTATAGAGCAACAAAACAACAACATAATTGATTTGCATTGTTTAAAATAATTACGAAAGATATCCAGTCTACTTAGAATAATTATAAAGTGAAATATTAAAAAATATTTCAGTAAATATTTTTTTAATATTAAAAAAACTCCTTAAACCGTGCACCATTAGGGATTGTCCCCATGATTGCATTGAAATAATTATTGTTAAAATAATTGAAGTCTAATTAAGTGAGTGTGGGTTGGCCAGCAACATCATGCCAAGAATGCTATATTTTCTAATATGCTGTTAAAGATCTATTTTTAGCGAAAACAACACCGTTTTAGCTGCACCTACTGAATAATAGCTAGAGTAGAAAAATACACTGCCAATTATGGACACAATACTTCCTCGTGATTGTTTCATCAAGCTCGCCTGGAGGCGAGCGCTCGTCAAGTAGCGCCAGCCAACCGGCCTATATTAACAAGAAACAGAGTTTATTTATGTATTTTCTTTTATCTCTATATATAAAACAGAAAAAAGGACTACCTACCTACCTACCTACCTATGTTTGTTTGTTTGTCCGGAGTTGTTTAGCCAAAACGGTAAGAAATAGCGAAAAATGTCTCAGAATTGACCCCCCCAAAACCATTATCGCTTTGTCCAGAAAAATTATAAAAAGTTCAAAAAGGCATTGCTGTCCAGCAGTACGGCCATGCCTTAGTAAATTTGAAATTTAGTCCCGTTGCAAAGCACGGGCAAACGGCTAGTGGTTTATATAGAGATTTACACTTGGCAATTTTGAGATTTTTTTACTAAATCACTTTTATTTCCAAAACCACTTAACCGATTTTCTTCAATATGGCTGTTTTACACGTTAGAATACCTTTTTTTACATTCGTAGATTTTATAAATAAAAAAAATCTGTACCTTCTGTTGACCTTATTTCTGCATTTTTTTGTCAAAATTTCGGATTTTCTTAAATATCAGAGCTCAATCATATTTTATTGAGAATTTTTTTTTTTTTTTTTTTTTTTAAATCCCATAATTGAGATAGTTTACATAGGTTTGACAATATGATAGTTAATACATAATATAGGATAAACATAACATAGAAGAAGCAATAGAATATAAAAGTACTATCTAAAACATTAATACACATATACGTATAAAATTTCATCAAAATCGGGTGTACTGTTCACGAGATAAGTGTATATGTAAAAAGTTAGTGGTCAGGCGCATGGTCTCTGTATATCACCAAGAACCGCTAAAGCGAAGTTCATGAATTTAAAATGGGAGCATCTACAGAATGTTTCCTATATTTTTTCAAAATTTTATCGAAATCCCTTCAGTAATTTCTGAGATTTTCGTGTAATAAAGAATGTATTTAACAGACCGACCGACAGACACAAAACCAAAGTTGCTCAGGAGGATATGAAACGTCTAGAAACATGAAAAAAATTGAAATCGGGGCAAAAAATATATATATTTTTTTTTACAAAAACGAACACAATACTTTCGATTTCTAATATCACTAATATGTTCTTGCAAGTGGAGCTTATAAAATTATTGTTTCGTTAGAACAATACTAAAAAAAATATTAGAAATTTCTCGGAAGTAATAGCAGTATAGAAAATTCTTAAGCGAACTTTCTAGAAAAAAATCCCTAATTACCCAAGAATATGCACACTGCATTTAAAGATGAGTGTTTCACAGCCGTTTTTACTTCGTCGCCATGAAACAGGGGCTACTGTAGACGCTTGTGGTCTGTGTTGTAGCCTACCCATCCCGTAGTATGCCTCCCCTCTGATGGACGAGAAGTGACACAATACTTCAAATTTAGGTGCTGGGTCAACACGAGTATCCCTTACAAACAATTGTAACTAAATTAAGAATACAATTTTTTGTCGGCACGGGGGATCGAACCCGGGACCTTCCGCATGGCAAGCGAGTGCTTAACCACTGGGCAGCTAGTATGCAGTTTGAAATCAAAGTTTGTCTGCAACATAGTTTCCGGACCTCCGATTTAGGTGAGTAGAAAATGCTTTGAGCATTAACCTCGCCTGGTGGTTACCTTCCACTAAAGAGTATTACAAGTATTATTATGTGGTCACAAACTCAAATAAATGAGGAAAAATTAATGCAGAGGGTGGGATTCGAACCAACGGATCCCTTCGCTACTTAGGTTACCGAACTAGCGCCTTAACCACTTGACCACTAATGCTATGTATGATCAAGTGTTGCACGGTAGTCAAGTATATTTAATCACGATTTCGTTCTACCTCACTGACTGACCACTTGTACTGAGATAATAGAATACACGGCGATCTATTCTACTAGATATAGCAATCTATTCTATTACGCTACACACTTCCAACACTTGTAAGCATAATGTTAACCGCTGGTCCATGATGTTGAAGGATATGTTAATGATATCTATCTCTGAGTACAATAGGGGCGGAATAAATAGACGTTTTCGTAACACCTCTTTGAGGCGAAGTCTACATTTTGCGTATTGTCTTAGATGGGTAAAACCAATGCTAAGTCATGACTTAAGATCTCGATTCTGTCTATTCATTTCGGCCTAGGTCTTCGTTATAAGAGGTATATGGTTTTTTCAGGTTGTGTTTTTGGCCAGTTTTGAGGTTGAACGTACGTTTAAATAGCCAAGGAAGCTCATATTGAGAAAACAATTAATGAAACAGATTTTCACCTCCAGGTTACAAGTCCTTCGATCAAGCTACTGAGGTCGGTTGTCTAAATAGTGAGCTTGCTACATTGCAACTCCTGGGACTCCCTGTGCAGAACTGAATGGGCAGTGCAGACTGCATGACGACAATGCAACGGGAAACTGCATGTGTGGAAGTCACTCATGCAACACATCAGCACCAGGTGGATGAATCAAGATGCAACTCTTGCATTATCGAAAATGTTTTTTTTTTTTTTTAATACGGTATAATTGTTAGTTATTGCTGGGGATTATGGCTGTAGGTATAGTAATACTTGCAGCCTCATCTCTAGTGTAGACATATATGAAGAAAAAAAATGAGCTAAAAATTTTTATAATAATAATAATACTCTTTAGTGGAAGGTAACCACCAGGTGAGGTTAATGCTTAAAGTATGGTCTACCACCTCACCCTCAGAGTCTTATTATTTATTATGTGGTCACAAATAATAATAATAATATCGCCTTATTTATACTGCCCGATTAAGACTACTAGAGTCCCATTATTCCAGAAGTAAGTTCAAGACATATTATTATGTGGTAAAAATCCCAAATGGGAGGATAACTTGTCATGTTCCGGTTGGGTTTCGAACCCACGACCTCTGGATTTTTTTTGGATTCACAGAGTGCCGCCTTTACCACTGAGCTACCGGGACAGAATAATGATACTCTTTAGTGGAAGGTAACCACCAGGTTAGGTTAATGCTTAAAGTATGTTCTACCACCTCACCCCTCAGAGTCTTATTATTTATTATGTGGTCACAAACTCAAATTAATGAGGAAAAATGCATGCACTGGGTGGGATTCGAACCAACGGATCCTTACGCTACCTAGATTACCGGACTAGCGCGTTAACCACTTGACTACCAGTGCACATTTACATCAACTTTACAAGTATTTATCTCCATGAGACAAAGTTACCCCCGACAAAGTAGGTTTACTAGTTACTACTTTTACAATAATTTATTTTCATGAGATGAAATTGATGACGTCAAATATGTAGATATACAGGGTGAGCATAAAGTCTCACCCCACCCCCCGTATCTCGAGAATGTCTGAAAATACAAGAAAACGCAAAAACCCGTATTCCTTAATTTTTAAGGGGATTAATTTTCAGCCAAAAAAAATTTGCCTACACGGCCCCAGTCAGGCTGGGCATGGACCAACTTTAAAATCTTAAATAGAATGGTTTGTCTTGTGGCATATTGTTTTAAAGGTCTCATAGAGAGAAGTTCATTACAACAAACTTCAGTGAGCTACAACTTACCGTTCTCGAGATACAGGGTCGGACGTCCTGCGTAATATCCATATATTTTGACCTATAACTCGTTGACCGTAAATTCCAGAAAAATGAAATTTGTTGATAATAACTCCTTATCGCAGGAACTTTCGAACAAGTTAAAACTGGATTTGTTTTTTCGTTAAAATTTTTCGGACTTTTCGTCCGGGTGGCTGACGAAACCGACCAGAAACTAATATCAACAGAGTATGTCGAGTTATACTTTTTTCAAAAGTGCTTGTCATAAGGAGTTATTATCAACAAATTTCATTTTTCTATAATTTACTGTTAACGAGTTATAGGTCAAAAAATATGGATATTACGCAGGACGTTTGACCCTGTATCTCGAGAACGGTAAAATGTAGCTCACTAAAATTTGTTGTAACGAACTTCTATTTATGAGACCTTCAAAACAATATGCCACAAGACATACTATTCTATTTAAGATTTTAAAGTTGGACCATGCCCAGCCTGACTGGGGCCGTGTAGGCAAATTTTTTTTGGCTGAACATTAATTCCCTTAAAAGTTAAGGAATACGGGTTTTTGGGTTTTCTTGTATTTTCAGCCATTCTCGAGATACGGGGGGTGGGGTGAGACTTTATGCTCACCCTGTATAATAAACATATATTACATAATGTAAATGCGTAGAGAATCATCTTTCGTTTCAAAACCAAATGGTTTTAAATTCCTGAAAGTGTCAGATTAGATTCTAAATTTACTTTATAAATGGACTCCAATAAATTCCTGTTTTCTATACATTAGTTTCTCTTTGTCTAGCCTCTTCCCTAACATTCCAGGTTCAAGGTCTATATCTTCACGTGCCTGAGTCAGTAACTTGGTATTTTCTCCTCAATATCATCACCGTGCACTGGTAGTCAAGTGGTTAACGCGCTAGTCTGGTAATCCAGGTAGTGTAATAATAATAATATCGTCTTATTTATACTGCCCGATTAGGATTATTAAAGTCCCATTGTTCCAGCAGTAAGCCCAAGCCAAATTATTATGTGGTAAAAATCCCAAATGGGAGGAAAACTTGTCATGTCCCGGCTGGGTTTCGAACCCGCGATCTCTGGAATCTCTGGATTCACAGAGTGCCGCCTTTACCACTGAGCTACCGGGAAAGACTGTGTAATGATAGTGAAGGGATCCGTTGGTTCGAATCCCTCCCAATGCATGAATTTTTCCTCATCAATATGAGTTTTGGATCACATAATAATAAGACTCTGAGGGTTAAGGTAGTAGACCAGCAGTCTGGCTGGGGGACTATAAACAGGGAGTAGACCAGCATTGGCTTGGTTCTGGGGACCCTTGTCAATAAAAAAAAAAGCCTACTTGTAAAGACAGTGGTAGAAGTGTTGAGTCTATCCTCCCTATAATTACTCGGCCCCTGAAAGAGATTTTGAAAAATAAAAAATCCTAGAGTACATGGTCTAATTATGCGGTTTCAGTTATGAAATATTTTTTATACAGGGTGGTTCAAAAGTCAGAAATTGAGGTGTCAACTTTCGATTTTTAAGTGGATCGACCTGAATTTTATTTGATAATTTTACTTTTAAATGGTTCCTGAGTACTTTTTTAAACAAAAATTTTACATACAGGGTGGTTTTTTTTCGACCAATTTTTTTTCTAAATCTCGAATAACTCAAGTTTGTTTAATTTTTTCGATAACAAGAATAGAGAGTGTTTGTGTAATGAAAACACGCACTTTCAATTGGCATCAAATTTTTTTATACAGGGTGGTTCACAAGTGAAATAATGACTTGATTTTTTTTTAAACTAAGTTTTTTTAATTTTTTATTTGGGATTAATAATTCTAACCTAACTTTACACATTTTTTGTTAGTCATATCGAAAAACAAAACTATAGTGTTGTATAGGGTGAGACATAATTTTTTTGTAACACCCTGTATATGGGCATTCAAAGAGACATAAAATTAAATAGAAAGACTAAATATGCAAGAAAAACTTCGATTTTTAATTATATAAAAAGTTATGGTGTTTTAACTAATATTGTCACTATTATTTTTATAATGATTATAAATAATAACCATGTATATATGTTTAAAATTGTATTTCAGTATGGAATGGCCTTGCCTACGAACGCCAAAAAAATGTTTATAATAAATTTATCGATTTAAATTTTTATCGAAATAATGTTTATTTCATTATCTGTGAGAGCCACAGGCTGTGAACCCAGACACACAGGTGCTATGTATTATTATACATGGACCATTGAAGTATATTATTATACAAATTCGATCAATTTTTATTAACAGTAAGATTATAAAGTTAAAGTTATCATATTTGTGTTAGTCACCATCGTGATATCACAACTATTTAAACTTGCTTTACTAAATCTACGCTGAAACCGGGACTTGAACCACCGACCTCCAGGTTACAAGTCCGCTGCCTTATCGATCAAGCTACTGAGGTCGGTCAGTAAGATTACATACATACAAGGAATATTTACAATTATAGAAACAAAACTTTATCAAGGGTGGTGATAATGCCAACGGCATTCTCTTCCCATGCCACACGGTGGTCCCAGGGCAACATATAATAGAAACACAACCAAGAAGAGGTTTTAAGACGGTAAAAAACCTTCTCGCCGGCTCACAGGCATTAACCTACGCTGGTGTTTGATGCAATTTTTCCTCTTCTATCAAAAAAATGTGCTTTGTCTGATAGCTACAGGCTATGAACCCAGAACCAGACATACAGGTGCTATTATTGCTGTTGGCCAATATTTTCACACCTCTTATCGATACCTATTATCTATTTACAAATCATACCTAATATAAACAATATATATTTTATGTATTTATGTACTACCTACAAAAATCATTATCTGTTAGCTAGTTAACAGATAAATGATTTTTATAGGTATATATATAAATACATAAAAATATATTGGTCATAGGTATGACTAGCGGGCTGTCGCCCGCTTTGCGGGCCGAGGCATGGCCGTGAAAGCAAAAAATCCTTTTTCGCCAATGGCAGGTGTTGTAGTGGGAATTTCGAAAAATACCGTCTTATTGCACATCTAGACTATAAGACAAAGCTACCTACCAAATTTCAGCTTCCTAGGTATTACGGTTTGGGCTGTAGAGCGATGATCAGTCAGTCAGTGACTTTGACATTTATATATATTAAGATTTGGAGATAATATAGTATCTTAATGGTAAATTCATTACAACTATATATAATTTAAATAGGTAAATACTTCAACAGTATGTTAAACGCTCTAAGTAACAGCTAGGTAGACTAATTTACCTATTTGTAATATTTTTTATTGACCTTGTCAGAATTCAGTTTGATCGACTCCCATCAGGACATAGATTTTTCTAGATCGATCCTTAATGTGTATCTACTTACTGTATGAGAGTATATAGCATTATTAACACTAATTTATTTATTTATGTAGTTATTCTCATAAGTACTTTAGGGTCTATTATAAATTAAAATAGTAGGTATGGTGATTAGTGATTACCATGTCAAGTAAATAAAATTCCTGATATTGTGATTGATACGAAATTGACCAGATATAATTTACGTAGAACTATTAGTCCATGTGGATGATATCAATGGGTGTAGGGTTTAATTGACAAATAAATAAATTCATACAAATATTTTTTTCTCTCCATATGTTATTTATAGTATGTGTATGTGAATTAATACAAAACAAGTGAATGATATTTCAAACAACAAAAATAATAAGCCATTGAAATATGAAGTAGGTAAATGAAATATAAATATGTAGAATGGCAGTTTCGATTCCCCGAACCGACAAAAAAATTGTATTCTAAATTTGGTTACAGTTGTCTGTAAGGGATACCTTCCGGTGCGCTCGTGTTGACCCAGCACCTAAATGGGAAGTGTCACTTCTAGCCCATTATATGTATAAAAGGGAGGCATTCTACGGGATGAGCAAGCTACAACACAGGCCACAAGCGTCTACCGTAGCTCCTGTTTCATGGCTACGAAATAAAAAAGGCTGTGAAACACTCATCTTTAAATAAACAGCAACGCCACCAACAACAACAACAAAAGAATAATCATAATAGCCTTCGACGAGAGAAATTTGCTGATTATTCAACATGCCCTGAGGACATTCTGACGAAATTCATGGACCAAAATCATTCAATATTTGATTGATGATTACATTGATACATTCCTACACTTAGAACTTTTTTCTACTATTTGAGAACTTCACTAATATTATTATTGATGGTATTATAGTAATGAATACCCCAAAAAAACTAACATTGAAAAAAGTGCCAAGTTCCCCAGAGCTCCTATCCAAGAAGTTTCGTCAATGAAGTGTTTGAACTTCACCAATAATTACTATTGATAGTGTTCTAGTCATGTATATTGTTATGATTGTTACTGATTGGTGGTCAAGTGGTTAATCCAGGAGCTTAGGGATCCGTTGGTTCGAATCCCATCCAATGCATTATTTTTTCCTCATTTATTTGAGTTTGTGACCACATAGTAATGAGACGCTGAGGGTTAGGTGGCAGAAAATGCTTTGATCACTAGCCTCGCCTGGTGGTTACCTTCCACTAAAGAGTGTTGTTATTGTTGTTATATAGTACATTCATGTACATCTAGTACAACCTCTCACTTTTCTGTTTATACTGATTAAAATAGAAAGGTTAGTCGATGGCATGGATATTCAGAACTATTACCTGCTGATGAGAGCAAATAAGCTCGAAACAGCTCCCCAGGTATGTTCCACATAAGACTCTGAGAGTTAGGTAGTAGAAAATGCTTTGAGCATTAACCTTGCCTGGTGGTTACCTTCCACTGAAGAGTGTTTTTATACTGATGGTATTATTATTACATTTCAGCACCCGTGCAAACGTCCAGCGAGGTGAAGACTTCGTGATGCTGGCATTTCCACCCAACCCGGGCTGGGTGAGGTCAATGTGAGTAGCTGATTTGTAAGATTTCAGCAAGTGGAGGGTAAACCCCCCGCCTCGAATAACTTAGATGAAGAGACGTTAAAAAAATAAAAAAGACCTCAAAGGATTAAAACACTTCAAACAACGAACATTCGGTATTTCATATTCATATCATTCAC
The DNA here is from genome assembly GCA_024516035.1 of Bactericera cockerelli. NCBI lineage: Eukaryota > Metazoa > Arthropoda > Insecta > Hemiptera > Triozidae > Bactericera > Bactericera cockerelli. The sequence goes on along the minus strand of CM044965.1, from coordinate 26,275,981 downwards.
TGTCAATTATGGACACAACACTTCCTTGTGATTGGTTCACATTGTATACCCAATGGCAATTCATTTTGTCCAACAAACCCCAAAATTTAAATGGACCCCTTGAATCACCGACCTCCAGGTTACGCCACCCTATCGATCAAGCTACTGAGGTCGGTTATCTTATTATTATTATCATTATCTCTCCCATCAGATAAAGTCGATAAATACACATCTCAAACATCTATTTGTTAAGTTAGTTAAGTTTTCATATTTGTGTTATTCACTTTTGTGATGTCAGAACTACTCAAACTCGCTTTACTAAATGTATTCTTAACTTGGGACTTGAACCACTGACCTCCAGGGTACAAGTCCGCCGCCTTATCGATCAAACGACTGAGATCCGTTATCTTATTATTATCATTATCTCTCCCAACAGATTAAGCAGATAGATACACATCTCAAACATCTATTTGGCATAATTCATAGATCTATTTGGCAAGACTGAATCACCGTTGGCCACTAGCTCAAGGTTAGGACTAATGGATGTACTCATGTCTTGCAGGTGGCTATATTTTGGTCATCGGTTGGTTGCGTGGGGCCCCCAGTCTCTCCTCAGAGACAGAAGTGTATAACAAGATACGAGAGAGGAAGAGGGTAAGAGAGAGAGAGAGAAAGAGATAGACAGAGTGAGAAAGAGAGAGAGAGAGAGAGAGAGGGAGAAAGAGAGAAAGGGGGGGGGGGGGAGAGAGAGAATTTTATAGTTATCTATAGCCCTTGATAACTATTCTAAGATTTGTCACTCTATGAGAATTCCAACATGATATTACCAAAAGTTGTAAAGAGTGTTTTTTTTTGGGGGGTTTAACGTCGCTTTCAACTGCATGGTCAATGGTCATGGTCATAATTATCACGACGGGGGTGTTATTCTCCATTCGCAGGAAACTCACAAACCAACTACTCGAATTAAACTCATCCAGCCTAGGTTTTGACCCGGAATGCCAGCATCACGAAGTATTCACCTTGATGGACTTTGCTTAACTTCGGTGATCCTACGAGGACCGGTGCATTCAACGCGCCCTCGACGCTGGCTTATAAAGAGTGTAAAGACGCTCTTCTTTCAACATAAATAATTCATACATTTACACATCTATAATATTTATAATAGGCCTGAATTCTGCAACTAGCGTCCGCAATCAGATGCATAATATTAGCACATAGCTAAATCATAAAATCCTTATCTAGCAGTCTGGTACATATCTTCATAGTATATTATCATACGAGATACCTATCTATCACTGATACCTAACTATGAGAGTGATAAGACAAGATTTCTTATTTCCAGATTAAGATAAGAAAATTGAAGGGGCACTATATATCTATATGAAGGGGTTTTATATCTAATTTTGTTTCCTGTCTACCAAGGCCAGCGATAATTCAGGTTAATAACCGAGGTAATACAGTAGAACCTGGGTATAAGAGAAACTTGGATATTAGAGAATGTTTTTCATCTCAAAGTTACCTCTCTATAAATCTACGCTGAAACCGGGACTTGAATCACCGCCCTCCAGGTTAAACTTATTGATCAAGCTACTGATGTCGGTAGTCGGCACACATCATAATTGCAGGTGCATATAATATTGCAACAAAAAAATCTATTGGTTTTCGGTCAAAATATCAAATCAAAGTCCTTGGATTTAAAATTTCAATCCATCTAAATTCACAATAATTATCCTCTCTAATATCTTCCACATACATCTTGTGGTTACATATACTGTGAGTGTTCCATTTTAATAATATTATAATCATTATTATTTTTTATCATTAAATTAAATTACAGTTTAATTGTAATATCATTAAATTACAAGTTTTCGATATTTCATAAATCATAATTATAAATATATAGTCAAATAATTATAATGTAGTCAAGGGGGGTATTTACGAACAGGGGGTAATTACGAACAGTGGTCATTGTACCTAAACAGGATAAGATATTTCGAATCTGGTGGTTGAATACTATTATTTTGAATTGTTTTTACAGGTTGAACACGAGTTTTCGATAGTATTTATTTTCAGTTGTAGTTAGTAAGCTAGTGAAAATAGATCTATCAAAAAAATTGTTTTTTGAAGTTTTTGATTTTTTTAAAACAATTTTTTAGGTAAGTGTTACTTGAATTTTTATCATTATTTTACTTTTAATTATTGATAAGCATGTTTTTGGTTATTATTTTACAAAAATAATTGTTTTAACCATTTTTTAAGTTATACTTTTTGGGTGTTCTTAATTACCCCCGCATTTTTTTGCTATGGGGTAATTACGAACGCATATTTTGGGTGTTTGTTTTACCCTATAACTTTTTTTTGTATTTATCAAAACACTCAGAATGACCCGGAACTACAAGATGAAGAAACCACCTCCTTTGTATACAGAAGCACAAATGATATCTGCTATCGTATTAGATGTTTTTAATGGCAACCTGGCTGTCAGAAGAGCAACGGCAGTGTTTTGAGATTCCGCAAACCAAAGTAGAATTTTCCAAACGTAAGGCTCAAAATCCTGAAATACTGGGAGGTTGTAAGATGTACCAAGATATTAGTACCCTAATGTATTGGACCCAATGAAGGTATTTGTGTACTTGAACATAGCAAAAGAAAGGAAGAAAAATGAAAGTGTAGAAAACGAAAAGAAATATAGGGGGAACAGTTTCAAAAAAGAAGAAAGAAATGAAGGTAGAAGAAGACAAATCTGAGATTGACAATGACCTAGAAACTATTGATAAGACCAAAATCTGTAAAAAAAAATTTAAAAATATAAAAAACACCCTTCAAAAGCTCTCATAATTAACTATTACTATTATTATGCTTTTATTACCAGCCTCCGTGGCGTAACGGTTGTGACTACTGCCCGTAGTCCAGAGATCCTTAGTTCGATTCCCGGTTGGAGCAGACTTTTCGCACAGAAAATTCTGTCCCCTCCGAACATGTGAGGCTGGCGATTCCGGCCCCACCCAGGCTGGGTGAGGTTAATGTGGGTAGCTAGTACGATTCCCAGCGAATGGAGGGTGAAACCCCCGTCCTGCCTACCTCAAGTCAGGATGTTAAAACCAAATAGAATCAATGGGCATGAAAAGTACCTAGACATTGGATCTGGGCGTCCATATAATCCTCTCACCACCGTGATTTAGGTATCTATACCTATCTCACGGACACGAAATTATTATTATTACTATTATTTGCAAGATAGAGATACCCTATTTGATAAGAGCTGACTACCTTCGTGGTTAGGATTCAAACCACTATCCTGTGTGTCCATAAACTTTGCATATTGTCATACAGGTGGCTAAAGACACAAAGAACCTACAATTTTGGTGTATTATTTGTACATAAAAAGCACATATTGCCATTAAAAAGTTCGTTTTTAATATTGTATAATGTGTTCGCATTTACCCCGTCAGGCGGGGGTAAATGCGAACAGGCGGGGGTAAATAAGAACACCACTAAACAGATACTACAGTATGCACAAAACTATTTATAATGCACCATTAGAATGCTAAATAAGTCTATATACCAAAAAAATCACAAGACATGGATTTTACAAAAGCAACTCAGGGTTACAGATATGTTTATAAAATGTAGCTCAAAATCGTTCGTAATTACCCCTACTAATAATAATAATGTTTATTAAGCATTAAATAAGATGGTCTATCGTGTTGTTTATATGACTATAGATTACCTATACATAATTATAATGTATTATAGTCAAATATACTTGTACCTTTTTTTAATAGTAAAAATGTATACATGTTATGTTCTTGAACTTAGTAATTTTGCGATATCGATTTCAATATGCTAATACTTCCCCATAGGAGTCTAATGTATTTTTTTTTTTTTGAAATTGCCATGTAATCAATGCAATGTAATCAATTTTCTTCACTCGTAACTAATAAGTGATCATTTATTGCATAAATTTCCTTAAGGGGTACGAGAATCGCCATTTCTCCTCTGTTTTATGTATCTCAAATAGCCAAGGGGCGCATATTAGCTTGCGCTAGGTTTATTCAGTTCTGATGATAGTGAAGGGTGCGATTTTCGTTATAAGAGATTAGGTGACCTCAGTAGCTTGATCATTAGGCGGCGGACTTGTAACCTGGAGGTCGGTGGTTCAAGCTCTTAATAGATTTTGCAATAGCTCTTAATCTGTAATAGCAGACCAACTTGTAATCAGGAGGTCGGTGGTTTGAGTCCCAAGTTAAGCAAAAATACTTCCGATTTTTAATATTAGAAATTTATCGGAAATAATTTAGTATTAACACAAATATGATAACATTTCTTTTAACTTACTTAAATTTTATTGTGATGAACACAAATATGATAACTGTACCTCTTTATGGTCACCAAGTTATAATATTACCCATATTGAGAATGTCCATCATAAAAATTCAACTTTCGGAAATATTTAGCCTGCACTAATCATCAACCAGTCGTTTTTATATTAGTTTTATATTCACTTGTATTTTTTTTATTTTGTTCAATTGATTTTTTTATGTAGGGACTTTGTAAAAATGGGTAGTTCCCGTAGAAACATTAAGAAAAAATAACATTTTTTTTACTTAAACTTTATAAATGGCTATGAAATGTACCAGGCTTTGCGATAGCTCTGGTCTAATCCACGTTCTAAGTCGACCCCGCGTTACCCGATGCTATAATTAATATAAATTTATTATGTACTTTATATACGTATACAATTATAATTATACAAGTAATTGAGCTGAAGAAGTATAATATTGGTACTGAAATCTTACTAGGCTGGATTTGCAATAGCTCACATCTCGTGAATGTTAGACCAGTGGCTCAACAATCTCAACATGTTTCGAAAACTAAAGCGTAATAATTGTTAACTTTGTTTAATATTTTAATAATTACTATGCAAAATTACCCTGTAATAAAATATTAGCCGAACTGAGTAGCTCGATCATTGGTGGTCAAGTGGCGCTATTCTCTAATCCAGGTAGCGTAGGGAACTATTGGTTCGAATCCAACACAATGCATGATTTTTTTTCTTGTTTATATTAATATTGTCAATTTTTATATTTAATTTTTATGTTCTACTAATAAAGAGTTTCTAAATAAATATATAAATATTTTTTTTTTCTTTCAATTAATAGATAAGATTATTCGAGTATATGACCACTTAATAATAAGACTCTGAGGGTTTTTTCTTCTTCAAATAATCAAATTTTATTTATATTTTTAAGTTATTATAAATATACATATAATTTCTCCTAGTCTAAACAGATAATAAAATATTCCCTGCTGTTGGGTTAGGTGGTAGAATCTGCTTTGAGCATTAACCTCGTCTGGTGGTTACCCTCCACTGAAAATTTCTATTATTATTATTATCAATAAGGCGGCAAACTCGTAACCTATAGTTCGGTGGTTCAAATCCCAACAACGGCAATAATTTAGTAAGACGAATACAAGCAATTGGGAGTATAATACAGAAGGGGGGGGGCCAGTCGGGTAATCCAGAGGTTACGCGTTCGAATAAAACGTTGCGAAGCAAGAAAAAAAAGATGGACAAAAAAAAAAAAAACGAATGACCTACATCAATAATCAATAACTAAAAAAACAAAAACAAAAACAAAACAGGTCTACATAGTAAACATATAAATGAACAACAAAACTTTACTCGATTAGGTATCTAAGTTAAAAATGACAAGAAATTTTTCATAAAAAACATAAATCCAGAAATCACGGGTTCGAAACCCAGCCGGGACATCACAAGTTATCCTCACATAGGTTTTGGACTTACTGCTGGTATAATCGGACACATTAGTCCTAATCTGGCAGTATTATTACTTTATAAATCGGCCATAACTAGTCTTTTTACACTCACAGTCTAAATTTTTCCCCACCTTCAGCACAAGATTTTTGTGCCAGCGTCGATGGCATGTTGAATACACCGGTTCCCTTCAGAACACCGAAGTTAAGCGACATCCAGCGAGGTTAAGACTTGGATGGGTGACCATTCAAATTCTAATTCTCGTGACGCTGGCTTTTCCCGGCCCCACTCAGGCTGGGTGAGGTCAATGTGAGTAGCAGGTTTGTGAGTTTCCTGCGAATGGAGGGTAAAACCCCCGTCGTGATATGACCATGGCAGTTGAAAGCGACGTTAAACCCCACTTAAAAAAAAAAAAGTGGGCATACCCTTATTAATTGTTGAGGAATTTTATTTGTTAAGAAAATACACAGAAACTAAAAAAAGTCTTGTTTATTGGTGTGCAATAAATTTATAAATACATAAACCTTTGCTCTACACAAAATAATAAAAAGAAGAGATGCCTCGATAGTTAATTGCTAAATAAATAGCTAGAGGGCAATTAATTTGGATACATCCAATCATGAATAAGAATATCCTAATGAGAATGATAAATAAAAAATATGTATTCCGTCGAGTCAAGCACCAATAACCCGCCGTGACATTTAATTCTGGTTTTGGCGAAAAAAAATTAGCAACAAATAACGACATGACATTGAATTTCAGTCGCATTTGACATTGAATTTGCGAAGATGAAGTATACAAGGCCATAAAAAATCTAATATGTATTTCCTACCTATTTTAGTTAGATGTACCATCGTTAGCTAAAGAGAAATTAGGTAGTTAGATAGCCAGACAGCTCTGTTCGCTATGTGTCTGATTGTAAGACTGTTATAATATCTTTCTTTGCACTGGCAGTCAAGTGGTTAAAGCGCTAGTCTGGTAATCCAGGGAGCGTGGGGATCCGTTGGTTCGAATCCCACCCAGTGCATGAATTTTTTCTCATTAATTTGAGTTTGTGACCACATATTAAGAAGACTCTGAGGGTTATAGGTGCTAGAAAATGCTTTGAGCATTAACCTCGCCTGGTGGTGGTTACCTTCCACTAAAGAGTGTTATTAATTATCTTAATTATGAGAATAAATAAATGTGTTTTTGTGTTATTAAAAAAAAAAGTTAATGAAAAGTTATCATATTTGTGTTAATCACTTTCTTGATATCACAACTACTCAAACTCGCTTTACTAAATCTAGGCTTGAACCACCCACCTCCAGGTTATAAGCCTTATTGAGATAAAATCGAGTAGAAACACTTTGCACTTAGCTTGCAAGGTTTTTGTTGGTCATTGGTATGTTTACTACATTTTACTTTCCTTATCCCATATTTTTTTATATGTGAACATTGATGTAGGTCATCAGATTTTGTTTGTCCTCCATTTGTTTCTTCTTCTTTTTTGCGTCTCAACTATTTATTCATAAAGTTGAGCAGAGATTCTCGAATAGTTTCCGAGTTTTTTCCCCGAAAAAAAATTCATCAGTCGCTAATTTTTTGTCACTGAATCCGGCAATAAAAGTGTCTTTCTTTTGAACGATTAAAAATTCTCGGAGGCACTTTTTTTCTCTCTTTTTTTCGTGGTCAATTGCATTACTTGTTTAAAATTGCTATTTTTTTATCAGCCGAACTTTTTTTTCTTCTTTTTGTGACAACCTTGATTTAATTTGACATGTCATAATTATGCCAAATCGCTTGGTTATTTGGTTTGTCGAAAATTAGGACACCCTGTATATCAGGCCAATAGTACAATACATTCCTGTAAGAATGTGTCTAAACGTCAACATACGAAACAATACAAAATAATAGTAATGATTGTGCTATTTCATAACGGGAGTTTATTAAATAGGAATTTACTGAATAATACAGGCACGTTCAATTAATCAATTATTCACACACTATCCGAGGAATTTTAATTCCCTTCTGGTAGGATAAGCAATTCGACAATTTAGCCTCTAGGCATATTTATTTAATAATACTGTTGTTTTCTTTGTGTTATTATGTCCCAGTGGTCAGTGGCGCAGCCAGGGGGGGTGTTTTGGGCACAGACCCCCCCCCCCCCCCGAAATTTCCAAGAAACCCCAGCAAAGATGGAATATACGTTAGGCGAGATTTCTGAACCCCTCCCCCCCCCGAAATCCCCCAACCCCCCCCCCCTGAAATGTAGGTCTAGCTAAGCCACTGTCAGTGGTCAAGGCGTCTGACCGGTAATGTGATTGAAAGAACATAAACCATGGTAAAGGCGGCGGGCGGTCTGGTAATCCAGAGGTCGCGGGCAGGATATTTTCTGCTCTGTACTTGAATGTTCGGGGTCCACTCATACCTCGTGAGGAAAAATGAGTAGCTGTTTTAATGTCAGCAGCGACCAGTGGCTGAATTATAGACAAAAAAAAAGATATTGGGATATTAAAATAGGAAAAGTCCTATAAATCTGCGCTACATACTAAAATTGTGATATAATAACACAAAGAAACGTATTATTATTATTATCTTAAAATTCGACCCTTAACCCTTTCACTGTACATCTATGAATTAGTTGGGAAAAAATTATGAACGATGCTTTTTTGAGTTTGTTAGAGTCCATAGATGATGTTTCAAAAAAAAAAAATCTTCAAAACTGAAAAATCTTTTGTTTACAAACGCAGTTCAAACCCTAGACTACACAGTTTTTACTGAGAAAATCAAGAGGGAAGAGAACAAAAAAAAAAAAAAAAAACAACTCCAAAAAGTACAGAAACAAAATCATAGAATGCAGCACTGGTATTTTCAAAATCAATTGATGTCCCTGAGCAAGGACAAATTCAGTGAAAGGGTTAATTTTTACAACATCCTGTGTAAAAAACTGAAGATTTTCTATTTTACCTCTAGGTACTAATTCAGAAGACTTGTGAAATTACTGAATAAATCAGACCAATTTTCCTGATCACTGGAATTAAATTTTTGCAAGTGTTACTGAATAAATCAGACCAATTTTCTTAATCACTGTAATTAAATTTTTGCAAGTGTTACTGAATAAATCACACCAATTTTCTTAACACTGTAATTAAATTTTTGCAAGTGTTACACTTATTGACGGATTCTCTACTCGGTGTGCTCAGCTGCACAGTAATAAATTGTATTTACACATAGGGTGTTTCAGAGCTATGGTAAAAAAAAAATGTTAACGAGTTATAGGACATTATAAAACAAACATTTCTCTGTAGCACCCCCGACGAAAAAAAGAAGAGAGAATTTTCTCGTACACAATAAACATTATCACACACTTCTAGAATAATTAAGCATACTTTTGATTTTCTTATTCATTTAATTCATAAACGAAATAAATCACCTCAAAAAAACATAGGATGGGATCTAAACTAAAAAAAATAAAAATATTATGACTGGCATGGTAAACAAACTTAAACTCTTTAGATACTGAGAGTCCGACTCAATAAATTCCATTTTAGTCCGGTTTATATGGCAGCACCCCCAAACCATTGTCCCACCGTCCGTGCCTGATAGAGTCTATACTCAACCCTCAAACTCACGAGTGTAGGAAAACTCAAGTTCACCCTAATCACCATACAACAATAACTCAAAGTTCAGCCCGAGTGACTCAACTCACTAACGAGTGAGTTATGCTTGAGTCTCAAACTCTGCTGAGCATGACTTGAGAAAATAACTCGCCACTATTGTTGTCCTTGAAATAAACAAATTGCGTGTATGTAATTTGGTGTGTTGATATATAATCATGTAATTTACTTTTATGGCATTATACCTTATCTCTATATTTTATGTATACCTTATATCTCTTTATGATATAATCCGATCTCAGTAGCTTGATCGATAAGGCAGCGGACTTGTAACCTGGAGGTCGGTGGTTCAAGTCCCGGTTTCAGCGTAAATTTAGTAAAGCTAGTTTGAGTAGTTGTGATATCACGAAAGTGATTAACACAAATATGATAACTTTACTTATAGATATAGTAAAGCACATAATAAGAATAATACTCTTTAATGTAAGGTAACACGCTGACCCCAAATAAAATTGGGAAAAGGTTGGTGAAAGAAGAAGAAGAAGAAGTGTAAGGTAACCACCAGGCGAGGTTAATGCTCAAAACATTTCCTACTATCTAACCCTCAGAGTCTTACTATAATAATAATAATAATAACAACATTCTTTATTGGAAGGTAAACACCAGGAGAAGTGAATGCTCAAAGCATTTTATACCACCTTTTCAAAGCATTTTCGAGAAAAAATTTAGTCTTTGAATGTCACCTGGAGTTGATTTTGCATCAAAAAATTGCCACCCTGTATATTTGTGTGTACTTGTGTACCTATTTATCATACTTATGTACATCCAACTCAACATCCCGGTAGCTCAGTGGTCAAGGTGTCGGCATGACGCGCGACGCCGAAACCGCGACCTCTGGATTACCAGACAGGCGCCTTGACCACTGAGCTACCGGGTACCGGTTGAGAACCACTTAAGATATCTCAGAGCATGGCAAATATTCACAACAAGTATGACGAGATTGCCGGGGATAATTAATTTAGCCCGCCTAATGTAGGTACTATTGTATTTTTTTATAATCATTATCAACACTGTCAAGACTATTGAAATGATACGAGTACCTAGCAGGCCTGAATAATATCTTTTGTGTTAGGTGGCCTGGAAATCGGTGGTTCAAGTCCCGGTTTCAGCGTAGATTTAGTAAAGCGAGTTTGAGTAGTTGTGATATCACGAAAGTGATTAACACAAATATGATAACTTTTTAAAATACTTTTAAAAACTTTAGGTGGCCTACAGGAGCGGCGGGCAGGAAAATGTTTTGGGGGTGCTGCCACATAAACCGGACTAAAATGAGATTTACAGAGTCGTTTTTTCAGTATGCCAATCATACTTACGTTCCGTGTCCTCCTCTTTGTTCCTCGGTCAAATTTTGTACTTCCAATACTCTGAAACATTTATTGCTTTTTCGTTTGCCTGAAGTAGATCATCCAGTGTGCAGGGGTTTTCTAGTTGACAACATACTAGAAGGTGTTCATGTGTTTGGACTTCCCCACATTCACATTTATCATTTTCTTCGTATCCCCACAGTTTCATATTGTACTTGCAGCATGATACTCCAGATCTTTACACCAGCCTCAGTTGCGTAACGGTTGTGACTACTGCCCGTAGTCCAGAGATCCTAAGTTCGATTCCAGGTTGGAGCAGAATTTTCGCACAGAAATTTCTGTTCCCTCTGAACACATGAGGCTGGCATTTCCGGCCATACCCAAGCTGGGTGAGGTAAATGTACGTAGCTGGTACGATTCCCAGTGAATGGAGGGTAAAACCCCCGTCCTGACTATATCAAATCAGGACAATAAAACCAAATAGAATCAACGGGCATAGTAAGAACCTAGACATTGGATATTGGAGCTGGGAGTTCATATAATCCTCTCACCACCGTGATGTAGGTATCTGTGCCAGATCTTAGACGATTTAAGGTCTTCCAGTTCTGATCTGCTCCTGTGGGCAACTCTTCTTTAAGCGGAAGTAAGGGTTGATGTACCTGTTGGTTCCATAGATATATATTTTTTTTTTTTTTTGTTGGCTTTCCTATTTTGGCAGGGTTCACATGAATGAGCTCTTCCACCCAACCGACTTTTTCTATCATTTGCTGAAGTGGTGGTCAATGGTTTTGTAGTTTGCAGAAAACTTTTTCCTAACACACCCACACACACCACACAACCACCACACACACACACCACACCGCTATAATGCTAATCATAATTTCAATAATAATTCTAGAAATGTGTGATAATTTTCATTGTGTACGAGCTAGGATTGAGAAAATCCTCTCTTTTTCTTTTTCGTCCGGAGGTGCTGCAGTTCCATAGCTCCTTAGCACCGGCCCCGCCTGGTGTACTACATTGGGAACAACTGTCATGCCTAAATAATATCTTTTGTGTTGGGTGTCCTACATTTGGAACAGCAGACTCATGCTGAGATTTGACATGAGGCCTCAAAATTCGCGCGGATAGTCACTTTATTTTCTGTTCTTTTCAGTTAAGATAAGATAAGATTTATTTATTGGTGTACATCAAATTTACAAATTTGTTTACACAAGTCAAATACAGATACAGAAATGGGGTAGAGGAAGAAAAAGACATAATAGAATTTAAGAAGTAACAAACTATGTAAATTGTGAGTTAGACCATATCACTCAAGCTGCAACTCAAAAATTCTTCTAAGGAATAAAAAGCCTGCTTTTTAAGAAAATTAGTGATACATGTTTTAAATAACTTTAGTGGCAAGTCCCTGATATGTGGGGGCAATTTGTTGAACAATATAATAGCATGATAATTGGGACCATTTCGAGCTGCATTAACACGATGATTATTAATGACTAAGTTATTTCTATGCCTCGTATTATGAGAGTGGACATGTTCAAATGAAGTATATTGGTCCCTATGCTTCTTTAAATGGGTTAGACACTGAATAATGAACATACATGGGAGTGTTAAAATTTCCAATCTTATAAAAGTTGGTTTGGCATGTTCATTATATGGCAGTCTACCCAGAATACGGATTGCTTTTTTCTGTAGAATGAATAATTTTTGGCTGTAAGTGGTATGGCCCTAGAGAAGCAATCCGTATGATAATAAGGAATGAAATAAACCATAATATGCATTTTTCAATACAGTGGGAGAAACTTAATTTTTTAATTGGTGAAGTAAAAACAATCGACTATTTCACTTGCCCGCGACATGATCAATGTGGGCATGCCACTTTAGCTGGGGATCAATAAAAAATCCTAAAAGTTTTACACTAGGAGGGTTTAAAGGGAAGTTTATTCGACGTAAACTAAAAACAATTTCCTGTGTCTTTGTGCGATTTAAATGCAACCTATTACTATTAAACCAGTCCTGTGCCCGCTGTAGAGTTTCCCTACTTTTGGCCAGTAATTAATTCTCATTTGTACTTTGTACGAAAAGGGTGGAGTCATCAGCAAAAATCATTTCATTAGCCGACTGGGGCAGGTTAACAGGAAGATCATTGATGTACAACAAGAAGAGGAGGGGCCCCAAGATGGAACCGGTCGGCACGCCCGTGGATACTATTTTTATGTTTGAGACAGTGTTCCCTAAGAGCCCGTTCACACCAAAACAGTTTTTACTGGAACAGTTTTTTTACTGTGTCCAGTAAAAAAACTGTTTCTCAGAGTGCGTTCACACAGGCTACAAACAGTATTTTTACTGGTCCTACTTTTCCATGCTTTTCTTTATGTTCATTCGTGATAAAGCCTTTGAACGTGATGGATGTGAATACATTAATGCTTTTGTACTGGTACCGGAAAAATTGGCCGATTTTTACGATTTTGTTCCGGGTGCGTACTAGGGCCGAGTTGCATATACGTGCCAAATTTCATCGCTCTAGCTCTTACCGTTCTCGAGATATTTTGTATACATACATACATACACACACACACACACACATACATACGAACAGACTTTTTGATAAAAGTTACTTTTATGGAATCCTGAGCTTCTAATTCGTCCAGAAATGTTATCAGCTCAATTTTCGAAAAATGGACCGAAACCAATACCTTCTATACCTATATAGGTAATAGAAGGTAAAAATACGATAATAAATAAATAATTTATGGTTCTCAACACTTTTGAAAAAAACACAAAAATCTGTATTTATTTTAATTACAAATAAATAGACACGGATTAATTTTCATTCGAAAAATACGATATTATAATTAGGTAGTTATGTAGACGAAGGTTTCAGAAACAATAAAAACTGTGCCGACTGCAGTGTGAACATCTCCATTTGATTGTACAAGCGACTGGATGTAGAAACAGTTTTTTTACTGGGCCAGTTTTTCTACTGTTTCCGTTTCTAGTGGCAAAATCTGATGTAAAAATCTGTCGATCCAGTTTTTTTACTGTTAACAGTAAAACGTTGCCGATGTGAACGCTCTCATTTAAATGTATGCGCCACTCAGTAAAAATACTGGACCAGTAAAATTACTGTCCCAGTAAAAAAAACTGTTTTTAGTCGGTGTGAACGGGCTCTAACTGAACTTGTTGACACCTTCTCTCCAAAATAATGTTTTTGCATGACAGTTTTTAATAATATTTTCTTCTTTGTTTATTTATTTTTCAAACTATTTTATCCTTTCTTTATTTTCTTAATTTTATTGTAAATATTGTACATTACTTTGTCCTTCTAATAAAGATTTATATAATAATAATAATAATAATAAATCAAGCTCAGCTTATAAGCAGAAAAAAGATATTGGAATATTGAAGATACGGAAAAGTCCTAATGACACAATAAATTGTGATAAAATAACACAAATAAGAATATATATTTATTTTATTTTATTCTGTTTTGTCTGTTGATTATTTCAAATAGATTCAAATTACATCTCAGTTAATGATAATAATAATACTCTTTATTGGAAGGTAACCACCAGGCGAGGTTAATGCTCAAAGCATTTTCTACCACTTAACCCTCAGAGTCTTATTATTATGTGGAAAAAAACTCAATTGAATGAGGGAAAATTCATGCACGAGGTGGGATTCGAACCAACGGATCCCTACGCTACCTGGACTACCAGACTAGCACGTTAACCACTTGACCACCAGTGCACAGCAGATTGATGAGTCATAATGACTGTCATTTGTGTCATTAATGACGAGCTTAGGATGTCATTAATGACGAGCTTATGATGTCCCGGACAGCGATTAGCTCTGACACGGAAAGGTAAGTCTCTTACGTCTGGTCTAGGTAATAAATCATTCTGAATATATGACTACCATTAATGCTGCTCACTATGCTCGCTGCTGGCTTGATTGTAAGAAAAAGTTATCATATAAATATTATTATCATGATTTTTATGTCTGTCCCGGTAGCTCAGTGGTACAGGCGGCACTCTGTGAGTTCAGAGATACCAGAGGGCGCGGGTTCAAAACCCAGCCGGGACATCAGTATAATCAGTATATAAACAGAAAAGTGAGAAGTTGTACTAGATGTACATGACACGTTATTTTCCCATTTGGGATTTTTAACACATAATAATGCGTCTTGGGCTTAGTGCTGGAATAATGTGACTTAATAGTCAGTATAAATAAGGTAATATTATTATCATTAATTTAAAGTTGAGAGGATAAAAATGAGTTGTTTAGGTAACAGTCTTTTTTATTTTGAAGTCATGAAACACGAACAGGATTTTGAGGTTCGAGTCTTCAATACCACCTATTTTTTGTCTAACAATTTTACATTTCAATCAATTCAAGCAAGAAATTCAAATTAAAAGTTATCATATTTCTGTTAATGATATCACAACTAACGAAACTAGCTTTACTAAATCCTTGCTGAAACCGGTGGACTTGAACCACCGACCTCCAGGTTACAAGTCCATCGCCTTATCGATCAAGCTACTGAGGTCGGTAAGCAATTTATATATATTTTTGTGTAAGCATTTATGAAATTATATTCAAGCAGTTTATATATTAGCTTCAAGTTATTGCAAAACACATCATTCAATAATTCCAGTAATCGATGATCTATGAGCAATAAAGGAATCAATTCCACACTCATTCCCAAGAAATCGACACTCAAATCGTTTTGAAACTCCCGACGGTATATAATTATAAATAATCGATGAATCTAATGATACATAATAAAAAATAAAAAAATATATAACTAATTTCAGACCCAAGCAGGTGACTGAGGTAACCGAATTTCGCAGACCGAAAAATTTGGAGCCCCCGGGTCTTTTTCGATTTCAACACGACGAAAGTTTGGAGAGTCATTATACCTTGTACGTGGTTCTTATAGGTATAATATTCTACTGCCTTCTGCCGACCTCCGTGGTTCAGTGGTTAAGAGGATTGGTTGCTGACCCGGAGGTTGCGGGTTCGAATCGCGGCCGGAGCGGAATATTCTAACCGAGTTTTCCGTTTCCGAAATGGCATGGATGTAAAGTGTCCTCAAAGTAATGCGAAAGCGGTTCCGGGGCACAATAACCTTTAACCCAGATAACGCGGTGAAATTTTTTGTTTTATTTTTTTGGAGTGATATAAATTGAGTCCTGAACCAAAATAAGTGCTGTCAACTTATCACTCGGACTCAAAACAAAGAGCTTAAGGTGTCGCCAACTAACCTCAACAAGCTGAATTAATTAGAAAAATCTACAACGTAGTACCTTTCACCAGATAGGGCTGACGTCCTTCCAGAAGGACGTCCTTCTGGAAGGACGTCAGCCCCATCTGGGTTAAAATTAAAAAAGAAAGTCTAATGCTTTTGTCTAAATGTTACTCTCCCTTAGAGAGAAGAAAATTGGACCTGAAACTTTTTCTCTTCTAGGTTCAACCAGTATCAATTTTTACTAAACAAGGAAATTTAATGTGGATCGACTATTAAATTTGCTCGCGATTTTGTTTAAATGAATGCGACATTCGTAAATTAAAAAAAAAAAATTAACATAATATTTCTGGTTATTATTTGTTATAATATAATTATTTGTTATGATGTTCTTAGAAGCTTTAGCTCAGGTATAAGTTATCTTGTTATTAAATAAATAAATTTAAAAACAATAAGGTTCATATCCAAAGAATTCCAAAGTAAAGTTATATGTAACTAGCGGGCTGCACCCGCTTCGCCAAGCCATCACACACACACCACCCATACATCACACACACACACACACACACACACACACACACACACACACACACATACCACCCCCAAACCATACCATATACACACAACACACACCATCCACACACCCACAAAACATCCACACACACATCCACACACACACACACACAAACACACATCCACACACCCATCCACACGCACACCTATCCACACACATCCACAAAAACACACATCCACACAAACACACACACACATCCACACAAACACACACATCCACACAAACACACACACACACATCCACACAAACACATCCACACACACACACATCCACACAAACACACACATACATATCCACACAAACACACACACACATCCACACAAAACACACACACACACATCCACACAAACACACATCCACACACCCATCCACACGCACAATCCACACACACACACACACACACACACATCCACACAAACACATCCACACAAAAACACACACACACACATCCACACAAACACATTCACACACACACATCCACACAAACACACACACACACATCCACACAAACACACACACACATCCACACAAACACACACACACATCTACACAAACACACACACACATCCACACACACACAAACACACATCCACACGCACACTCATCCACAAACACACCCATCCACACACACACACACACACACACACACACACACACACACACACACACACACACACACACACAACCAATTATCATTGCCGTAAATTTCAAAATCCCGAGCCAAATCTATCATAGCGGATATTGATAATGTAGCAAACTGGCCTATATTTCGAGAACGGTTTGTCAGAATATGGCAACAAAGGGCTCAAATAAAAGCATGTGATGTTCTGAGACAGTTTTACAATATAAAGAATATAGCTCCTCGCGATAAATTTTAAGTTACGCGCTGGAATCTGTCAAAAAACGTGAAAAGTCTAAAAAAAAGGTAGAAATTTTGAACATTCTGGCTAATATCTCAAGAACGGTACGTCAGAATTTGGCCTCATATAAATGAAATGAAAGCTTGTTTTGTCTAATTTGTTATTAACTAATAAAAAATATAGGTCCTCGCGATAAATTTTAAGTTCCGCGCTAGAATCTGTTAAAAAACGTGAAAAGTCTGAAAAAAATGTCAAAATTTCGAACATTCTGGCTAATATCTCGAGAACGGTACGTCAGAATGTGGCCTAAAATGATTTAAATGAAAGCTATTTTTGTCTAATGTGTTACTGAATAATAAAAAAATTAGGTCTTCGCGACAGATTTTAAGTTCCAGGGCAAAGACTGTCATAAAATCGGACCCTTCCTCAAGCCAGTACTTGAGGAAGGTCATAACTCAAGGACGGTTTGGAATTTCGGACTTTTGAAAGTTTTCCTGATATTTTCCGGCAATTTTACTTGGGGTCGTCTCTCATCAATTTTCTCTTCGCTATCTCTTACCGTTTCGCCTAAACAATTCCTGCACACAAAGCCACAAAGTCCGTCCATATTTCTCATTTATATACAGGGTGTCCCACCAAACTTGGACACCTCAAATTACTCGGCCCCTGAAAGAGTTTTTGAAAAGTAAAAAAATCTAGGGTACATGTGCTAATTATGCGGTTTCAGTTATGAAATTTTTTTTTATACAGGGTGGTTCAAAAGTCAGAAATTGAGGTGTAAACTTTCGATTTTTAAATGGATCGACCTGAATTTTATTTAATAATTTTACTTCTAAATGATTCCTGAGTACTTTTTTAAACAAAAATATTACATACAGGGTGGTTTTTTTTCGACCAATTTTTTTTCTAAATCTTGAATAACTCAAGTTCCGTTAATTTTTTCGATAACAAGAAGAGAATGTGTTTGTGTAATGAATACACGCACTTTCAATTGGCATCAAAAAAATTTATACAGGGTGGTTCACAAGTGAAATAATGACTTGATTTTTTTTAAAACCGAGTTTTTTTATTTTTTTATTAAGAATTAATAATTCTCGTCTAATTTTACACATTTTTCGTTAGTCATATCGAAAAACAAAACTAAAGTGTTGTACAGGGTGAGACACAATTTTTTTGTAACACCCTGTATATGGGCAGTCAAAAAGACGCAAAATTAAATATAAAGACTAAAGATGCAAGAAAAACTTTGATTTTTAATTAAACTAAAAATTTATGGTGTTTTAACTAATATTGTCGCATGGACCACCCTGTAGATATTTTCTTAAACCATCATATGGGTAGTCGAAACTGTCTAAAATTCAACGAGGAGTCCAAATCTGAAAGAAAAAAAAATGAATTCAAAAAGCCATGCTCAATTTTGTGTCTACACCTACCTACTTTTTATTTCAATTTTTAAAATCATTCAGTGTGGACACCAAATTGAAAATGGCTTCAAATTCGTGTTTTTTACTTGTTTTTCCCACATGATTCGAAGTTTTCGTTGAATTTTATGCAACTTAGAGTACCTACATGATAGTTTAAGAAAATATCTACAGGGTGGTCCATGCGACAATATTAGTTAAAAAACCATAACTTTTTAGTTTAATTAAAAATCAAAGTTTTTCTTGCATATTTAGTCTTTATATTTAATTATGCGTCTCTTTGACTGCCCATATACAGGGTGTTACAAAAAAATTATGTCTCACCCTGTACAACACTTTAGTTTTGTTTTTCGATATGACTAACAAAAAATGTGTAAAATTAGACGAGAATTATTAATTCTTAATAAAAAAATAAAAAAACTCGGTTTTAAAAAAAATCAAGTCATTATTTCACTTGTGAACCACCCTGTATAAAAATTTTTGATGCCAATTGAAAGTGCGTGTATTTATTACACAAACACATTTTCTTCTTGTTATCGAAAAAATTAACGGAACTTGAGTTATTCAAGATTTAGAAAAAAAATTGGTCGAAAAAAAACCACCCTGTATGTAATATTTTTGTTTAAAAAAGTACTCAGGAATCATTTAGAAGTAAAAGTTGACACCTCAATTTCTGACTTTTGAACCACCCTGTATAAAAAAAAAAATCATAACTGAAATCGCATAATTAGCACATGTACCCTAGATTTTTTTACTTTTCAAAAACTCTTTCAGGGGCCGAGTAATTTGAGGTGTCCAAGTTTGGTGGGACACCCTGTATAGAGATAATTTTATGTAAAACTAGGTTCCTTTTAAATTTTATGTAAAACTAGGATTCTTTAAGTTTTATGTAAATCTAGAATTCTTTAAATTTTATGTAAAATTAGGATTCTTTAAATTTTATTAAAACTAGGATTCTTGAAGTTTTATGTAAAACTAGGATTCTTTAAGTTTTATGTAAAACTAGGATTCTTTAAATTTTATGTAAAACTATGATTCTTTAAATTTTATGTAAAACTAGGATTCTTTAAGTTTTATGTAAATCTAGGATTCTTTAAATTTTATGTAAAACTAGGATTCTTTAAATTTTATGTAAAACTAGGATTCTTGAAGTTTTATGTTAAAGGATTCTTTAAATTTTATGTAAAAGGATTCTTTAAATTTTATGTAAAAGGATTCTTTAAATTTTAGATAAAACTATTAGGATTCTTTAAATTTTATGTAAAATTAGGATATTTTCTGGCATCGAACCCTGGACTTACCTTCATGAGAGCGAACCGCTCGTCATCCGAAAGGTCCAGTTTCCAACTGTTGGTCATTGTGGCGCCTTTGTTAACCCTTTCTGCACTGCGGCACTCCTGATTAACCCTTTCAGAGCTCTTAACACACTCCTGCGCTAGCTTGTGATTAACCCTTTTGGAGCTCTTGGCCCACTCTTGTGCGAGTGTCTGGCGTACCACTTGAAACACGCCTGGCGATGAGACCTGAGAATGGAAATTAAAAGAGAAGTTAGAAGGTTATTTTCTTACTGTATCTAGATATTCTAGATCAAGCGCAACATTTTTTCACCCGACCATGATTGAAAAAATATTATAATTAAATTCCTTATTAGGTCTGGCTGGGGGACTATAAACAGGGAGTAGACCAGCACTGGCTTGGTTCTGGGGCCCTTGTCAATTATTAGCCTCCTTGTAAAGACAGTACATTGTAGAGATGCTGGGTCATTCCTCCACTGTCTGGTTACCATCGTTCACGATATGATGATGATGATGATGATAATTAGGTAATATAGACAATAGACATATGTACAGTACCAAGGCACATAATTTTCTAACAAGAGTGGAATACGGATAGGTGCCGCTCCCCGAAATCACGCTAGATACAAATCTAGCTACTTTTTTTTCCTTCTCTAAGTACTTTTGAATATATTTGACTGAACTAATTGTTTTAAATAAACACAAGAATTTAGCATTCTCTGTGTCTCGCAGCAATCAGAAACCTTTTTAAGTAATGAGTAATTAACTAATTACTCAAATTGATAAATTTTAATTAATTGTTCGATTTGAATTGAAATATTTTTTTCAATTCAAAGTATGAAACTAATCGAGATGGAATTTGTTTGTGGTGAAATGATAAGAGGTTGTGCTAAATACAAATTCTCGAGTGACCTTCACCTAGTGGAAGAGATTTGATTCATATAATCATATTACATATATTATGAATCAAATGTAAAACTTCTAATTTTTAGTAATTGATACTATTACTTGTTTATTTTATTATTATCATAAGTTATTATTGTTAGATATAAATAATTATTGTTTTTTTTCTCTCTCTCTTTCAATGAGGATGTAAAACTTCTAATTTTTAGTAATTGATACTATTACTTGTTTTTTTTATTATTATTATTAGGTATAGGTAATTATTGTTTTTTTTTCTCTCTCTTTCAATGAGGGGTCATCCATTTATAATGTCAAGGACCGTTAAGTCCTTGACTTGTCTGTCCCGGTAGCGCAGTGGTCAAGGCGTCTGTCTGGTAATCCAGAAGTCGCGGGTTCGAAACCCAGCCGGGACATGACAAGTTACTTATGAGTCCAACAAACAATAATAATAATTACACACTTCAGTGGAAGGTAGCCACTAGACGAGGTTAATGCTCAAGGCATATTTTACCACCTAACCCTCAAAATCTTATTATTATTTGTAATTTATTTGCATTAATAATTGTACATAATTTTAAGTACTTTGTTATTTACTATGTTATTGTTATTGTTATGAAATTTTGTACAAATAAAGCACAATTCTTGTTAAAAAAAAAAAAAAAATAGGTATGATATAGGTAAAATATATTTAATGCGACTACCCCACACTAAGGGGATACAGTCCTTTTGTTTTGTGGGGTAGTTTCATTTCTTAAAATAGTTTTTTTTTTATCTCTAACTCATAGTGTTCACAAACTCAAATTAATTGGGAAAAATGCACCGGGTGGGATTCGAACCCACGGATCCCTACGCCACCTGGATTACCAGCCTAGTGCGTTAACCACTTGACCACCAGTGCGTCACGGTTTAGGCCTACGGTACCGCAGTGAACCTTGGTAAGTTTCCGAGAGCTACAGTAAGTTGGTAATTATGGACACAGTGGAATGTTCCCATGGGACTAGAATATCTACTGGGGGGAGGAGGACTACCTATATGTATTGTATTGTTACGTCCGTTGAAAATTTTCCAGTATATCTGTGGTTTTAATAATAATAATATTGTAAATTTTTCAATTTTTCCTTTCCTTATCCTATAGAAAGGAAAGTAATGGAATCACCCCAAATTTTCGATAGTCAGTTTTTCACATTTCTGGACGAATTATAGCCTCAGGTTACCAAAAAAGTTGTTTTCAGCCATTGGTGGCGGTTCTGGCTAAAAGATAAGAAAAATTTCTAAGAACAACTTTTTCTTACAATCAAAAAATAATAGGGGTCTATCCTTATCATTTTTTTTTATATCTTGAACTTTTTGGACCTCGGCCCCAATTTACCGGTACTTTGGGGGGGACCCGCTCTAAGTAACTTTTTTATTATTCATCCTAGAGGGGGGTTGTGACATATCAAATCCAATGATTTTGTAACGCTGATTACGAATTTGGTATTCATTTTCAGCTCACTGTTACCGTTGAGTTACAAGTGGCGAAATTCGACGTCTTTTCGGGGGATAAGGTAAGTCGTGTGATGTCAAACCAGATTTTTTTTGTTGAGATTTCTTATTTATATGGTCTTGGCCGTCCCTTGGATGGAAAAAATTTCAGCTTAGGTACTTATACTTTTGATCATTCAGTTGAAGAGATTGGATTTCGCTTTACAGTTAAGTAAAAAAAAAAAAAATTAAACACAAAAGATGAAAATAGTAATCCAGTTTTCCAGGAAAGAAACCATTAAATTTATTTAACGAACTGCTCTATAACGAGTTGCCACATCTGACACTGTATACCTACATAAATATGGTTTTTTTTTAATACATAGTACTTAGCAAGGTAGTAGTATCTTACTTTTTTCACGAGTATAAATAAGGGTTCGTTGATAATATTCAGGGTGTCATTCATAATCACTTGGGTCAGGTCAGTCAATTTTTACTTTCTATTGTTTTTATTGGCGTTATCATTGGCAACGAACTTCACAAGAAGTGGGAAAGATGGTCCACTACGCCAAACCAAATACCAAACACTTCCCAACGTAGTATTTCATACTTTTCAATGATAATAGGAACAGTGTAAACATAATTATAATTCTTGTTTTTTCTTCATTTACTTTTTTTGTTTAATTTGGGTCTAACGTGGCTTTCAACTGAATGACAAGGGTGTTACCCTCCATTCGCAGGGGATTCACAAACCTGTTACCCACAGTAACCTCACCCAGCCTGGATTGGGCCGGATGGATGTCCTGGAAATAATATACCTAATTAATTCCTGGAACTAATAAAGTAACGATAAGATATGTGAGCACGTGATTGTAGTTTTTTTGTAAACAAAATTAAATAGCCAATTTATAAATGTCCAATTGTCCATGTACCTACCTAATCTCTATATATAAATGTCAAAGACACTCACTGACCACTGACCACTGACCACTGACCACTGACTGATCATCGCTCTACAGCCCAAACCGTAAGTCCTAGGAAGCTGAAATTTGGTAGGTAGCTTTGTCTTATAGTCTAGATGTGCAATAAGACGGGATTTTTCGAAACTCCCACTACAACACCTGCCATTGACGAAAAAGGATTTTTTGCTTTCACGGCCATGCCTCGGCCCGCAAAGCGGGCGACAGCCCGCTAGTTTTATATATAAAAAAATTGTACTTTTGTAAATCGTCATCTGGAAGGTAAAACTGACCATCTAAATTTGGTCATTCAAATCCCCACCAGTCTTTCAGGTAAAAATTATTTTTCCCTGTTTCCCGCGCATAATATACATATGTTTGAATACTATCGAACTTTTGATTTTTAGCCAATAATTAGGTTAATTTCCGATTAGAGTAACGAAAAATCGGAAAAATGAGCAACTGTCACTTGGTCAGTTTTACCTTCTAGGCGACGAAATACTTATTATAGAACTCACCCAAATACAAACACGTTCAGGACAGACAGTTTCCAAATTTTCCAGAGAAAGAGATCAAAAAAATTATAAAAATACTTCACCCCACAGAAATTTAGCTTAAAAGTTACGTCTACCTAAGTTGAGTACCTAAAAAAATAATAATTAAAAACCTTTAAAAATGAGATGTATTTGAATAAGAATTAAATAATAGTTCAATTGAAATTATGAAAGACAAACAAACAAAAATCAAGAAAGACCAAAAACAAAAAAAAGAACTTGAAAATATAACACCAAAACAAAACTTTCACCACAAAACTGAAATATAGTGAAAAAAAAACAAACAAAAAATCTTCACCACAATTTTTTTGAACTTGAAAAAAAAAAAAAAAATTCGCTAAAATAAATCGTAGGTCGACTTCATTTATCGTCAGAATTTCCGGCGTAAAAAAATCAGATCGTTTTAAATCGGAAACCCCGTCCGTTCGTCACTATCGAAGATCCGGGCTCAACTGATACCTGATAATTTTGATAACCGGGCTCTGGACTGGTATCAAGACTATCCGATAGAGTTCTGGTGGACTGATAACTGATATGACTAGTTTGAGATAGGAATCACCTGAGATTCGTAGGTAGTATGGGGGGCCACTCAGTGCCAGACGGTCGGACTATGAGAGATATCAGAGAGCGATATATTGAGCGGTTGTTAAATTGTGACCGACCTCGGTAGCTTGATCGATAAGGCGGCGACGGACTTGTAACCTGGAGGTCGTTGGTTCAAGTCCCTGTCTCAGCGTAGATTTAGTCAAGCGAGTTGTTGTGACATCCCGAAAGTAATTAAGATTTAAGACAAACATGAAAACTTTTATTTAAACATTGTCAAATTGTGGGAGTATGTGGGGGCTTGCTCAAGCTTCATGGGAATAATGGTATGGTTTTATTATTATTAAACTCTTTATTAAAAGGACATATGTACGAACAAATAATGGTAAAAATTAAAATGAAAAATTTGACAGTATAAATACAAACAAGAAAAAAATAAACAACATAAATAAAATATGAAGATGTCCCAACTAAAGGGCGGAGTTATTGCCAATGGCAATCTCTTCCACCCAACCCTTGTATTGTAGAGTGAGCAACGAGCAGTGGCGTTGGAAATTGATATTGGAATATGATGGTTGGTTGGAGGTATGAGATGCATTAGCATTAGTTCTCGTAATGTAGATGCTATAGCCACTAAAAACTGTGACATAGTAGGTAACACAAATAACTAGCTCTTCATCTTTGTTAAATTGTTGGATAGTTGGCCTGTGGCAGTTTTAAGGGGCGCAGTTGGTACCAATCGATCTAAGATAAGATAAATTATAAATTATCTTATCCTATCTTATCCCAATGATGAAATAGTACGAGTATACCAAATCGATATACGAGTACTGAGCTGTTTTTAAACTGTGGGATGATTGGTTTCTGGAAGTTTTAAGTGGTCTTACAAGTTTAAGCGGTCTTAAGTTTAATTCAAATTCGAACGTCTATTCCAGGGACGGCCATTTCAATTTTTCCTTTATTTTTCTTTGTTTCATTTATTCAAATTCAAATTCAGAATCTGAATCTATAGTATCTTATCTATTTACTTTCCTTATCCTTTGTATAGGATAAGGAAAGTAATGGAATCACCCAAAAATTTCGATAGTCAGTTTACAGTGCCAAAAAAAGTTTAAGGGTCCCCAGAGCCTAAATCTAAAGTTTCAGCCATTGATCCGTGTGTCGGTCTGTCTGTAAACAAAATATCTCAATAGAGGACGCAGCACGAACCTTTGAATAAAGGTATTTTAGAGGGTCCCGTTTGGATTAACTTTTTTGTTTTTCATTCTAGATGGGTGGGTTGTGACATATCAAATCCAATGATTTTGAAGTGTTGATCACGAATTTTACATTGTTTACAGCTAACTTTTTTTTAAATTTTAGTCTTAACTACAACGGAATAATTAGTTCTACATATTACCCATAGCGTATGGAATTAAGAAGTGTGGAAACCACCCCCCGCCGGCCTACATCGTGGCGTCCTCAGCGCTAGTATCGCAAAAGAGTCTCCTCTCCTCGTCCCTCACCCGTATCAAATGTAAACATAAACATAAATATATCAAAATGTACACATAAACATAAATATATCAAAATGTAAACATAAACATAAATAGACCGCGAGTAATATTCTACTCATTTGCGATGGTGTCGCTCTATGTGGCGTTTCCATGCAACTGGGGTTCGTTTCCACACTTCTTAAATCTACACGCCATGTATTACCTTTGAGTTACCAGTTGCGGCATTGGACTTATTATCGAGTGATAAGGAAAGTCGTGTGGTGTCACACTAGTTTACTGAGTAGACAAAACTGATCGTGACATTTTTACCTTGGTTGATATTCTGTGAGACATGGTGTTGGCGGTTTTGGTCATTTTCCAAGTGAACACCACGCAAACTGGGCACTGCATCGTCTCGTCTTTTTCGAGCGAAAAATACTAACAGAAAAAAAATTCACAGATTATTATTATTAGAGCGAAAAACACTTGTAGGGGTATACTCTTTATTTAAATTGAACTCTATTTTGGCAAAACAATGTTACACAAAACAGGAATGTAATTTATAATAATTAGTAAAGTGAGTTTAATTTGTTCTTTTTTTTCCAAATCAGAAATACCTTTTTTTCAAACTATTACATAATACTTAATGGGTTCTTTTTTTCCTTTTACTTTTCTTTTTACCACAATGAAAAAACAAAGAAATAGTTACGTGAAGAAGAAACGCTATTTTTTAATTTATAATTTGTAAACAGAAGATATTTCGATTTTTTGCGAAAATCTTTAGTTTATTTTATTATTAATCAACATTCACAAGTTGTAGCTTTATTACAAATAATTACACAGAAGAACAATTATAGTATAAAGTTTACATTTGTAAATTTTAGATTATTTTGTGAATATAAAATCTTAATTTCCAATTTTTGCGAAAAAATCATGTTTTTTTAAATAATTACAGCTAAGAAGAAATCGGCAAGAATGACTCTGATGACACTTGATTGTCAAATTTCAGACTCGTTTGATTTGACAAGTGAGCAATAAAATAAATAAATGATTAGTTATAAAAAAACTGATTATGTTTTTCATTATGTAACGAGTGGACAAGAGTCATGGAAGGCTGTGCAATAATAATAAGGTTCCTACATGAAAGTAATAATAGAAATAATAATTATAAACAGTTGACCCTGGATGTAAGAGATCTAGATTTTTTGAGCGTATGAGATTTCTCTTATATCCAGGTTTGAGTGTAGGTAAAAATAAATATAAAAAAACATATAAAACTAAACTTAGGTATATATTATTATTATTATTATTATTATTTGACCTGGTTTCAGTGAAACCCTTACAATTAACACTGCGACCTAGTTAGATCTATTGTGAGTGACGAGTTAATTCTATTCGGTTTTAACGTCCTGATTTGAAATAGATAGTCAGGACGGGGGTTTTACCCTCCATTCGCTGGGAATCGTACCAGCTACCCACATTAACCTCACCCAGCCTGGGTAGGGCCGGAAATGCCAGCTTCACATGTTTGGAGGGTACATAATTTTCTTCGAAAAGTCTGCCCCAACCGGGAGTCGAACTCGAGACCTCTGGACAATGGGCAGTAGTCATTACGCCACGGAGGCTGGAAGTTTATATAAAAAACATTAATAATAATACTACCATACGAGGTTAATGCTCAAAGCATTTTTTTTACCACCTAATTTTTCATTTTCATTTTTTACCACCAACGAATCCCTACGTTACCTGGATTACCAGACTAGCTCCTTAACCACTTGACATTGGTATACATACCTACACCAAGAGGTCTGACACAAAGTAATCAACCGACCTCAGTAACCTGGAGGTCGGTGGTCAAGCCCTCAGTAGTCGTCAAAATATCAGCAAGGCTGGTTTGCATGATTGAGACGCCCCTCTCATGATTAGCCCAGATAACGCGGGAAATTTTTTGTTTAATTTTTTGAGTGACTATTTGAGTCCTGAATCAAATAAGTGCTGTCAACTTATCACTCGGACTCAAAACAAAGAGCTTGAGGTGTCGCCACTAACCTCAACAAGCTGAATTAATTAGAAAAATCCACATGTAGTACCTTTCACCAGATGGGGCTGACGTCCTTCTGGAAGGACGTCAGCCCCATCTGGGTTAGCACACATACGATAACCCATTTAGTGCCAGCATCGATGCACGTTGAATACACCATTTCTCGATCTGTCACTGAAGTTAATCAACGTCTAGCCAGGTTAGGACTTGGATGGGTCACTATTCAAATCTGAACCCTCGTGATGCTGGCTATTTCTGGCCCACTCAGGCTGACCTAGTCATGTGAGTACAGTTTGTGATTTCCAGCGAATGAGGGTAAAACCCCCATCGTGTAATATGTTTTTTTATGTTCTTAAAATATGTTTTTAAAAAATTAGAATCCCTCCTAGAAAAACTACCACAAACCCAAGACATAATCATAGCCGGTGACTATAACATACACTTTGAATCTGAAAACATATTACACAAACGTATTATTCGTATATTTAACACATACAACATGACATCTAAACTTACCTCACCCACTAGAGTTACAAGAGATACATCATCACAGCTCGACAACATCTTTACAAATGCACAAGATCATAGATACACAGCTCATAACATATTCAGTGGTATCTCAGACCACAATTACTCACAAATCCTCACTATAATCCCTAAAAAAACTTCTTCAACGGTCAACAAAAAATTCATTCGCAAAATCACTGACAAAAACCGATGCCACTTTGTAGATGCTATTAGAAACGAATCCTGGTCTAACGTGCTAACAGGTGAAGGAATAAACGACATGTGCTCAAAATTTCAAAATATCTTGAGCCATCACTTCAACAACGCTTTTCCTAAAAATCCCATAGCTACAAACAGAATACCACCAAAAAAATGGATTACTACAGAAGTGAGAGCCTCATGTAAGAGAAAACGTGAACTGTATGAACTATCAATTCACTCAATAAACCCTTTGGCAGAAACTAATTATCTTGAATTTAAAAGAATGCACAACAAAATAGTTCACAACGCTAAAACACAACACAAACTACAGGAATTAAAAAAACTAGAACCTTCCAAGCAAAACAAACACCAATGGAACCTTATCAAACCCTGCATAATATCATTGAAACAAATACATAAACCCATAGAACTGAATATAAACAATATTCCTGTAACTCAAGGAAATCAGGTGGCCGAACACTTTAATGCTCATTTTCAAAACATCGCTGATGAATGCATAAAGCAATTATCACAGAGCAATACACTCAATAACTCACAACCACCAGACATAACAACAATAGATAACTCTCCCACAACCCACGATAACACTCACATACAAGATTCATCCGATTCAGCAAACACTCACCATATACATCCAAACCATCGTTTATCAGCTGAATCAGAGCCATTTAACCTACAACTTAACACTTCAACAATACATCCCACACAATCATCACATACACCAACCATTCAGTTCAAACTCTATCTATCAACGCCAGATGAAATCATTGAGGTCTCCAAACAACTAAAAAACAAAACAGCCAAAGGAGAAGATGAAATACCACTATCTGTCATTCAAGATTGTATTGAACTCATCGCTGAACCCCTAAGTAGTATTTTTAATAACTCCCTTGAAGCAGGTATATTCCCACATAATTTCAAAAATGCCATCATTCTTCCACTATTCAAGAAAGGCGAGAGAAATCAACCCCAAAATTATAGACCAATATCTCTTTTAAACACATTGTCAAAAATATTCGAGAAACTTATGCATAAAAGACTAATCGCATACCTACAAAAATATAACTTTTTATGTGACATTCAGTTTGGGTTCATGAATGACCGCTCAACATCGGATGCCATATCCAATTTCTTGTCTGAGCTATACCTGAAAATATATGAAGGCAAATCTGCAATAGGTGTTTTTTGCGACCTAAGCAAAGCATTTGACTGTGTAGGACACGCCCACTTAATTAAAAAACTAAAAACATATGGCATTCAAGGAAAAGCCCTAAATTGGTTTGTCTCTTACCTGGAGGGTCGAACTCAACAAGTTTCCATTGAAACCCTGGACCCAGATGGGGTATGTCACCATGTGCTGTCGGAAAAGAGGGAGGTGAAAAGGGGCGTGCCCCAAGGCAGTATTTTGGGGCCACTCCTTTTCTTACTATACATTAACGACATTAAATCATGTTCAAACATACCTGCCCTTTTCACTCTCTTTGCCGATGACACATCCATCCTACTGTCGGGAGTCAACTTTCCGACTTTGTGGAACGACGCACATAAAATACTAGAAGACCTTATAACCTGGTTTGCAGGCAAGGAGCTTGTACTTAACTACGATAAAACAGTTTTCATGTTCTTTAAGTCACCAAGATCTCCTCACCTAAACCAAGACATATTGATCAACAGGTACAATGCTTCAATAAAATCAGGGCACTCAACAAAGTTTCTTGGAGTCACCCTTGACTACTGTCTGACATGGATCCCACATATTGATAATTTACAAAGGAAATTAAGTTCTTCAATCTACTTGATAAAATCAGTCAAGAAAAGATACAACATCCAGCTGGCCCTACTTACCTTTCATTCTCATTTCCAAAGTAAGCTAAGATACGGGATCCCATTCTGGGCAGGAACATGTGAGACCAGAGACAAAGAGATTTTTGTTCTACAAAAAAAAGCCCTGCGTTCTGTCTTTTCCATGAAATACAGAGATTCATGTCGCCCCATATTTACAGAACAGACCATTCCTACATACTATGCAATTTACTACACTGAAATATGCTGCACCATACACAAAATCACAGATAAACTCAAAACACACAATCAGATACACTCTTATAACACCCGCCACTGTGATAACATTGTAATGCCCCAACACATAAAATTCGCCAATTCTTTTATCATCAACGGCATCAAAATCTTCAATACACTACCACATCCAATAAGATCCCTAAACTATCAAGAATTTAGAAATAACTTGAAAACATCACTTACCAAAGGGGCTCCTTACTCACATGAAGAGGCCATGATAATTCTCAAATCAGTCACTCTTAGCACCAAAGAAAGGCAAAATAACAATAACTAAATATAAAATATATAAAATTCACAATAGTTTGATTCACTCACACACAATTATCATTCCCCCCCCCCCCCTTAATACTACAGAGTCATTTTTACTTCATTTACCAAATTGTGTTTGTCCTGCATTACCAAATATCCTGCAACTATAAAATATTTTCTCTTTGTCTCTCTCGTGTCACTTTGTGTGTGTGTGTGTGTGTGTGTGTGTGTGTGTGTGTGTGCGTGTGTGTGTGTGTGTGTGTGTGTGCGTGTGTGTGTGTGTGTGTGTGGTGTGCGTATGCGTGTAGATATGGGTATGTGTATGTCAGTATCGGTATAGACTGAGGGGTGGGAGGTTGTGCTGGATGTACATGTACGTATATATACTTTCTTACTTTTTTCTCTTCCTCTTCTTAAACCTTTATCTCTCTCTCTCTCTCTCTCTCTCTCTCTCTCTTAATTTTTCTTTGCTCACCTGTTTAGATTTAAGTACTTTTTAACTTTAATTGTATATAACTTAGTATTTATTGACTTTGTACAACATTCACATGAATATTTTATGTACAAATAAAACATTAAATTAAAAATTAAAAAAAAAAAAAAATATGACCAATCGACCATGCAGTTGAAAGCTACCTTAAACTCTAACTATATAAAACAACCTATTTAGTGAATAAATATTACGCAATGTCTACAATTAGTCAAAAGTGTTATTATATAAGAGTATATTGAATAATCATCATTAAAACTAAAGGCAGAATATTAATGTGCTGTTTTTGAGATTAAGAATAATAATATATGAACACGTGCAAAATGTGATGTAGGTGTGTATGTAGGTACGATGTGTTTGTGTGAGAACCATTTTACATTAAAGAGAGAGCCAGTAAAAAACTCTTTTAGTGGAAGGTAACCACCAGGCGAGGTTAATAATGCTCAAAGCATTTTCTACCACCTAACCCTCAGAATCTTATTATTATGTGGTCACAAACTCAAATTAATGAGGAAAAATTCATGCACTTAGGTGGGATTCGAACCAAAGCATCCCTCCGCTATACCTGGATTACAAGACTAGCGCGTTAACAACTTGACTACCAGTTATTTGTGTTATTGTATCACACTATATAGTGGGTAGCATCGACATTTCGAGAACTAATGCTAATGCATCATATCTCCAACCAACCATAATATTCCAATATCAATCGCGTAATTCCGCCACTGGTCGTTGCCCACTCTACAAATACTCCAATTGTCCTCACGAGGCTAGGGTAGGCCCCGACATCCAAAGTACAGAGTCGAAAAATTTCCGACCGCGCCGGGATTCGAACCCGGTCACCTATGTTAGTAATATGCTAGTAAGTTTTGATAACTTCTTTACAAACATTTTTCTTGGGGCAGTTACCAAGACAATGTCAGGGAAACATCACACGATAAAATCAGTTTAACAATTAGCCAGCGTCGATGGCGCGTTGAATACTTGAATGCACTGGTTCTCTTTGGATCACCGAAGTTAATCAACGTCCAGCGAGGTGAAGACTTCGTCATTCCGGCCCAACAAAGGCTGGGACAGTTTATTGTGGGTAGCAGGTTTGTGAGTTTCCTGCGAATGGAGGGTAACACCCCCATTGTGATATCAGACCATGCAGTTGAAAGCGAGAAAAAAAAATCAACAATTCCATGGGACGTCCGTTTTCTGGCCAATAAAAATAAATACATGCCACGAACGGTATAAAATTTATCATGAAACTAAAATTATTAGACCACTTAATTAAAAAAAAAAAAATCATCATCTAAACCAAAATTATGTTGTAGCCAATATCAAAAATCGTAAAGTAAAATTTAGAAAAATAAGGAGAAAAATATTTTTTAAAAAAAATCTTTTTAAAAAAGTTCTAAATTTCGAGTAAAATAGATACATAATTATTTTGTATCCTGATGACAAGAAAGCTGACGACCCGTAAGAAAGCGTCAGGAAATGGAGCCGAACTCGTGACCTGCCAACTTGAGAGTCTGCCCCAGCGGTTATGGCGCGTCGAATTAACCACATCAGCCATTTCCCACAGGTTGAACACTGAAAGCAACGTCAAGTAAAGTGAAGAAATGGATTGGTGACCGTGTCTTGGTTTCGAATCTCCGTGGTGAGTGTCTACGACCCATGATGAGATTCCGGCCCGACTCAGGCTGGGTGAGGTGGATGTGAGTAGCTTCTAAAGTTTTTCAACTTTAGAAGATAGTCAAGGTAAGTGGAGTAGATTAAGATGATGTTAGCCCTAGCTGTAGCGTCGACGGCACGTTCAATACAAGTTCTCATTCAGCCACTTAAGTTAAGCAACGTCCAGCGAGATTAGGACTTGGATGGGTCACCATTCAAATTCGGATCCTTGTGATGCTGGCTATTCACAGCCCCACTCAGGCTGGGTGAGGTTGATTTGAGTAGCTGATGCTTTGTGAGTTTCCAGAGAATGGAGGTTAAAACCCTCGTCCCGAACGACCTATATGTTAAACAGACGTTTAAAATAATAATAATAATAATATCGCCTTATTTATACTGCCCGATTAAGACTATCGAGTCCCATTACGAGTATTCCAGCAGTAAGCCCAAGGCATATTATTATGTGGTAAAAATCCCAAATGGGAGGATAACTTGTCATGTCCCGGCTGGGTTTCGAACCCACGACCTCTGGAAACTCTGGTCTCACAGAGTGCCACCTTTACCACTGAGCTACCGGGACAAACTTTGAGCAAAAAATAAAATATTAAATATCAGCTAACCAACTGGGTTGGTGTTAATACTTGGCTGGTCTACTCTACACGTGTGGTCGAATGGTTAAAGGCCTGGTTATGAATCAGAATTAAATATCTACGATTTGTTAATCCAAGAAACTATCACTTAACACCTCATATAAATGCGCTGTGATTGGTTGAAATTCCCACAAGATGGCGTGTTAAGGGAAAAACAGGGTTAGATTAGTTTTTTACAGCCTTTTTTATTTCGTAAACATGAATCAACAGCTACTGTGGACAGTGTGGACTGTGTCGTATCTTGCCCATTCCGTACTTTGCCTCCCCTCTGATGGGCGAGAATTAAAAAAGTTAAGTTAAAAAGTTATCATAATTGTGTTAATCACATTCGTGATATCACAACTATACTCTAACTCGCTAAAAATTTGCTTGACTCGGAACTTGAACCACCGACCTCCCGGTTACAAGTCCGCGACCTTATCGATGAAGCTACTGAGGTCGGCATAGATGACAAAATACTTCTCACTTAGGTGCTGGGTCAACACGAGCGCACCGAAAGGTATTTCCTTACAAAAAAACTGTAACCAAATTTTGAATACAATTTCTTTTGTCGGCCCTGGTGTTCGAACCCGGGACCGCATATAGTGAGCGCACGATTAGCTCAGTGCTTTTTGTTTACATAATTGGGCTTTTTGTTTACATTTTTGCATATATTGGGCTTTTCGCTTGCATATGCAATTGCATATTTTAGTCTTTTTTGCTGCATAAAATCCGGGCTTTATTAATAATAATAAACGTTGAATATATTATTAATAACAACAACTGACATCTCATGATGTTTGCCTATAGACAGTTAGACACAGTAGGTAGGTACCTGGTACATAGTTTAGTGATTTTGAACAGGTGGATGATTTTCTTTTTATATGAATTTTTTTCTTCTTTTTTTTAAGTATTTGTTTTTGATTTTGTTGTTTTGTATAATTTTGATCACCATAGTTTCATTTTTGATGTTTTTTTGATACCTTTTCAGTGTAATTTCTATTTATTTTTTTACTTTTTTGTGTATTGATTTATTATTAATTCGTAAATAAAAAGTGTTGAAACTAGTAAACCATCAAGTTCGAAATCAAAAATTCAGTGCTAGAAATCTGACCACAACCACATCATAGTTCTATGAAACCACATCAACCACACCATGGAACCTAGTGTGGTGGTTCATTGACACCTTCGCCGAGTTTACTCAAATCAGTACCTGGCATTCACCGTGTTAACAAAAGTACAAATACATCAAAATGGAAGAGTATATGAAAATTGAAGAGTTCAAAATATTTTTGAGTACTTACAAGTACACATCAAAATGGAAGAGTACATCAAAATGGAAGAGTACATCAAAATGGAAGAGTACATCAAAATTGAAGAGTTCAAATGTTTTCTTTCTACAAAAGATAGTTCCAAAGAACCTTTGAAGACCATGGAACTTAAAAAGGGAGGGAGAGAGAGAGAAGAGATTTATTTTATTTTTTACAATTTTTACCGTGGGTAAAAATGAGTCAAAAAGTCACCATAATTTATTTGAGAATAAATAATTTTATTTAACTTCAATGTCAAATGTAAGTATACCATGATTAATCTATTTTTAAGTATCGTATCATTATTCCAAATTATTTGCACTTCTTTTTTCAAAAATTGGATGGTTCCAAGAAAATGATTAAAGAACAAAAGAAAACAATTTTTCCTCCAAAATGTGGTTTCAAGTTTTAAAGATAAAAAAAACTAGTAAAAAATTCATTGGGAATGTACATTGTACATTGGGATCAACGGTTTTGTTGGAAATATTATGAGACAAGGATGTGTATTTAACGATCCAATTATTATTATTTTTTTTTTCAACTGTTCAGTTTAATAGGGACAGGATTAAGTTAGAATTTAAACTTTAACCTTGTTTATTTTGTTTTGCAGGTTGGTTAAAAATTCGAGATGTACAATCAAAACTGTATGGAAGTAAATATCAAAAATAACGATATAATCGAAATTGAAGCAGAAAAATCAAGATTATACAGATAAAATTAAAATTGAAGGAAGAAAATCAAAATTATACAGGGTGTCCGAAATTTATGCATGGATATTTTCCCCATCGATTCAGGAGGTCAAAATAAGACTAAAAAGTGACCAGAACATTTACCCGCAAATGTCTCCTAACCGAGATATCAAGCAAAAAGGGGCAAAAGATATATTTTCTCTACTTTTCTTACGAATCTTACTCATTTTTGATTTAAGAGGTTAGAATAAAAATAAATAGTCGGAGGTCGAAAATAAAAACCGCAGTTAAAGCGCTTGATTAGAAAAGAAAAATCGAAATAGAAAATTATGAAATGATGTTGATAATACTCGTATCTTGTTAACAAATTATTGTTGTAATAAGGTATTGTTGAATGCTCGAGGCTGATAATACCTTGTAATAAAGCTAGTGAATGCGTCAATGTACTGGATCTAAGTGCTTTGACACATGGGACTGCAAGAGCAACATTTTTCTACAAGCAGGTTCTCGAGAATTCAAGGGAGATGTTCGAACTGCCAACCATTCTCTTGTAAAGAACCAGTTGCTCTAGGGAAACCTGTGTAGCGTCCCTGCACATCTCCGGTATTATCAGCCTCGACCATTCAAAAATTCCTTCTTTTAATGTTTGTAAATCATTGATGGGTGTGGCTTACACTAATTCTTTGAGAGTATGTCCCCAAAGAAAAAAGTCCAATCGTGTGAAGTCGGGACTTCTCGGTGGCCATGTCACTGGATAAAATTAATTAAATCCGCGTACCCAAAACCAAAAATTAAATCCGCGTACCCAAAACTCAAAAGGCACAGATTTATGATTTTTAAATAGAAACTGGCATTTGCTCGATATCTCGGTTAGGAAGCAATTGCGGGTATATGGTCTGGGAACTTTTTAGTCTTGTTTTGACCTCCTGAATCGATGGTAAAATTACCCATGGATAAATTCCGAACACCCTGTAGAATCAAAATTCACGAAGTAAAGATCATAATTGAAGAAGCAAAAATCAAAATTCACGAAGTAAAACACATACTTGCAGAAACAAAAATCAAAATTAAAGAAGAAAAAATTAAATTATAGAGCAGAAAAATCAAGATTATACATAATAAATTCAAAAATGAAGAAGTAAAATTCAAAATTAGATAAGTAAAATAAAAATTAAATAATAAAAGTACAAATCACAAAATTTACAAAGATAAAATCAATATTAGGGAAACAAAAATCAAATTCCACGCAGTAAAACAAAATCATAGAATTGAAATCAAAACTAAGCAGTAAAAGTCAAAATTATGCATGCACCAATCAAAATCCACGAAGGAAAAATCAAAATTTAAGAAGAAAAAATTAAATTATACAGAAGAAAAATCAAAGTTATACAGATTAAAATCAAAAATGAAGAAGTATAAATCAAATTTAGAGAAGTAAAATCAAAATTAGATAAAAGAAGCAAAATTCAAAATTCACGTGGTAAAACAAATCAAAACAAAACAGTAAAAGTCAAAATTACACAAGTAAAAATTAAAATTGAAGAAGAAACAAATAAATTGTGCATCAAGATTATACGAATTAAAATAAAATTGAAAAAGTAAAATCTGTACAAGTAAAATTGAAGTAGCAAAAATAAAAATTCACGAAGTAAAAATCAAAATCATACAAGTAAAAATCAAAATTGAAGAAGTCAAATCAAATTTGGATGATAAAAAATCAAAATAAGCAGTAAAAGTCAAAATATACGAACTAAAAATTAAAACTGAAGAAGAAAAAATTAGATTATACAGCAGAAAAATCAAATTTATACATATTAAAATCAAAATTGAATAGATAAAATTCAAAATTGAAGCAGAAGAAATTAAATTATACAGAAAAAAATCAAGATTAAACAGAATAAAATTAAAATTGAAGAAATAAAAAACAAATTAGGATTATAAAAAATCAAAATAAGCAGTAAAAGTCAAAATATACTATCTAAAAATTAAAATTGAAGAAGCAAAAATCAAATTTGGATGATAAAAAATCAAAATAAGCAGTAAAAGTCGAAATATTCGAACTAAAAATCAAAATAGAAAAAGAAAAAATTAAATTATACAGAAGAAAAATCAAATGTATACATATTAAAATCAAAATTGAAGAAGAAGAAGAAATAAATTATACAGATAAAAATCAAGATTATATAGAATAAAATTAAAATTAAAGAAAAAAAATTGATGAAGTAAGAATCAAAATTAGAGAAGTAGATTATCTATTTTAATTCCGGACACCGTGTAGAATCAAAATTCACGGAGTAGAAATCAAAATTGAAGAAGAAAAAATTAAATTATAATTATTTTGAGCAGAAAAATCAAGATTATACATATTAAAATCAATAATGAAGAAGTAAAATTTAAAATTAGATAATTAAAAAGCAAAATTAAATAATACAAGTACAAATCACAAAATTTCCGATGCATAAATCAAAATTGGAGAAAGAAAAATCAAATTCCACACACTAAAACAAAATCATCGAATTAAAATCAAAACTAAGCAGTAAAATTCAAAATTATGCAAGAAAAAATCAAAATACACAAAGTAAAAATCAAAACTGAAGAAGAAAAAATTAAATTATACAGCAGCAAAATCAAGATTATACAGATTAAAATTGATGGAGTAAAAATCAAAATTAGACAACTACATAGATATCAAATTAAATATTACAAGTACAAATCAAAAGTAAAATCAAAACAAAACAGTAAAAGTCAAAATTATACAAGTAAAAATTAAATTGAAGAAGAAAAAATAAATTGTAGGGCAGAAAATCAAGACGGATTAAAATAAAGTTAAAAAAGTAAAATCTGTACAAGTAAAATTGAAGTAACACAAATAAAAATTCTCGAAGTAAAATCAAAATTGAAGAAGCAAATCAAATTTGGATAATAAAAAATCAAAATAAGCAGTAAAGGTCAAAATATACGAACTAAAAATCAAAATTGAAGAAGAAGAAAATAAAATTATACAGCAAAAAAATCAAATTTATATAATATATTAAAATCAAAATTGAAAAAAAGAAGAAAATAAAATTATAGAGCAGAAAAATCAAGATTAAAATCAAAATTGAAGGAGTGAAATTCAAAACTAGATAAGTAAAATAAAATTAAATAATGCAAGTACAAATCACTACAAAGTAAAAATTAAAATTTGAGAAACAAAAATCAAATTCCACGCAGTAAAACAAAATTATAGAATTTATATCAAAACTAAGCAGTAAACTAAGCAGTTTAGAGAAGTAAAATCAAAATTATGCAAGTAAAAATCAAAATTGATTAAGTAAAATTAGAGAAGTAGATTATCTACTGTAGTTCAGTACAAATCAAAATTCACAAAGTAAAAATCAAAAGTAGATAAGTAAAATCAAAATAGAAGAAGCAAAATTCACGTAGTAAAACAAAATCATTGAAGTAAAATCAAAACAAAGCAGTAAGAGGCAAAATTATACTAGTAAAAATTAAAATTGAAGAAGAAGAAAATAAATTGTACAGCAGAAAATCAACATTATACGGATTAAAATAAAATTGAAAAGGTAAAAAAATAGAAGTAGCAAAAATAAAAATTCACGATGTAAAAATCAAAATTGAATGAGCAAAAATTAAATTATACAGAGGGAAATCAAGATTTTACAGAATAAAATTGAAATTGAAGAAATAAAAATCAAAATTGACTAAGTTGAAATCGAAATCAGAGAAGTAGATCATCTACTGTAAATATCAAAATTAAATAAAACAAGTACAAATCAAAATTCACGAAGTAAAAATCAAAATTGAAGAAGCAAAAATTAAATTATACAGAAGAAAATCAAGATTATACAGAATAAAATTAAAATTGAAGAAACAAAAATCAAAATTCAAGAAACAAAAATCAAAATTGAAGAAACAAAAATCAAAATTGATCAAGTAGTTATCTAAATTAGAGAAGTTATGTAAATTAGATCAAGTAGTTATCTGTAGAATCAAAATTCACGAAGTAAAGATCATAATTGCACAAGCAAAAATCAAAATTGAAGAAGAAAAAATTAAATTATACAGCAGAAAAATCAAATTTATACATATTAAAATCAAAATTGAAGGGGTAAAATTCAAAATTTCATAAGTAAAATGAAATGATACCAGTACAAATCACAAAATTTACAAGGTAAAAATCAAAATTGGAGAAACAAAAAACAAATTTCACGCAGTAAAACAAAATTAATTAATTAAAATCAAAACTAAGCAGTAAAAGTCAAAATTATGCACGCACAAATCAAAATTCACGAAGTAAAAATCAATTTGAAGAAGAAGAAACTAAATTATACCGAAGAAAAATCAAGATTTTACAGAATAAAATTAAAATTGAAGAAATAAAAATCAAAATTGATTTAGTAAAAATCAAAATTAGAGATGTAGATTATCTACTGCAGATATCAAAATTAAATAATACAAGTACAAATCAAAATTCACGAAGTAAAAATTAAAATTTAAGAAGCAAAAATTATACTATACAGAAGAAAATCAAGATTATACAGAATAAAATTATAGTTGAAGAAATAAAAATCAAAATTGATTAAGTCAAATCAAAATAAGAGAAGTAGATTATCAATTTTAGACACTCTGTAGAATTATCTACTGTAGATATCAAAATTAAATAATACAAGTATGTATAATAAAAATCAATAAGAAGTAAATATCAAAAATAAAGAAGTAAAATCAAAATGACCTTTGACCTATACAAGTAAAATCAAAATTGAAGTGGCAAAAATCAAAATCATACGAGTAAAAATCAAATTTGAAGAATCAAAATAATCAAATTATAAATCAAAATTGAAGAAGTAAAATTCAAAACTGAAGATGTAAAAATTAAATACACTAAGTGAAAATCAAAATCAACGAAATGAAATCAAAGAAGAAATCAAAATTGGAAAATACAAAAACAAAAAAATTAAGGTGAGTTCAATATTTTGATTTTTTTCTACTTTTACTTAACATTTTAGTATGGTGACTTTTTGACTCATTTTATTGACCTGATATTCATAATATATAATGAAAGAGAGAGAGAGAAAAATGAGAAAATACAATAAAACTCCTCGTATGTCATTGTAGAAAATGATCTATTCATTTGTTTTGATTATTCAAGATTAGCCTATAGCAAGTCTCGTATCGCAACTCATGATTTAGACATTAATAATTTGTGCTACCTCGAAAAACATATTACATCTAAATCTTTCATTACCCGACAATTACTGGGCACTTTTTAATATAAACCCTACCAAGGTCTCAAGGTCATAAGTCTCAATAAATAAAAAACAGCTGAGAATTTTTAGCTACCATGTTCAATAATAATTATTATTAAGTCTATCAAGATTTCATGGTTAACGGTAATAATAATAATTCCGTGTCCGTGAGATAGGCACAGCTATATTACGGTGGGGAAAGGATTATATGGACGCCCAGATCCAATGCCTGGGCTCCATGCATGTCCATTGATTCTATTTTTGGTTTTAACGTCCTGTTTTGTGATGGTCAGGAGTGTTTTACATTTACAATCCACTCGCTGGGAATCGTACCAGCTAACCACATTAACCTCACCCGGCCTGAGTAGGACAGAAATGTCATCCTCACGTGTTCGAAGAAAACGTAATTTTCCGTGTGAAAAGTCTGCTCCAACCGGAAATCGAACTCAGTAATCACAATGGTTACACTACGGATGCTGGCTATGTACCTTACCCAGCCTGAGTAATAAATACGTATGTTATAATGTTGGTATGTACAATTGTCCATGTATTTTTACCTTAAATAACATGAAACATTAAGGAGAATAATAGGTACCAGGAACAATTTATTACCAGGCAATTAGGCCTGCAAAGATTTACGCCTTATGTACAGACAGGTATAGGTATCTTACTTGTATTTATTCATTACGTCAATTGTAATAATAATAACACTCTTTAGTGGAAGGTAACCACCATCAAGCGAGGTTAATGCTCAAAGCATTTTCTACCACCTAACCCTCAGAGTCTTATAATTATGTGGTCATAAATTCAAATTAATGAGGAAAAATTCATGAACTGGGTGGGATTCGAACCAACGGATCCCTACGCTATCTGAATTACCAGACTAGCGCGTTAACCACTTAACTACCAGTTCAAGTCATCAACATTAAAACCCAGGTGCCACAAATGGCTGAAGAAAATCAAGGTCTCAATTTCATGTCGAGGTGTTCATTAACAGTACCTAGTCACCGTGGTAACGTACTGGCTTGCACGCACGGTGACCTGGGTTCGATTCCCAGCAGCACAGAAATTTTTCTGCTCTCTACTTGGATGTCCGTGGTCCACGTGAGGAAAAATTGGTTAATGAGCTTATTATGTGGTGTCTCTACACTCTACACATGCGCTGTAGTCTTTTCCTAATTTGTTCGATTGTGTGTGTGTGTGAGAGAGAGAGAGCGAGAGAGAGAGAGCGAGAGAGAGAGAGCGAGAGAGAGAGAGCGAGAGAGAGAAACAGAGAGAGAAAGAGAGAGAGAGAGAGAGAGAGAGAGAATCATGCGATTTTGTGACTTGATACCACACGTGGTGTGCACAGTATTACTAATGAAGGATATCACCCGTTGATAATGATTGCATATTCTAATTTTACTTCACATGTACATATAGGTAATATTAAATTTATGACATAGGCCATCATCTCAGAAGATTTCTCGTACCTCTCTCTATGGAGTCTATGGGGGGAGAGAGAGAGGGAAAGAGAGAGAGAGGGAGATAGAGAGATAGAGAGGGAAAGAGAGAGAGGGAGATAGAGAGGGAAAGAGAGAGGGAGAGAGAGAGAGGGAAAGGGAAAGAGAGAGAGAGGGAAAGAGAGAGAGAGAGAGGGAAAAGAGAGAGAGAGAGAGAAAGAGAGAGAGAGAGAGAGAG
This sequence comes from Bactericera cockerelli, assembly GCA_024516035.1. Classification (NCBI taxonomy): domain Eukaryota; kingdom Metazoa; phylum Arthropoda; class Insecta; order Hemiptera; family Triozidae; genus Bactericera; species Bactericera cockerelli. The sequence goes on along the minus strand of CM044965.1, from coordinate 26,233,160 downwards.
AGAGAAAGAGAGAGTGAGAGAGAGAGGCTGGGGTATTACAGTCGAAATTGATGGATATGAGAGAAACCCCACTAGAAGAAATTAATTCCAAGGTCCAATTTACCTCCTTCAAGGGAAAACCTTCTATTTTTTTGTATTTCCTCAGAGTCTGAAAATTTCAACAACAACAAAAATGTTAAATTAATTACATATTTCTAATAACGACTGATTATTATTATTATTTTTTCCCTCCCAATTTTCAATTCAATGTCCAGCGCGTGGATCATAAAAATCAACAACTTTGATTTTGCTGTTGCTTTACAACAACAAACAATAAAAAAATTAAACATTGAAAATTATTCATACCATAGGAATTATGTTGTTGTTGTAGCCAGCTTGGCTACAGCTGGAGGGGTGAGTGATGGTCTCCAACCAATTTTATTTCAAAGTTGGCTCGTCCTGAACCACATACTTCTATGTGCGATCAACCATCATGAGGACTTGGATTTTTCTTTTTAAACCATTAAACCCTTGGGAAACTGCAAGCTATGCTGGTTTGTTAGGGTTGGCTAGTCTGTTCTCTGTTTATAGTCCTCTAGCGAGACACTGGTCTTCTCCCTGTTTAACGTCCCCCAGCCAGACTATTATAATCGGAATTAAGGGGTAAATTAGCCACTATTTTCACTTATTTGGTTAGGTTGGATTAGGTTATTTGGTGGTAAGATAGTCTGTGTTTAAAATCGGGTTGCCAGCGTCGATGGCGCGTTGAATGCACTGGTTCTCGGAGGATCACCGAAGTCAAGCAATGTCCAGCGAGATGAAGACTTCGTGATGCATTCCGACCCAGGTAGGGTGAGGTTAATGTGGGTAGCAGGCTTGTGAGTTTCCTGCGAATGGAGGGTAACATCCCCATCGTGATATGACCATGCAGTTGAAAGCGACGTTAAAACCCAAATTAGAAATAATAAAAATCACAATCGGGCAATCCCCGGTTCTGTACTCAGCACAAGAGTGTGTGTAATTTATTGTTACCTGTATCCATGGAAAATCTGTGATTGTTTTGGTACTTAAGTATGTTTTGGTACTTAAGTACAGTTCTTAGGGGTAATTTTCCAAATGAAATCTTGGGTAATTTTAAAAACAGAAAAATATTGTTTTGAATGCTTTTCTGTTGGTAATTTTAATCTTGGTAATTATGGTATAGGTAGGTAGGTATTTTTTTAAATAGAAAAATACGAGTTGTTCTGAATGCTTCAATGTTCGATTCCCGGCAGCACAGAAATTTTCTGCTCTGTACTTGGATGTCTGTGGTCCCCTCAAACCTCGTGAGGAAAAATGAGTAACTATTTGTATGAATAGTGAGTGACCAGTGGTGGCATTACGATAAGGAATATGTATATTGGAAAATGATGAAATTTTGAGTTTCATAATCCACTGCAGTTGTGACATAATAACACAAAAAAAAAAACCGAATGCATACAACATGTGTAATATTTGAATATTACATGTTTCTATGTTGGAGAGAAAAAGAATGCAATAGGATATGTTGCAGACAAGAAATTATCCTACAAGAAAATTAGCGCCTGGATTCCTAATTTTCATGAAAAATTTAAAGAGCCGAATTTTGAATTAGGATTAAAACGGGTCTCAGGTTCAAACCCTGGGCTCGGCAAGAAATTAATAACCAGTTATGCCTAACTGATGAGCTCAAATAAGAACGAAATATGAAACGATAGTCTTAGGCTGCTTGAGGTTGAATATCGGACTTATCAATTCTAGTGATGAAAATTGGGCTTAATGTAAAAAAATTAATTTGATTCGATTTGACATTGCTACTACGTGGTCCTTTTATTTGTTTCATTGATGATACAAACATTTAGGAAATTGAAGAATTCAATAATTGGATAGTAAGTAGTCACTGTGGCAGAGCGAGTTAGCGCGCTAGGCATTGCACACATAGTGACCTGGGTTCGATTCCCAGCGGGGGAGGATTTTTTCTGCTCTGTACTTGGATGTTCGGGGTCCACTCATACCTCGTGAGGAAAAATGAGTAGCTGCTTTAATGTGAAGCAGCGACCAGTGGCAGAATCTTAGGCAAAAAAATAATGCAAGATATTGTAAATTAAAGTGGTAAAGTCCTATGATTCTGCGTTACCCACTAAAATTGTGACATAATAACACAAAGAAAAGCATTATTATTATTATAATTGGATAGTATATATTATTTTTTTCTTCTTTTTCTGGCATTGGTAGGCAAGGCATTCAATACAGCCAAGGATAGTATATAAACCGCCTGAAATATAATTTATAAAAACGCAACACGCATATTATTTTTCAAGATTTAATTTTGGCAACACTGGTAAGATAAGAAACGTAAACAAAAATCAGTTGATTTGATTTGATTTGGTTTCACGTAGGTACATGAAGAATCCAGTAGCCAGCTAGACCCAGGAATTTTTTTAAAAATAATTATAAAAAAAAACAACTTTTCCGAGTTTTCCGGTTTTTCTTGGAGTACACATAAGATAAATGCAAATTGTTTATTTCAAGTAATCAAGTGCTAAAATCTATGCATTTCTCCGTTTCCTGTCTACTTTAATGGGAAAAGTTATCTTTAAGAAATATACAAAGGTAAAGGTAAGATTTTCGTTTAAGATGGTGCATCCACAGAATGTTGTGGTAGGAATGAGATGCTAAATATGTGGAATCCTAGGATCTTATCACTTTGGGCTAGAACAAATTTATATATAAATGACTGATATGCAATCAGTACAATAATCTGTTAGTCCCTTTACTCTGACAGTTGTGATTATATTAGATTATATTTCTACTGTGATAATTATATACAGAAGTATGAAACAAATTTTAATTATTTGTAAACGCCAATCTGTATAATTCACACAATAAAAAATTCACTCATGAAGACCTGAAAATGCTAGGTACTACATTTAGGGCAGAATTATTAGATGATTTTGTAATACCTCTGTGGATCTAATTCCAAATTTTGTGTATTCTCAAAGATGGGGCAAACTAATGCTAAGTCAGACTTGAGATTTTGGTTTTGTCTATTACCTAATTTTGCTGTTAGTATTATCTTGCTGGTGTGAACAAGAGTTGAATTTTATTATATCAACAACTCAAACAGTCAAAATAACTTGGTATTTTTATACTCAAATTAATTAAATGTATATAAACACCCTCAACAGTTTTCCAAACAGTTGAGGCTTGGTTACTTTTGGACAAACAGTGTGAACTTTTTGCCCAAATCATGTTTATGATACATTTCAAATCAAATTGTAAGATTCAACTAACGTATTTAGTTTGAGTTTAAAGCGGTACAAAATATACTCCCAGATTTTAGGATGGTTAAGAGTTTTGAAAACTCAAATATCACCCACAAGAGTTGTGTCAGTAAGATTGAGAGGTATAAATCAAAGAGTGAGAAGTATTGAGTGTGAGGATGTTGCAGGCTTGCTCAGAAATCAAACATGAAAATTTTGTTAATATTTTAAAATGAAGCAGTCTTCTTATGATTTAGTTAAATGGGTGACAGTGTAATCATCAACATCAAATTTAAAGAGTGGAAAATAAAAGCAATGTTAAGCCCAGTTAAAAAAAAGAGCATAAAAATTTGACCTTGTCAGCATTCGAACCCTTGGGAAAAAGAAAATCAACTAAGGTATATTCAATTTTACATGTAACTTGGAGTATATATATATTTGAAATGTACATATATTCTTAGAGCCTAATTAAACTGTGCAAAGTCCAAAAAATTTACAGGTTAAGTTCATACTTGATTATTATTTATAGTTTAGGATCCAATCTTGTGTTTTTTAAATACAGCTATGAGAAAACACTGGGAGAATAATCAGAGTTGTATGTTATGTGTTTATTTGGGTTTAACATAGCTTTTAACGACATGGTCATATGATGATGGGGGTTTTACACACTATCTATTCTCTACGTAGATAGTTGCTAAAATTTATTGGTATAGTACAAATCTGAACTCCTTTGTGCTCAATTTTGTTTTTTTTTTTTTTTTTTTTTCATGTTTTTGTGGGCAGTTGGGCACACTTTTGAATAAAATTTAGTAATGTTTCTCCATGTGCTTGTTGGTACTCTTAGGGAAAAATTCATAGACATTTTTGTTATACCCCTGTGGACTCTTCTTATAAGTATGTACTTGAAAAATTATAGATCATATCATTTCATTGATACATTAAATAAAATTAATATGACCATGCCTTTTCCAAGTAAAAAATCGCCCACAGTATGACTAGCAAGAAAATGTGCTGGTTGATTCATGTTATTGTGGACTATTTGACTGCATTTCTGTTTGTGAAATATCTAGCTAGATTCTTTACTACCCAGCTGATTGAAACTTTTTCTTAGCTTTTTCCAAACCTATCTACACCTACTTTTCTTGGCATTGGTCGAGCTTTTCCTTATGGTAGAGGTTGTTTAGTCCTGGCACTTCTACTTCCATATTTTAATGGCTGGATGTCATGATTTCTGTTATTACTTCTGAGAAATTTCTAATATTAGAAATCGGAAGTATTGTGTTAGTTTTTGTATATTTTTTTCTTTTTGGTCTGTCAGGGCTGGTCCCAGCAAGACACATGTCCTCTTTGAGGATTGAAACAGATAAATTTAGGTCTTTGTACTATCAATCCAGATAGTGCTAAGATCTGTGAGATTTCCCCCTTTTAATTTTCATAATTTTTTAAGAAAAATAATACGTATAATGACACCAAACAACTCCTAGAATTATATTTTTGTTGATCAGTAAACAATGTGATCATGGTATTATTGTTTTTCATTTTCTTGATTTTTTGGTTCCCCTATATTTGAGATCCAAAAAATTAAGTGAAATGAAAAACCAATATTACTATTATGTTCACCACCTAACTAACATTAGACTGATTTAATATGCTGCACTCACAGTCTAAAGTGGAAAAAATTGCACACTCCCTAAAGGGTCTGAAATTGGGTGTGACAAAAAAAAATTGAACTTAAAAGTGTGAAACTGGGTGTGACAAAAAAAAATGAACTGAAAATTTTGTGTTCATTTCACAAAAATGTCATACAAAATAGAGGATGCCATTTAAAATTTCAAAGTTGACCTTGAAATAACCTTGAAGAGATCATCCAAGAAACTCTTCAAGGTCTCCATTAATTTTCCCCTTTAGAGCTATGAAAATGATCATTGGACAGTTTTTTTCTATCGTCAGTAGTTTTCGAGATATTTGAATGTCTCAATTATGGTGGGACACCCTGAATATTCCCACAACTTTGATATACTCTTTGCCTGTGATATAATATATCACAGGCAAAGATATTAGAAATATTATTCCATATTATGGAGTTTCTCTAGACTAGAATGTTTATGTTCATTTATCCTCCCTATTCCTAATCTTTAACAATTAGTGCTTATGGTCAAATTTTAATAGTCCTGTTAACCTGTACAAAAAAAAGTCCCCTTCAAATAATGGTACATTGACATCCACCACAACTTTGGAAACTAATCATTCTCTGTGCTGGTTGTTTAAATCTGTATATCAATGATAATATCACCTTACTTATACTCCCCAATTAGGACTATTAAGTACCATTATTCCAGCAGTAAGCCCAAGACATATTATTATGTGGTAAAAATCCCAAATGGGAGGATAAATCAAATGAAGTTGTCCTTGGTTTTATTTGCGTGCCCACTGATGGTCAAATATTCATGGATTATAAAATCCCTTCAAAATAATAGTAAATTAAATACCTAATCCCACACGTAAAAACTCAACTTGGGAATGCTGCTAAAATTTACAGTCCAATATTTTTTTTAAATGCAAGCAGAAACCTTTCAAAAGTGCCATAATTTCGCGGTTTTTTTGGCTCCTGAATTTTAGAATATTTTTTTTTTTTAAGTTTCCATTTATTTATTTTTTACAGTACGTATCATCTTCAACAAACTATGAGGGTATACCCACCTTCAAAAGATAAAAATCTTGTGCTGAAGGTGGGGAGTTCAAAATAATAGTATGTATAGATAATAATATTTTTTTTTTCAATTTCATTCACAATAGAAAAAATTGATGTGTATAAAATGGTATTCAACAGAAGAAAAAGTAATAGGTAATATTTTTTTATATAATATGTTTAATATGAGCTCAAAAATATTTTTTTTTTTTAAAAACAACATTGAAGAAAAAAAATATATTTATATATTAATAAGATGATGATTATGATTAATAAGAGGATGCAGATAATAGGTTCTCAGGTTATTCAGATGGAAATATTAAGTTGTTTAAAAATATTTAATAACGAGTTGTTTATACTCATTAGTATTGTGGAATTCATATTTAGATGTAATATACCAATTCCATTACTTTTGATATGTGGACAGTCTAAATAACTTGAGAACTTATCTGTGATGTATTGATCATCAATTACATTAATTACATCCATAAATTAGTAAAAGGGTGATTGTTTTTATATCTATAGATTGATTTTTTTTCTTCAATGATTTAAATTTTTTTAGAGCTCTGATTTTTTTCATAGATTTTAATTTATATTTTGTTGTTATACTGATATTGTGAAAAAATATATCTGTTTTAATGTTTTAAATGTAAAGAAATGAATGAAATTGAAAAAAAAAAAAAAAAAAAATGAAAACTTGAAAACTGCTAAGCATCTGTTGTCTCTTCCTCGGAAGAACTGGAACGAGTGACGTCCTTCCAATCCATTGACAGGTCCTTCATGGTCTTCACACTTCTGATTCGCGAGTTTTCATCTTTCCTCATAAGTACCCGGCAATCCTGAGTCCAGACAAACTTGTAGTGGTTTGTCTTCGCCCAAGCTCTGGTATTTCTCAGTAGTGTGTAGTTCTTGGTCGTTAGATGTTCATTTATATATATTTTTTTATCAAATAATTTGTTTTCTTTGCCGGCCTTCACCCATATGTCACGTGTTTTTGTATTGAGTAGTCTCACGACAATTGGTTTAGGACTTGTTTTTGATGGAACTCTATGAGCTACTTGTATATGATACTCAGGGTTCAAAATTCCAATTTCTTTTCCAAGATTTTCCACTATTTCTTTTATGTTTTCCTTTTGATTTTCTTTCATTCCATTTATAACGATGTTTGACATTCTCGACCTTTGGTTTAGTTCCCCAATATTTTCATCTTGTACTTCGACACTTTTTTTCAATATTTTGTTCTCTAGTTCTTTCTCATCAAGCTTCTTTTTCAATGTATCAATCTCTTTCCTGTTTTCAATAACCATTTCTTTCAATTCTTTCATTTCTATAATAATTACATCATACGAGGTCATTTTTTTGTAAATCTTTTTTAATAACTCTTTCACACTCATTTCTTCCAGTTCATTCTCGTTTTCACTTGACTCTTCTTTTACTGCATTCCTTGTCTTAACCATGTTATATAACGAAAGAAATTTGGAAAATATTTTAGATTATTTTAGAAAAATCGGGAGCAGAGTTTTCAGGAGCTGTTGGAAATTTATTTGGCTGAACTGCAAAATATTGTCCTTGGTTTCATTTTATTTTATGAAATTTAGTGGATAGCGCAGAATAATAGGATTTTGTGTATCATTTACTCGTATTCCGCCACTGGTCGCTGCTCACATTAAAGCAGCTAATCATTTTTCCTTACGAGGTATGAGTGAACCCCGATCATCCACGTACAGAGCACAAAAAATCCTGCCCCGCTGGGGATCGAACACAGTTCACCATGCGTGCAATGCCTAGCGCACTAACTTACTTGGCCACAGTGACTACGTCCTCATATATAATCAGGCAAACATAATTTCTATGCGATATGATGAATCTTCATTTTTGATAATAAGTCTCAAGGCTTTGTTGGATGATTTCAAATTGATAATAGGTAGAACCTACCAGCTAGAATATGGCGAACTATTCGCCTGTCACCTTGAATTGTTTCGTAGTTGAAATAATATAGACCCGATCTCAGTAGCTCGATCGATTAGTTGGCGGAATTGTAACCTGGAGGTCGGTGGTTCGAGTCCCGACTTCGGTAAAATTTGAGTAGTGTGAGATTCAGTAATTGTGACATCAAAAACAATAACTTACATGTACAGACTTGTACGTATACAAAGAGAGAGAGAGAGAGAGAGAGAGAGAGAGAGAGAGAAACAAATTGTTAATATATTTAAAATATATACAATAGCAGTTGTCTATTTTGGTAGATTGCTAATGTAATAATAATAATAACACTCTTTAGTGAAAGTTAACCACCAGGCGAGGTTAATGCTCAAAGCATTTTCTCCCACCTAACCCTCAGAGTCTTATTATTATGTGGTCACAAACTCAAAATAATGAGGAAAAATCCATTCACTGGGTGGGATTCGAACCAACGGATCCCTACGCTACTTGGATTAACCACTTGACTACCAGTGCAAAGTACATCTTTCTACTCGTACTCGTACAAACATATTCAGCATACATAGTTATGTTGGTTAAATATATTATAGTTAAATTTTGGTTGCATAAAAACTCAACCAACACTCACTCACCTCACGTATAGAGCATAGAACTTGAGTTCTATGTTGAAAGGTTATCTGTACCTGTGACCATGTCTCCGGCCTGGTATTTGGCTGTATGATGGTTTTAATATCTGAACAAGATAGGTTCTATCTTCTTTCGGTTCATTGGTTTAACGTACCGACCTCAGCATATGGTGTGATCGATAAGGCGGCGGACTTGTAGTCTTGAGTTCGGTGGTTCGTGACCCATGTAAACAAACAAAAAAATATTTGTAAAGCTAGTTTGAGTAATTGTGACATCAAGATTGTGATTATTAGCGCAACTACAACCGACCTAGATGGCTCAATGGGTGAGAGCATTGGTTGCTGACATGGAGGTTGCGGGTTCGAGTCCCGGCTGGAGCGGAAAATTCTGACCGAGTTTTTCCGTTTCAGGAATGGCATAGATGTAACGGTAAAGTGCCCTGAAGTAATGCGAAACTTGTTCGGGGTACAACTACTTTTAAAAAAAAATTGCTGTAACTTAAAGTAATAATAGTGCTAAAAGTTAACGTAAATTTTAGGAAAACAATGCATCAAAATACATTCAAACTCTGTTTCGTTTTAATACAGGTCGGCTGGCGTGTGTTCTCTTGATGAACACTCGCCTCCCGGGGAACTTGATAATTTCGCCTTATGTATACTGTCCAATTAGGACTAATGAATCCCATTATTCCATCAGTAAGACGCATGATTGAAATGAGAGGATAACTTTCATGTCCCGGCTAGGTTTCCGACCCGCGACCCCTGGATTACCAGAAAGACGCCTTCACCTCTGAGAGATCTTGTCCCCCCTCCTGTCAAAAAATTATAAACAAATCTCACCCCTCCAATGTTTCTAAATAAATTGAAAGTTGCAAGTCATGTACATTTTCCATTGAGTTTAATGTGGCTACTGACAGAACTGACCACACGAACACCGTCTTGTGTTTGCAACCAGCCGAAATGCTACAACGACCGTAAAATTCTAATGTTATCAGATTTCAGTTAACCCACCAAAATTTTATTTTAACACAGCTACAAGAAATACACCCAAACTCCACACACAAACACATGTAACAGTACGTGAAGACAAGCACACGCAAAGGCTCGTCCAGACATTCATGGACAAATCGTTCACATCGCTCACTTACAAAAAAGGTCCATCCAGACGAGAGTGCTCGGACTTCATTTCAAAATTCAAGGCCGCCATTTTAAGCAACTCGGAGATTAAACAAAATAAAATTGAAAGTGAACAAAATACAATGAATCAAAATCAAATTGTAAACGACAGTAGAAAAATTAATTTAGAGCTAATTCAAAATGGTGAACACAAAACGAATCGAAGTCAAATTAGAAAAGAAGATAAATTGAATTTAGAAGAAGAGGAAGTGAGAGGTGAAGAAAATTCACTTGTAAGACGACAAGACAAACTTGACCGAAAGTCAAAATTCAATGCCTTTAAAATCACGATCGGAAACGACTATGTGATTCGAATCAACCAACTACCAAATCTTTCAGACACGAAAACAAATGATGGGGAACTCCACAATGGAAACACGGTTCCAAGAAAAACAGAATTCAATGAAACAAAAACTTTCTCGTTAACATCTTCTACAACAGGTAATGTTTTTAAACGCAAGGAATCCCTCAGTGAATGGCAACTTAATAAAAGTGATCATGTTAAGTTAGAAAAACTTGATACAGACACGAAAATGATAAATGCAGAAACATTAGACACGACTGAGAAAAAACGAAGAATAGACAACTATGAAAATGGAATTGTTAGAGGCAGTAAAGGTTTTGATCAAAAGAGAGACAACAAGAACTCAGAAACAATCCAAACTAAGGTTGTTGAATCAAATCCAATAAAGAAAGACTCTCTAGAGCGAAAAAAATCATCAAAGAAGACTAAAGGTGAAGTGTTTGTTCAAGGAAACTCTACAGTGAACACAAATCTAAAAAAAATCCCAGTTCAGCAATCTGATCACGAAAATACAATAACGTCGGAATCTTTTCCAGGGAATTCAACAATTCGGAACGGACCTTCAGTTGCAACAACTTTTTCAGAAAAGTCTAGAATTGTGGAGTCAATTTTAGGAAAGCCTCCACCCAGTGTAACTTTTCAAGAAGAGTCTGCAGATCAGAAGCCCAACCAAACAACTTCCAGTGTCCCCGAAAACCCACGTCTCCAAACTTCGACAGCCAACTTGTCCGAAATAAAAAAAGAACTGGACGCGTGGCTGCAAGTCGATAAGTTAACGCGCGTCAACTCGGATTCCCTCTGCCAGGTTCTAAGTCAAGTTCTTGAAGAAATTTCATCTGTGAACATGCTCCCGGCGGAGTTGCAAGACAGCAGCGATTCCAGCAATCCAAGAGACATCATTATCCAGTCGAACAAATATTATATTGTCAACATTGAACAGATCAAATCCATGGCAGAGATTCTAGACCGAATCAGCAAAGTGATCCACGCCCTGATGAAATACTCCAACCCGGAAGAAGAGATGATATGCGAATGTGAAGATAACTTCTGCGCATGCGGTAATGCAATCGGATCTAATGGAAATACTTACACAAACACAGAAAACGGACAAGAGACTCTAAGCAAAACAGACAGCAACAAAAACAGTGAAATTGAAACAGGTTCACTATTAATAGACAACAATGATTTAACAATAGGAAATGACACGGATGACCAAGACACAATAGAATGGATTGTCAATCATGCAACAGTGACGAACGACCAAAGGTTTAGTACTTTAGGAACAAGCCAGTCGGTAGCAACAGAGTTTGGGGGGTACTCAACCGATGATTTGGATCCTGAGTCAGGTCCTACGAGCTCAGTTGTTGTCGATCAGTTTCTCTGCGAGAGTGCACCGAGCTCCGACAATGCAATCTCATCGTTGTCAAGTCAAGCCGAGTTGGTACAAACTGATTCACTTCTTTTGAAATGTTGCCTGTTTGAGCGTCTTCCAGGTTACTCGGAAGCCACGACAGTCACTCCTCCGAATCAGAACTCATCTGGCTCGTACAATCCGTACTTCAACTCACTCGGCAGTCAAACGAGCGGAACCGAACTTCATTCGGAAGCAATCGGAAGCCAAGGGGAGTCGTGTCAGCATGACTACCACTCTCTCGGTAGTCAAACAAGCGATTCTGATATTGAAAGATTGGTGAGACAAAGAGAGATATACCAGAGAGAAATGAGTCACGCGCGAGAGTCGAATCATGAACGAGAGTTGAATCAAGACAGAGGAAGACAAAGGAAATCGAACAGGCAGAAGAGCCGATTCCGATCTTTGGCGAAAATAAAAACGAATGATTCGGTGAAGACGACAGACGAACTTCTGGCGCTGCTAGATGACGTGGAAAAGCTCCTGATGAACAACTGTGCGGATCGATATGAGATGATGATTCTCTTGCAGCAGATATTCGGCGACTATGCCAAGTCGGCGCAGAAAGCTGTGACCGATCTCCGAAAGTTCATTGTGACATTCAATAAAAACAACTCGTACTTGTAATCATATGCTCATTTCTCTCCATATCCGTTTTTTCTTCATATTCATTATCAATATCATTGGGTTTTTTTAAGACTGTTTTATGGCGTTTTTATGTGTCTTATGTGGTCAAAATCCCGAATGGGATGATACCTTGTCATGTCCCGGCTGTGTTGCGAACGCCCAACCTAGTATAACTTGAAAAGTGTGAGAAAAGTTTACAAGAACTTCTCATTTTTACATTTTGCTTGATAATCTTCTATAGAGGTAAAAAAGCAATAATGAGGTTTTGGAAACTTTGGGATTCCAAAATGGTCTCGTTTAGTGTATATAGTAATTTTTGAAATTGTGTGGTGACAAAAGATCCATGCGTTTATGAATGATTATTGCGATCAATGTGCACTGGTAGTCTAGTGGTTAACGTGCTAGTATGATAATCCAGGTAGCGTTGAATTTTTCCTCATTAATTTGAGTTTATGACCACATAATAATAAGACTCAGAGGGTTAGGTGGTACAAAATGCTTTGTTTTTATTATTATCTAGTACACTCAAACCAGGATATAAGAGAACTCAAGGGCCCAATTTTCTTCTTCTCTTCTATCCACATTTCTCTTATATTAAATTCTCTTATATCCAGAAACCGACCTCAATAGCTTGATGGATAAGGCGGCGGACTTGTAACCTGGAGCTCATTGGTTCAAATCCCGGTTTCAGCGTAGATTTAATAAACGAGTTTGAGTAGTTGTGATATCACGAAAGTGATCAACACAAATATGAGCGCGCCATTAGCTCAGGGGTTAAGCACTCGCTTGCCATGCGGAAGGTCCCAAGTTCGTTCCCCCGAGCCGACAAAAAAATTGTATTCTAAATTTGGTTACAGTTGTTTGTAAGGGATACCTTCCGGTGCGCTCGTGTTGACCCAGTACCTAAATGGGAAGTATTGTTTCACTTCTCGCCCATCAGGAGGGAGGCATACTACGGGATGGGCAAGCTACAACACAGACCACAAGCGTCTAAAGTAGCTCCTGTTTCATGACTACGAAATTAAAAAAAGTCTGTGGAACACTCATTTTTAAATAATAAAACAATAGATAATTTCAAGTCTTTCATTCAGGTTTGACTGAATTGTTTTTTTTTTTTTTTTTTTTTTTTTTTTAATGGCTTTGTTTAACGTGGCAGGATTCTCCCAAGGGAGCTCTTCTACTCAACCACCGATTTGTGTTCGTTTTTGTAAAAAAAATTGTGTTCGTTTTTGTAAAAAAAAAACAATGTTTTTTTTCCTCCGATTTCAATTAAATAACTAAATGACTAAATCTTGTGTTTATCTCTTCTTCTTTTTTCAGGTGAATCCCGACGAGTTTTAGAATATTTATCGAAAGAGATAGGTCTTCGGGGATATTCGGCACTGCTCGACTGTCTCCGATTTCTTCGTGAACTCTCGGCACTGCTCGACTGTCTCCGACGTCCATGTCATCCCTCTCGAGTTCAGACCGTAGAACTTTGTACGGCGACGCGGCCCTCTATATAGTCCCCTGGTATCGCCCGCACAAGGTACCATACGTCCGACCTACTGGACAGCGCTTGTGCAGTTTGAATCTTTCTTCCGACCAGAGTGGACGTGTTGACTACTTTTTTTTTCTTGTGAAATCTAACCACACTGGCGCGAGTTTTTACGAGCGATTTTCACGCTACGATGCGCGTTTATGAGTTTCTTGATTTTGTAAGACCGAAAGAGGCGAGTTTTAACTAGCAAATGTTAGGCTATGAAGCGAGCTTTAACGAGCGGTTTTCACGCTATGAAGCGAGTTTCAACGAGCGATTTTCACGCTGTGAAGCGAGTTTCAACGAGCGATTTTCACGCTGTGAAGCGAGTTTCAACGAGCGATTTTCACGCTGTGAAGCGAGTTTCAACGAGCGATTTTCACGCTACGATGCGAGTTTACGAGTTCCAGATTTATAAGACCGAAAGAGGCGAGTTTTAACTAGCAAATGTTAGGCTATGAAGCGAGCTTTAACGAGCGGTTTTCACGCCACGATGCGAGTTTCTTGATTTATAAGACCCAAAGAGGCGAGTTTTAACTAGCAAATGTTAGGCTATGAAGCGAGTTTTAACTAGCAAATGTTAGGCTATGAAGCGAGTTAACAAATTTACCGATTCATTAGACCGAAAAAAAAGGAGTTTAATTAGCTATTGTTAGGCTGCGAAGCGAGTTTACGAGTTTTTTTTACGGACTTCGTGTTCATTTATACAAAACGCGATTTTATATGTTAAAAAAAAACTTATGAATAACTCAAGATTTACCTTAAACTCTAAATTTTAGAAAAAATTAGACTAACCTAGAATTTAGTAAATGAATGCTTGAAATGTGAAACAAATCAAGCCCATCATCACCGGCTCTGTTCCCCATGGATTCAATCCTTTGCATTGGGGAGAATTCGCTCACGTTAGAATGGCTTCTCTTGAGTTTAAGGGCGGAATTAATAGACGTTTCTGTTATACCTCTGTGGCGCTAAGTCACGGATTGCGTACTTTGTAAGATAGGGAAAACCGTCACTTACCAACGTCTTAAATTATTGATGTTGTCGATTAATTCCGCCCTAAATGTTCATATAAGACGATAGCAATAGTCTGAGAAGGAAAAAAGCGACTTTTTTAACCAGCAATTGTTAGGCTACGAAATGAGTTTAGGAATTTACCCGTTCATAAGACCCCTGTTTAAACTGCTAGCACAAAAGGACTCTTCAGTCATACGCCAGCGGTATAAATTGTAAAATATTTTGTAAATGTCACTTCTCGCCCATCAGAGGGGAGGCACACTGCGGGATGGGCAGGCTACAACACAGATCATAAGCGAGTACAGTAGCTCCTGTTTCATGACTACGAAACAAAAAAGGCTGTGACAAACTCATTTTTTTTCTTTCTTTTTTTAAATTGTGGTAAAGAGTAAAATATCCTGAGAAGAAAAAAATAGCGAGTTGTTTTGTTAGGCCACAACGCGAGTTTACGAATTTACTAGTTCACATAGACCCTAGCAATATTCTGAGAAGAAGAAAAAAAAAAAGAAATAGTGATTTATCAGCGATTTTTACGCTACGAAAAGAATTTACCGGTTCATAAGACCTCTACTAAAGAGCAATATCCTGAGAGAAAGAAAAGCGAATTTTTATCAGCGATTTTTACGCTAAGAAACGAGTTTTGAATACGAACTAAGCGGTTCAACCAGACCATTCAAAAGACCAATATCGCGATTTTTAAGCAAATTTTCCCATTTTTAACAATATAACGCTGGTTAGATTCCTAATAGGAAAAAATAGTACCTAAAGTTAGATTATACGTCTTAAAAAAATAATAAAATTTCAAGCTGGTACGATTCCCAGCGAATGAAGGGTAAAACCCCCGTCCTAATCCAAGACGTTAAATCAAATAGAATCGTTGGCGTTAGGAAGGGCATCCAGCCGTAAAAATGTGCCAAAACCAACCAACCTCAACCATGAGGTTGAATAACGTTGACCCTGCTTAAGCGGGATAAGACAGAGTAAAAGAAGAAGAAGAAAAATAATAATAGAGTGTAAAAATAGAATGTATAGATATGTGTAGAGCTGTAAATTGTACATTTAAAATTAAAAAAGCATGTACTGCTTTGAAAAATCGCATAGCTATGACGTTTTACTCCTACGTTACAAAAGCTGTATAAAAAGTCTATTTTCTTAAACTCAAGTAAAACTAGAAGAAAAAAAACCCCCTTTTCAGTGCATAATTTCTTCGCCTTTTTCATATTTCTGCTAACTCGATGACTGCTTTTTCATGCCTTCTATGAGACGGTTAATAGAACAAAAATCTGACCAATGACTTTTGTTTATGTAGAACCAAAACACAAAACATGAAATCTTTTATTTTTGTGTGCATTTTGCTGGAAATTTAGGACGCGTTTTAGTTGTCTTCATTTTTTTAATGTTTTTTTTTTTTTAATTTTCAAAGTTTTCGTGTCAGTTTTCGATTTTGGACAACTTAGCTTCCATAAACTTTATTTAATGAAGTTTAAAACTTCTTTAAATTTTCAACATTCATTTAATTATTATTTTGAATTAAAAATAGTTTTTGGCAATATCAGACAAAAACAATACTTTCTTATACCTTATAGGTAACAGAAATTAAAAAAGAAAATAAAATATTTGTAAACCAATTACTTCTGTTTATTTTTCTTTTCTTTTTTTTAAACTTTAATCGCAAAGAAGTTGCCTTTTTATTTACAATATTTGGACATAGGCACACATTATACAAAATAAACAATAGCAGCTGGGTAGGGTATACATTTTTTTTCTTCATTAATTTGGAATCGTGATAAAAGAAAAGAAAAAAAAAATAGATCGCGTTCGTAGATTTTTTGTTCGTAGATCGTGCTCGATAGCGTTTTCGTTTCATATCTTTGATCTTAATCGTACGATTAAACTGACTTTTGTCGTTTGTTTTGGTTTTATTTTTCTAGTTCATGTTAACCATCAATCTAGAGCGAACCTAGATCCACGCACTTAGTGAGTACTTTCAACTAGCTTGTCATTTTTTTTACTTCTGTCTGCTTGAGTTTGCACATAAAGCTTTCTTTCCTCTCAAAATGTTCTCTCTTCTTTTGGATTTTATTTATTTGCTTTTTAAGTGACAGAGTTTGCACTTAAAGCTTTCTTTCCTCTCAAAATTTTCTATCTTGTTTTTGGCTTTCATTATTTTTTTGCTTTTTAAGTTGCACAATTCTCACAGCTTTTCTTTTCAAGCACTTTTTCTCGTCCACTTTAATAGCCTGTCCGAATTTGTTTGCTTTTTTAATGCACATTTCAATTCTAAAAAATACGAAGTTACAACATAGGATGGCGTCATCGTGAACGATGGTATCCAGACAGTGGAGGAATGACTCAGCGCTTCTACCACTGTCTTTACAAGGAGGCTAATAATTGACAAGAGCCCCCAGAACCGAGCTAATGCTGGTTTAATCCCTGTTTATAGTCCCCCAGCCAGACTGCTGGTCTACTCCCTGTTTATAGTCCCCAGCCAGACTGCTGGTCTACTCCCTGTTTATAGTCCTCCAGCCAGACTACTGGTCTACTCCCTGTTTATAGTCAGTCCCCCAGCCAGACAGTTACAACAGTTGGCTTTAAAAGAAGAAAAAAAACAAGAAGAGGAGGGAAATAAAGACCGAATTATAAAACAGGATTAATTTGTTCTTGTTGTTATCAGCTTGGTTACAGCTGGGGGAGTGATGGTCTTCAGCCAACTTAAGTTGAAAAGATGGCTCGTCCTGAACCACATATTTGAATGTGCAATCAACTAACTTAGGCTTTTTCTTTATAAGTAATTAAAACTTGTAATATAATATAAACCCAGCGAATGGAGGGTAACACCCCCATCCTGATCAGGATTTTAAAGCCAAAAAAAAAAAAAACGTTGGTGTTAGGAAGGCCATCCAGCCAGAAAAAAACGTGCTCCAACCTACCAAACTCATCCATGAAGTTGAACAATGCTGACCCCAATAGCAAAATAAGCTAATCTATATCTATAAAAGAAAGCTGTCTGTATGTATGTATGTATGTATGTGTGTGTGTATGTATGTTCTTTATACAAATCCACACCATTTGACCGAGAAACCTGAAATTTTGAACATAGGTCCGGTTGGATCAGGGAATTCTTCTAGGCTAGGTTATATCTCCCTGAGGTTAAGCTACAATGAGTAAGGATAAAAATGGATGGGTGACGCAAAAAAAATTCACGTTTTTTGACATAAATGACATTTTTTCTCGAAATTTGTCGCGACGACCTATCAACTCAAAGCGAGAAAGTTTTAGGCAAGGGTTCGAGCTTTCAATTGACATATCGATCGCGAATTTCTGATGAGCCGTTCTTGAGCTACGCCGGGTAAGGTAAAAAAATGAATGGGTAACATGTAAAATATTCACGTTTTTTGACCTAAATGACATTTTTTCTCGAAATTTGAAGTGACGACCTATCAACTCAGAGCGAGAAAGTTTTAGGCAAGGGTTTAGGCTTTCATTTGACATATTGATCGCGAAATTCTGATGAGCCATTCTTGAGCTACGCCGGGGAAGACCAGAAAATAGATGGGCGACAAAAAATATTCAGGTTTTTTTTCAAACCTAAATGACATTTTGTGTGTGTGTGTGTGTTGTGGTGGGGTGTGTGTGTGGGGGGTGTGGTGTGGTGTGGTGTGGTGTGGTGTGTGTGTGGGTGTGTGTGTGTGTGTGTGGTGTGTGTGTGTGGTGTGTGTGTGTGTGGTGTGTGTGTGTGTGTGTGTGGTGTGTGTGTGTGTGTGTGTGTGTGTGGTGTGTGTTGTGTGTGTGTGTGTGTGTTTGTGTGTGTGTGTGTTGTGTGTGTGTGTTTGTGTGTGTGTGTGTGTTGTGTGTGGTGTGTGTGGTGTGTGCGTGTGGTGTGTGTGTGTGTGGTGTGTGTGGTGTGGTGTGTGTGTGTGTGTGGGGTGTGTGTGTGGTGTGTGTGTGTGTGGGTGGGTGGGTGGGTGTGTGTGCGTGTGCGTTGTGTGTGTTTGATGGGCTGGCGAAGCGGCGGGTGTAACCCGCTAGTATGAGATAAAGGCAAGGGAGATATGTATACAGGGTGAGCATAAAGTCTCACCCCACCCCGTATCTCGAGAATGGCTGAAAATACAAGAAAACGCAAAAACCCGTATTCCTTAACTTTTAAGGGGATTCATTTTCAGCCCAAAAAAAATTGCCTACACGGCCCCAGTCAGGCTGGGCATGGACCAACATTAAAATCTTAAAGAGAATGGTATGTTTTGTGGTATATTTTTTTGAAGGTCTTATAGAGAGAAGTTCATTACAACAAATTTTAGTGAGCTACAACTTACCGTTCTCGAGACACAGGGTCGGACGTCCTGCGTAATATCCATATATTTTGACCTATAACTCGTTAACCGTAAATTATAGAAAAATGAAATTTTTCGATAGTTCTTGCCATAAGGAGTTATTATCAACATATTTCATTTTTCTGGAATTTAAGGTCAACGAGTTATAGGTCAAAATGTATGGATATTACGCAGGACGTCCGACCCTGTATCTCAAGAACGGTAAGTCGTAGCTCACTGAAATTTGTTGTAATGAAATTCTCTCTATGAGACCTTTAAAACAATATGCCACAAGACATACCATTCTATTTAAGATTTTAAAGTTGGTCCATGCCCAGCCTGACTGGGGCCGCGTAGGCAATTTTTTTTTTTTTTTGGCTGAAAATTAATCCCCCTAAAAATTAAGGAATACGGGTTTTTGCGTTTTCTTGTATTTTCAGCCATTCTCGAGATACGGGGGGTGGGGTGAGACTTTATGCTCACCCTGTATAAAACTTGTAATATATACAACTGAACAAGCTAGTGCATGGATCCATTATCCGTTGATCGGATCCCACCTTTCCTTGGATTTTCCCTCATTTGTTTGAGCATGCAACCATATAATAATAAGACTCCGAGGGTTAGGTGGTAGAAAATGCTTTGAGCATTAACCTCGCCTGGTGGTAGTAACCTTTCACTAAAGAGTGTTATTACTATGTATGTTCTTCAAGTCACCTGTAGAATTTTACTGCACATATTCATACCTGCTATCAGCCTCCGTGGCGTAACGGTTGTGACTACTGCTCGTAGTCCAGAGATCCTGAGTTCGATTCCCGGTTAGAGTAGACTTTTCGCACAGAAAATTCTGTTCCCTCGGAACATGTGAGGCTGCCAATTCCGGCCCTATCCAGGCTGGGTGAGGTTAATGTGGGTAGCTGCTACGATTTCCAGCAAATGGAGGGTAAAACCCTCGTCCTGATGAGAACGATAAAACCAAATAGAATCGTTGGACATGAAAAGAGCCAAGACATTGGATCTGGGCGTCCATATAATCCTCTCACCACCGTGGTTTAGGCATCTGTCCCTATCTCACGGACACGGAATTATTATTATTATTATACCTGCTATTTTCTTTCCTTCAAATTCTCATCTATGCTATTTTTCTATCTCAGACTGCTTATCGTTTCTTTTTAGTAATGTTCCACTCATCGCTTCTTTATTAGAGTTTACTTGACCTTTGTGTTTCTTTATCTAGCTCAATTCCTTTTTTTCTTTTTTGACTTTCGAGGTAACTATCTATACTTATAAATGCGAAAGTTAACACTTACTCACTCATCTCGATTTCTCAGCACAAGTGTATAGAGACAAAGATAAAACCATTTTCGGTATTTCATGGCCTTTGGAATACCCACTGAGATCATATAACATAGAGGGAATCTTACCTATCTCGAACTGAACAAATTTCTGCGTTCAACTTTGAACAGTTTGAACAGCTGATGATCCCTCTTTCAAGAAATCCCGGCCTCTGATTGTTTCAATTTATTTGAATTTTTGTTTACCTCATGCAGTGGCGGATAACTAAACATCCTTAATTTTCACGTCAGATACCAAATCTTATATTACTTCATAATAAGTAGAAAATAAGGAAAGTAAAAGAGGGAGCAAAGACAAAAATAACTAATAGGGAAGTATGAAAAAAGTAAAAATTTTGTTTTAGAATAATTAGGTAGTTTAGGTACCCAACTCCTTCGCGATAAAAAAATTACTATAACTCCGGCACTGATTTTGAAATCAGCTGATGGTCCCTACGGGACGCAAATCTTGATACATCGGGTTCCCTCTATGTTATATGATCTCAGTGGGAATACCAGTCAGACGCCTTGACCACTGAGCTACCCGGACCGACTTTTCTTGACAAGTTTTCTTCATACTTCTGTTTGGTGTTTGGAGATAAATTCTACTTTTTGACTGTCCACTTTTTTCGTATTTCCACTGCTTTTTTTACGTGAGCACTTTACCTAACATTGAAGCCCTTTCTTAATATTCCACTTCTAATAAAAACCTGTTTAGCGACAAAGTTTTAGTTGTCAGTTAGTAAATAATTTAGTCGGAGCATATGTCTTATTGACGTTACGCCAGCCTCCGTGGCGTAACGGTTGTGACTTCTAAAATGTGCCAAAACCAAATTGGCATGAGGCACCAAATTGTGCCTCAATCATGAGGTTGAACAACGTCGACCCTGCTCAAGCTGGATAAGACAGAGTAAAAGAGGATGAAGAAGAAGAAGATTAGAAGATTGTCATTAGTAATTTTATTATTGATTCTTCTTGTACTCATCATACATTTTTTTACAATTTGTGGCATTACAAAATAATTACAAACTACAATACACACGTTTTTCAACAACAACAAAAATGAAGGGGTTTTATTGTCACAAGAGAAATCTTAGTAATTTATTTTTACTGAGAATTCTCTTGGTAATAATAAATTAATAGACAGCATTACGAGGAAGGTTCGAATTTGAATGGTCACCCGTTACTCCCGTTGGTAACATGGTTAGATTTTTCTGCGTGGTACCGGGACTACCCTATTGTTGGCATAATGGGACTACCTATCTTGCGCTGACAGTCTAAATAAAGCACTACTCATACTTATACCCTAGGGTCTCGGGCAAGTGGGGCACTTAGCCATGAAAGAGAGTTTAAATTATTGAAGAAATCTGTTCCCTCCGAACACGTGAGGCTGACATTTCCGGTCCTACCCAGGCTTGGTGAGGTTAATGTGTGGGTAAATTTTGCGATGCTCAGCGCATGGAGTGTAGAACCCCCGTTCTGTCTATGTCAAATCAGGACAATAAAACCAAGTAGAATCAACTGGTCACAATAGATCTGATGGGTCGTAGTGTTAATTTGAGCGCACAATCAGCTCACAGTGGTTAAGCACTCGCTTGCCATGCGGAAGCTCCCGGGTTCAATCCCCCGAGCCTACAAAATATTTGTAATTTAAATTTGGTTACGGTTGTTTGTAAGGAATACCTTCCGGTGCGCTCGTGCTGACCCAGCACCTAAATGGGAAGTATTGTCACTTCTCGCCCATCAGAGGGGAGGCATACTACGGGATGGGCAGGCTACAACACAGACCACAAGCGTCTACAGTAGCTCCTGTTTCATGTCTACGAAATAAAAAAAAGGCTGTGAAACACTCATGTTTTTTTTTTTTTTTTTTTTAATCTAGTTCTGTATTAGGTATATTTATAAATGAGGTAGCTTTCTATCAGGACCGATGGTCTGATATAATTTATTGAATCAAGGGTTGGGTGGAAGAGATTGGCATAGGCAATAACCCCGCCCTCTAGTTAGGACATATGTGTGTGTATATTTATCTATTCTTACCCTTTTATTTTCCTTGGAATCGCCCAATTTTTTGCTGTTGTTTATATTGTTTCCATCTATGTCCATTACTTTCTAATAATTATTTGTACTGTATATATCTCTTTATAACCTAGTAAATAATTTGAAGGTCTTTGGAGCGTTGAATGCACCGGTTCTCGTAGGATCACCGACGTTGAGCAACGTCCAGCGAGGTGAAGACTTCGTAATGCTGGCATTTCGACCCAACTCAGGCTGAATGAGATTAATGTGGGTAGCAGGTTTGTGAATTTCTTGCGAATGGAGGGTAACACTCCCGGCGTGATGTAATATGACTATGCAGTTGAACCAAAAAAATAAGAATTAATAATAATCCCACTATAGAAGAAGGTTCCAATTGTAAAATAAGCTAATATGGGATAAAGGCAACGGAAATTTATATTAATTGTACTGTACATTTGTCTATACAGGGTGGGGCAAAAGTCTGGAAACCCCTGAATAACTTTCGAATACCTTCTTCGGTAAACTTAAAATTTTGTACGGTAAACCGGGATAATAAGACCTTCTTTTAGAGTCGGGTTGATTTTTGTTACCGGCCCCCATATCGGGGCCATGGGGGCCAACTTCATTTTTTTTTAAATACGACCCCCACCTTGCGATACATTTTTGGAAAGGTCTTCAAATGAGAAATACATTGGTGTAAATTTTATTTTTTTAATATTAAACTGTTTGCAAATGGCGTCCAACTATGTGTATGCAGTAAAGTCTGGAAACCCCTGAATATCTTTCGAAAGGACTTTCTCAGTAAATTTAAAATTGTGTACGATAATCCTTGGTAATTAGACCTTATATTAGAATTGGACCGATTTTTTTTACTGGCCCCCATGTCGGGGCCAGGGAGGTCAACTTCATTTCTTTAAATACGAAACCCCACTTTTCGATACATTTTTGGAAAGGTCTAATTACCCCGACTTACCGTGCACAATTTTTAATTAACTTAGAAAGCCCTTTCAAAAGATATTCAGGGGTTTCCAGACTTTACTGCATACACAAAGTTGGACGCCATTTGCAAACAGTTTAATATTTAAAAAATAAAATTTGCACCAATGTGTTTCTTATTTAAAGACCTTTCCAAAAATGTATCGCAAGGTAGGGGTTCGTATTTAAATAAAAGAAGTTGGCCCCCCTGGCCCCGACATGGGGGCCGTTAACAAAAATCGACCCGACTCTAAAAGAAGGTCTTATTAGCCCGGTTTACTTTACAAAATTTTAATTTTACCGAAGAAGCCATTCGAAAGTTATTCAGGGGTTTCCAGACTTTTGCCCCACCCTGTATAACCTAGTAAAGAATTAATAATAATAACAATAATTTATTTATTTTATTTATTTATTTTTATTATTTCCTGATGTCTTCTCAGAAGAACATGTCCACAATAGAAGAAGGTCTGAACTCGCCCGCCTATCTGTCCTGGAGGAAACTACAACTGTCCCGGGCTAAACTGAAAGCCTCCAGCAAAACTTCCGCCCTGCTCTCCGGATTTGCCATGGTAATTAATTCAATAAAACTAGTTAAAATTTTTGGTGTTGGAATTATTGCCGTTGAAACCTTTGGCTCTTTTGGGCCAAGTGCTTTGGAAATGTTTAACAGCATATCCAAAACTTTGGTCCTTGAGACGAAGGACAGACGCGCCGGGGAATATTTCAGGCAACGGCTTAGTTTCGCTGTTCAGAGAGGTTGTGTTGCCTCAGTGCTGAGCACACTGCCTCGGGAAGATGTCCTTGGAGAAGTTTTTTTATATATTCTAAAAATATAACTATCTATATTAAAAAAATATATATATATATATATACAGGGTGGACCAAAAAAACGTTTACACCCGTTAATGGTAGATTACTGACGACATTTCCAGGCCGGATCTGCAATCCGTTTTTTCGGATTCGCCTTCGTAACTGCACAAAGTGATTTTTTGCAACTTTCCGAAAAAGCCCAAGTTTGGCTCATTCTTCAGGTCAGTACTTTTTTCCTGTTTAAGATGAGTTGATTCTGAACAATTTTGCAGAAAGCCAACAAAATTTCGATGTTTCTAGCTACACTACTTTGTTTTTTACGATTTGGTTTGTCATATTTTTTTACACCTGAACAGAAAAAAAACACCCAAAAAAACTTTTTTCCTAAATAAAACACTCGACATTTGTCCGAACAAATTTTGGCACAGACATGGGCAAGTTTGATAAAAGTTGGCGGCCGCCCCGAGGATGCTAAAAAATAATTTTACGATTTTTTATCACGTGATCTTCTGGGTAAAATTATTAGATGTTTGCCAAAAACTCTTCAAAAATCTTAAGAGTTTTTTAGCTGTAGACTGTGTAAGGGCGTCTTGTATTGTTTACAAAAATTGTTTACATTGCTTTTTTTGAATACCGCGGTTTCACATGCCTTCATCAGCCAGTTTAGGAAAATTCAAATGATAAATTTCGTGCTTCTCAGATTGTCAGTGGTGTTAGCTAGATGTGGTAGTGCTAAGAGTGTTAGACGCATGACCGAGGTTCAATTCTCGACCGTCAATATTATTTTAATTATCAAAAAAATCTGATGGAATATTTTATTCATACCTGTATCTGACCTGTTGTAGCACCAACAACTTATGTTTTTTTTTGGGGGTAATACCATCTGTAAATTGAGTTATATCAGATACTATTGGTATCACAATACACATTATTATTATTTATGTAAGCCCCTGAGAGACTGCCTTGATAATGTAAGGATGGTTTTTCTTATGCTTCCCTACGAGAGAAAAAAAAACTAGCGAATTTTCCAAACGAAAATAGAGTTTATGAAATATATCCAGGTAAATAATATGTAGGTAGGTTCTTCTATCATAAACAATACTAATTAAATAACAAATATTTACCGATTGCCAACTCATAATAGAAGTCTTGAAAAAAACAAGATAATATTTTGTAAAATGAATAAACTTTTGCAGTCTTTATTATATTTTATACTATTTTGATATAAACAAAAAGGTATTTAAAAAAACGTTTTGTGTTAGTATGTTCAATGAGAAACGATTAGACGCGCACGATTAGCTCAGTGGTAAGCTAGTCCACCCGGTCCGAACGCCAGACCCAGCAAAAATTCATGACTAAAAAATGGCAACATAGTACACACTATGGATTTTCCTCACACAAATTTTTGAAACCAATGGTGACTTTAGTACCTTGGTTCTAACTCAGAACTGTCCCTCTACCTTCTTGCTTTTCTCTCTCTCTCTCTCTCTCTCTCTCTCTCTCTCTCTCTCTCCCTCCCTCCCTCCCTTCTCAATTCCCTTAGAGGAACTGTTGAAAGTGGCGTCCACCTTCCTGGATGGAAAGGTTGAACCTCTTCATCATGTTCCGTCGAATGTTGCGGAAGATTCCAGGTTTTTCTGTCAGGTCATCGAATGCCAACAGGATTCTTGCTACCAGATTTCGTAAACTATGTTTTTCACGTGATCCCAAATGTTCCTGTTGGCAACTCCATATGCTAAATGCGTATCTGCCATTTCAGCATCCGAATTATAATACCTAATGTAACTTGTACTAAAAAAAACTCAAGAAGTTTAAAGATAATATTTCATAGAATGCAGAAAAGTATGCTTGAAAACCATCATCGAGAAACAAACAATCATTCATTTGACTGGCCTTTAATTAATTCCAAGGAAAATAATTATCAGGCATAAATAGCTAATTGCTCTTTGAGTACAAGACGACCCTACACGGTCAACACTTTTAAGATTTTGAACATCATTTTTTGAGACTTACCTGGTTTGTTTACCCAGAAGATCACGTGATAAAAAATCGTAAAATTATTTTTTAGCATCCTTGGGTTGGCCGCCAACTTTTATCAAACTTGCCCATGTCTGTGCCAAAATTTGCTTGGGCAAATCTTGAGTGTTTCAAAGTGTAAAAAAATTACATGAGAATTTTTTTTCTATTCAGGTGTCAAAAAAGATGCCAAACCAAACCGTAAAAAACAAAGAAGTGTATCTAGAAACATCGAAATTTTGTTGGCTTTCTGCAGAAATGTTCTGAATCAACTCATCTTAAACAGGAAAAAAGTTCTTACCTGAAGAATGAGCCAAAGTCGGACTTTTTCAGAAAGTTGCAAAAAATCACTTTGTGCAGTTATAAAGGCGAATCCGAAAAAACGGATTGCAGATCCGTCCTAGAAATGTCGTCAGTAATCTACCATTAACGGGTGTAAACGTTTTTTTTGGTCCACCCTGTATAAAACTAGTGGTTCTGTAAATTGTAAACCTCACACAGATTCAACTATCACATTATAAATGTTCAATCAAGCATAAGGACATCCAGAACTTTAATTCAATACCCCACTCGATAGGATTTAATTAAAAAATATCAACCGGCCATAAATTAACGGGGTAAACATGGGTTTAGTCCGTTAATTTATGAAGAAAAAAAATTATTAGAAATCGGAAGAATTGTGTTTTTCTATGTGTTTTTGTTCTCATCTTCTTCGTCTTTTTTTTTCAGGTGGCCATGGTGGAAGTTCAACTAGGAAATGATTCCAAAGTGCCCCAGGGGATGCTTATTGCCTTTGCTATCTGCACAACTCTACTAGTAGCGGTAATCATATTGTTAATTAGACTTTAGAGGTTATTTTTCTAGGAGAAAAGTTGAATTTTACTTTGCGTATCAACACATAATGAAATGACGTGTTATCTTTTCTATTGGCAAATTTGTGCAAACATTCTCTAATTTTTTTCAACCAGTCAGATACGAGACATATGTAAATACGTTCATGATGTCACGTTTTTTTTTAATTTGGGTTTAACCGGTTTAACGTCGCTTTCAACTGCATGATCATATCATGACTAGATTGTTACCCTCTAAATAAATAAAGCACTTCTATAATATTTTATTGATGTACTACACAATGTACACTTGTGCACTGGTAGTGAAGTGGTTAACGCGCTAGTCTGGCAATCCAGGTAGTGTAGGGATACGTTGGTTCGAATCACACCCAGTGTATGAATTTTTCCTCATTAATTTGAGATTGTGACGACATAATAATAAGACTCTCAGGGTTAGGTGGTAGAAAATTAGAAAATGCTTTGAGCATTAACCTCGCCTGGTGGTTAGCTTCCACTAAAGCGTGTTATTATTATTATTATTACACTTGTCCAGTATATTTTTATTTAAATAGGTATTATAATTTATGTGCACCTAATAATGTGTACTACATACATATATAGTTTTATTTATAAAATAAATAAATAAAATTTATTTATAAATAAATAAAACCATGTAGTAGGTACATGCACATAAATTTGAACTGGTCTGCTGTTCACAGGTGCACATGCTCGCCCTCATGATCAGCACCTGCATCCTCCCCAACATAGACGCCGTGTGCAACCTCCACTCCATCAGTCTGGTGCACGAGTCTCCCCACGAGCGCCTCCACTGGTACATTGAAACTGCCTGGGCCTTCTCCACACTCCTAGGTAAACATAGGCTCCTAATACTCTACACTCCTAGGTAAACATAGGCTCCTAATACTCTACACTCCTAGGTAAACATAGGCTCCTAATACTAGAAGCTGCACTGGTACATTGAAACTGCCTGGGCCTTCTCTACACTCTTAGGTAAATATGGTCTCCTAATACTAGAAGGTACATTGAAACTGCCTGGGCCTTCTCTACACTCCTAGGTAAAGTATTAGGCTCCTAATACTAGAAGCTGCACTGGTACATTGAAACTGCCTGGGCCTTCTCCACACTCCTAGGTAAACATAGGCTCCTAATACTCTACACTCCTAGGTAAAGTATTAGGCTCCTAATACTAGAAGCTGCACTGGTACATTGAAACTGCCTGGGCCTTCTCCACACTCCTAGGTAAACATAGGCTCCTAATACTCTACACTCCTAGGTAAACATAGGCTCCTAATACTAGAAGCTCTGCACTGGTACATTAAAACTGCCTGGGCCTTCTCCACACTCCTAGGTAAACATAGGCTCCTAATACTAGAAGCTGCACTGGTACATTGAAACTGCCTGGGCCTTCTCCACACTCCTAGGTAAACATAGGCTCCTAATACTCTACACTCCTAGGTAAACATAGGCTCCTAATACTAGAAGCTCTGCACTGGTACATTAAAACTGCCTGGGCCTTCTCCACACTCCTAGGTAAACATAGGCTCCTAATACTAGAAGCTGCACTGGTACATTGAAACTGCCTGGGCCTTCTCCACACTCCTAGGTAAACATAGGCTCCTAATACTCTACACTCCTAGGTAAACATAGGCTCCTAATACTAGAAGCTCTGCACTGGTACATTAAAACTGCCTGGGCCTTCTCCACACTCCTAGGTAAACATAGGCTCCTAATACTAGAAGCTGCACTGGTACATTGAAACTGCCTGGGCCTTCTCTACACTCTTAGGTAAATATGGTCTCCTAATACTAGAAGGTACATTGAAACTGCCTGGGCCTTCTCTACACTCCTAGGTAAAGTATTAGGCTCCTAATACTAGAAGCTGCACTGGTACATTGAAACTGCCTGGGCCTTCTCCACACTCCTAGGTAAACATAGGCTCCTAATACTCTACACTCCTAGGTAAACATAGGCTCCTAATACTCCACACTCCTAGGTAAACATAGGCTCCTAATACTCTACACTCCTAGGTAAACATAGGCTCCTAATACTCTACACTCCTAGGTAAACATACACTCCTAATACTCTACACTCCTAGGTAAACATAGGCTCCTAATACTCTACACTCCTAGGTAAACATAGGCTCCTAATACTCTACACTCCTAGGTAAACATAGGCTCCTAATACTCCACACTCCTAGGTAAACATAGGCTCCTAATACTCTACACTCCTAGGTAAACATAGGCTCCTAATACTCTACACTCCTAGGTAAACATACACTCCTAATACTCTACACTCCTAGGTAAACATAGGCTCCTAATACTCTACACTCCTAGGTAAACATAGGCTCCTAATACTCTACACTCCTAGGTAAACA
Source organism: Bactericera cockerelli (assembly GCA_024516035.1). NCBI lineage: Eukaryota > Metazoa > Arthropoda > Insecta > Hemiptera > Triozidae > Bactericera > Bactericera cockerelli. Next base: position 26,203,904 of record CM044965.1, on the reverse strand, counting down.
TAGGCTCCTAATACTAGAAGCTGCACTGGTACATTGAAACTGCCTGGGCCTTCTCTACACTCCTAGGTAAACATAGGCTCCTAATACTCTACACTCCTAGGTAAAGTATTAGGCTCCTAATACTAGAAGCTGCACTGGTACATTGAAACTGCCTGGGCCTTCTCTACACTCCTAGGTAAACATAGGCTCCTAATACTCTACACTCCTACGTAAACATAGGCTCCTAATACTCTACACTCCTAGGTAAAGTATTAGGCTCCTAATACTAGAAGCTGCACTGGTACATTGAAACTGCCTGGGCCTTCTCTACACTCCTAGGTAAACATAGGCTCCTAATACTCTACACTCCTAGGTAAAGTATTAGGCTCCTAATACTAGAAGCTGCACTGGTACATTGAAACTGCCTGGGCCTTCTCCACACTCCTAGGTAAACATAGGCTCCTAATACTCTACACTCCTAGGTAAACATAGGCTCCTAATACTCTACACTCCTAGGTAAACATAGGCTCCTAATACTAGAAGCTGCACTGGTACATTGAAACTGCCTGGGCCTTCTCCACACTCCTAGGTAAACATAGGCTCCTAATACTCTACACTCCTAGGTAAACATAGGCTCCTAATACTAGAAGCTGCACTGGTACATTGAAACTGCCTGGGCCTTCTCCACACTCCTAGGTAAACATAGGCTCCTAATACTAGAAGCTGCACTGGTACATTGAAACTGCCTGGGCCTTCTCCACACTCCTAGGTAAACATAGGCTCCT